>CAJNDT010000013.1:0-180000 GCA_905221615.1 Symbiodinium sp. CCMP2592 | reverse complement strand
TCCCCCCACGCGAAACCTCACCATCTTGACCAGCTCCGTCCTCCACACAGGCCTGCCCCGCCGTGCCAGAACCCTTGCTCGCCGTTCGCCCCCAGTTTCGACGCGGAGAATCAGGGCCAAGTCACCAGTCAAGCTGCCTACTTTGCAGAATGAACATTGGCTCTGCAGTGTCTGCAGTTTCTCGCTGTAGACTACGCAGACAAGCCCGAGCAGAAGGGAGCGACAGAGGGAGAAGTGATGTTTCACTGCAAGCTGCAAGCCACCATGGAACAGTTCGCACAGGAAGCAGCACAAGCCTGGGCGTCCAGCAGGATATCTTCTCGAAAGGAGTTGGGCTGATGGCGAAAGCCGCGAGACACCCAGGATCTTCACCGGCGCTCGACTGTGCATCCGAATCGTCTTCGCTGCCAGATTCAGCCATAAGCGAGCTACTAACTGCTTAAAATGATTGCATGTGTACGAGACTAGACTGTGAGGTTTGCATCTGTCTCTGATTCACTCTCAAGTCTTGCATCGTCCGCTGCGGACCACTAATCACGAATCGACTCCCTCTGCTTCTAAAGGAGCCTTCAGCTGGGGAGTGCCCGAACGGGTCGAACGGCGGCGTCGGCAACAATCTCTTGCATGGGTACAGCAAAGAAGTCGAGGCAAAAAGCAGGCTTGCCCTCCGTTTTGCCGTCCCTTGAAGGAATTGTGGGCGTTCTGCTGGACACTAATGGTGAAGTTTGGCACACTGCTGCAAGACGTAAATTTCATGTCTCGAGCTGAGCATCCTTGGCACGAACCAAAAGAGAACCTCGCACAGAGCATCACAGGTGCGCCTGCAAGCTTCGTAAATCAGCTGTAAACAGCCGCAGGGCTGGTAGCACCTTGATAGCATGACTCTCGCCTTTGTCTAGTGCCCTACATCTAGAAATCTCCAGAACAACTATTGGCAAGATAGCTGCGGGACTTGTATTGTCTTATTGTGTTTGCTCAATCGGGCCTGTGCACTGACTAGTCACACCCCAGCAGCCAACCCCGATGCCTCAAGCATCGAGATACTTGGGCTAGGTGCTCCCTCGATCACTGTGTTAGCCTCAGGACACCTCTGAGCTTGGAGGAGACGCTTCGCGCTCGGGCTCGAAAGGCCTTACTTGAAGAGCATGCCCCAACAATGTATGCAAGAGATGATGCATCGCACTCTACAAGTTCCCAGGGACCAAACCGATCTGTCGACGGCTGGAGAGAGCTGGGGTCCTTCAAGACTTTCCAGACTCTGCGAAAGCCGACGAATGCAGTAAGACCCTTACACTTCTGCTTTGGACCCTCTTGTGTCCTTCGGACGACGGTTGAAGCGCTCGAAAGACATACCGACCACGATTGCGCCGCCTGCACCTGGCTGCTTGAAGGACTCGCCGGTTCCACAAGGGAAGCCCCGCAGTACGCGGACACGCACCACAGTACGAGGCCGCGGCTGAGCAGGCCCAGGATCGCGGCCAGACGCGCCTTCTTTCGGCTCTCCTCCCCATCTTTCACCAAGGCGCCCAGCCCGCTCGGGCCCGAGGCAAGGCCCTCAAGGAAGGCCTGCAGTGGCGCTGTACAGCAGCCGATCCCAGCAAGCGACCCGGGCCCCGACCTTGCTGCCGAAGCCGCGGAAAAGCGTTGCAGCATACACCACGCAGCCTTCAAAGCAGAATGCTTGTGACTGTGGCTTTCTGCGTCCTCGTTTTGGGGATCTTGGGCAATGCGAGGTTCACTATAAGAATCAGACCAGCTCCAGCTGCCGCAGCACATACCTGTGGCAGATTCGCAGACGTCGATTTGGTGGGAGAATTCAGAATCCAGAAACCCACTCTTTGCAGAGTACATCGAACAAGACTTTTTCAACTTGAAGCCCGCCTTGAGCTTGTGCAGCAACGAGTAAGCAAACGTCCTGATGTCAAAGTTGTTGCACTTGTTGCGGAATGTTGAGAAGCTCTGCAACGTAACAAAGCTTGACAACTGCTGCTAGAGTCCTCGAACGCTCTGTAAGGACGCCGAAAATGTTCGGAACCACAAGTGGGAGAAGCTCGGGCTCTGTGATTTTCTGCATCTTGGCCTCAAGAGAAAGAGAACCCTAGGATGCGCGCAGAGTCTCTTCATGGTGGTTTGACGGCCTCATTCCTCTGCTGGAGGAAGCGCAGGATCCTGCTCCGACCGGAGAAAATAGGGCTTCCAAACTTCCGAAGCATCACGTGACGGCGCACCAAGAGATTGGAGGTGCGCCCGGGCGCCCATCCTGCACTCAGCGAGCGTCTCAGGCATGAAGAGACAGGACCAATCATCGTAGCCTCTTGAGGCCAAGCAGCAGCTGGCCTGGGGCACAAGCACAGAAGCACAGGAGTTGCAGAGCATGTGCTCCCGACTTCACCTTATCCCCTCCCGCTCGTACCTGGTAAGGCCCGACTTGGACTTACCTCGGTGATACGATCTCCACTCCTCCATCTTTTGACGAACAAAACAGGGCACAGGGCCTGCCGAGACGCCCTCATCAGCTCCGAGAGGAATGACCTCAAGCTTGTTTTCGTGCTTTCAACGTCACTGCGCCGTTATACTAAGCCAGGCGACTACCGGCAGCAGCAACTGCTGCAGGAGGGAAGGAAAGAAGCTGAGAAAACTCCTGCTGCCGGCAATGCACAAGTGCTCATCGCAAAGATCCTTTCTTGCAGCTCGGGTCCTGCAAAGCACCAAGTTGACGAAGTCCGGGCCCATGCTCTGAACGATTTCTCGCACGCCTCCTTCAAAGAGCAACCCATGGGTCAGTAGCAGCAACAGCTAGAGCAAAAGCCTTCCGATGATCCGCTCTGCATAGCCAGCAACTGTACTCGGCCCTGCTGGCGGAGCAGTCATACAAGCTTTGTAACATCGCCACGGTCCCCCTCCACAATCGGAAGCTGTGGCCAGTGCCCATTTGCGGATGGCATTGGTGACCGGCGACTGTCGAATTCGAGACATTGAAATTCGTACAGTCGGCTCAAACTGAGCTGCATCCAATGAGCATCATCGTGGATGATGTCGAAGATTCGTCTGTTGAGAAGGAAATCTTGCACCTGTCAGAATTTGCCCAAGTGACCAGACCGGGAGGACAGGATGTCGGAATTGCGCACGTCGAAAGGGGCTTACAGGTACCTTTTTTGGTCGCGCACCCTTACACAAGACATGGTAAATTGTCGCCGTCCATGTCTTCGATGCGTTGGCCGTCTGCTGTGTTATCTGCTCCGCAAGCTCACAGCACGGCAGGCTTGATCAAGCGCAGGTGAGACTCGGGGTGGTCTGATTTCACGCCCTACTGCCGAACCCTGAGCTCATGCATACTTCGGGTTCTCAGGCATGTCCAGGTTCTCCTCAAGAGCAATGCGAGCACATGCAATCACGAAACCACGTGTTTAACGTTGCAGTCACTGGGACCCTGTCGCCCAGCTGCACCTTGCAAACAGCATTCGGCATCATTGGCAAAACTGTCAGTATCTGCTCCACTGTCACTCGGCCGCCTTTCTGCATAGAGTGACAATAACAACCTGTGACTGTAGCCGTGTGTAATCTGTTGCACACATGCGATTCATCCAAGGCACAATGAGCACGATGGTAGTCAGGAACGCCACCGCACGACCGATTGCTCTCTGGTTGGGAGTGAAGTACTCCTGGCGAACATACAGAGTCCGTCAAATCGGGAGATGCCAAAACAAACCTACAAGAAGCTTCTCTCAATCCTTGGGCCGCATGAACGCAAGGTTCTGGAGCATCTTTCACGCAGGTTCCTCACAGAAAGTAATTTGTGATTGGCGACGCCAGAGCATGTCTTTGTTGACTGGCGACACCATAGCATGTCTGTGGTGAGTGTGCAGGTCCGCAGATGTCCGTCGCTCCTGTTCACGGAAGGCCGAAAGTATCAAAATCTCCCTGCTCGAACCCGCAAAGCTCCGGCCACAAAGCCACTGTCAGCGAAGGCATCGCGCGTGCTAGTTGAGTCTCACGCAGTGCAACGGAGCTGGAGATCCTTTCTTTCTAAGATTTCTATCGTGAAGTGGCGTCTTTGCGGTCTTTGACCGGGGTACGGCGAGCACCCCTAGACAACATACACGCACAAGCTCTCCTGAAGTGGTCAGGAATTAAAGCTGCCAGCGCTGGACATCTCGCACGAGCACAGCGTCTGCCGTCAATGCTGTGTCTGCCTCATAGGATAGGCGCAGCCAGTGTTCCACTGGCTTTGTCATGCCACACCCCATCATGATCGTGCGCAGCAAAACATTGCAAGTCGTAAGTCGGAGAAACACACTGGATCATACTGGTTTCACGTATTTCACCTTCCTGGTCCCTTTGTATACGAGGTAACCTTGCACAGTCAGGTTCCTGCTATGAGCATCGAGAGTCAGACATGCGCTGAAATCGTTTTTGGGACAGGGCAGGATGTCCGACATGCACAACAACAGCTGTTTTGGACTGCTGACATCAATACGCAGCAACATCTTTGCCTGCCCCATTCGACAATTCACCGAAAACGTACCCGGCACTTGTGACCTAACATCTGTCGAATTCCAAGTGCCGCACATGCGCTCGGCTGCGCTCTGTACAATTGTGTTTTAAATCGAACAGCTCGCTGTCTCGTGTCACCTGCGGAACATGTCGATCACCGCAAGACAGCTGCTCCAATGCAGGCTTAGGCAGGAGGCAGTGACGGGCAGCGCTTCGGGCGTCAGATGTGCTCCCACTCCATTGCCTGAAAAAGAGGCAGGCCATGGACATAGACAACGGACACGGACGAGCAGTCTTGTGTGCAGAGCCGAGCTGCCCCCAACCCCCGCCCCTGCATTAGCGAATCCTGTGAACCATTGACACCGCCACTTCCACCCCAGCCACGTCTCCGAGACAACTCCCAGTGCTCCCCCGCCCGGACGTCCTCGTCATCCGTTGCCATCTCTGCGGGTGATGGTGCAAAGGTAGACGGGCTGAAATTCTCGTCTAGGTCAAGGTCCTCGGCGGAAGGGACTCTGCCAACCCGGGCACCCGGAATAACTCCATCGGTCGGTTGCGCCAGGCATCTAAACGAACATCAGCAGGAAGCTTTGTCTTGTCAACCTCGCTGAGGTTCCATTGAAGCAAGATCGGGACTTCAAGGGCTTCTCAGGGCAGGACAAACTCCAGCTTCAACTCCTCGTCGCTGGAGCTTGCGCGCTCCAAATATCGCACGGCAGACCTGCAGCTGGAAATATGCAGTGAGAACTTAGAACACTTGAGTCCGGCAGCACTGAGGCTAGTGCACCATCATCAACAGCTCACCTTCCTCAGACAAGAAGTATGCGGTGCCTCACGTAGACGATAGGAGGCATGAAGTCACAGACTCCGATTTTTCACACCTAGAAGAAAGCGAACTTTTCCAGCCGATGCACCGTGAGGGTCCAGTGCGACCTTCGCGACCCTCGCCAGACGACCCGACGAGTTCACAATGGGCTGCCAACCTCTCGGAAGTTCCGTCAGCCTCAGTTCCATCAGCTCCCGTCTTACATCCAGAATCTCTACGCTGATCGAGGCAAGTCGCATGAAGCCGTGGTCATAGACCTATAGCCAATGCTTGCCAGGGCCGACACAGTTCACAGAGCCGCTCTAGAACAAATCACCGTGAGCCTCGAAGATGGTTCCGTGGCAGTCCATGGTCAACTGTGTAAGTCCAGTGACACCAGATAAAAGCAGCTGTACACAGGCATTTGTGCCTTGGCTGCAAGCTTGTCTGTTCCGTAATCGAAGGGAGAGCTTTGCATCCTTTTAGCTCTCCATGTGACCCACATCTTGTACACCAGGGTTCGCAGCAGTTCGGCACAAGCATGCTGCCAACTACACGTAGGTTGAGCTTTCGCTGCTATCGATGCAGGCAAGTCTCTCTGGACTGGCTGGAACTGCTGAGGGCGCTTGAAGGGAACAATGGCGCCACTCTGCGGTGTCAGCTCCTCTCAAATCAGATTCAGATGGCATGTGGGACGCCCCCAGGCCCTTTCAGCGCTCCTGCACCTCAGCAACACTGCGTTTCGAAACGTTCAGGATGGGCACTTGCTGCGGGAATATCCGTCCTGATTTTGCTGACAATCTACATCTGGAGTCTAGAGTGGCTGTCCACTGTAGAGCTGGTCCTTTAAGTCACAACATCATGCATGAAATGCATGCTACGAGGCCAAAACCGCTAGCAAAGCTAGGATTCGTCTCTTTGTCGCGTCCATCACTGGCAACTCCTGCGCATCGCGCTTCAGCATTGTGAGCTCAGGCCCTTCAAGCCTTCTCCTGAGTGGACCGTGTGGCAACGCTTTCGCGGTAACAAGGCAATGACTACCAGGATTAGGGCGGTTCGGCCACTTGCAGCTACTGCTGACTCACTCTCCTTCTGGCTCCTTCTCCTGGTGCTGCTCTCTTTCCTCCTGTCTCGTGCTCCTCCGGATCTCCCACCGACTTGACTTTTCCCTGCTCCTCCTCCTCTTCCTCCTTCCTCCATGACCATCCTCATCCATATCCCATGCTGACTACAGAAGCGGGTCAATGAAAGGAAACCCCGAGCAAGGGGAGACCACCAGATGCTCTGACGCTGGCCCCAGAAGGCATGCACTCGCTGCTGCTGAAGCTCCGCTTGTCCTTAGCGCACATCTGCCGTTCAGAAGGCAATGTGAAGCTCGTGAGAGACAGAGCTTGATGCCCCCTAGCACTAAGCCAAGACTCCACTTCCTGCACGAACTTCAGTGCAGGCTGGGACAGTCCAGCTGCTTGCAGCTCTCGCACTACTTGTTGTAGAGGGATGCGACGGCGCTTCCTCCTTAGCTCGATTCCAGCCAGACTGGCTTTTTCGAAATAAAACTCGCATCCTGGCTTCTTACATATTCAACCTGCGGGTGTACGCGGTAAAGCCGCTTGACGTATCGGGGTGCAGGACACACGGGGGGCCGGAGGCGCCGCTGCAAAACGGGTGGTGGGGCTCGGCACACGACCTGGCCCCAGGCCGCCAGTGGTTGGACAAACCGGGCATGGTGGGGCGAGGAACGGGTCGACGAAGGAGTTCCAGCGGGCTGCGCGAGAACCAGTAACCAGGACGCTGCAAGGCATTGGCGCAGCAGTTTCTCCGAAGAATTCTTCGTGCTCATGCTGATTGGTACATCGAAACGATACCGAAAACTACGTGGGATGCTGGCATGATTGCAGATGGTGAAGTCCGAAGATCCTCCAAGTAGCGCGATCGGCAAGTCGGATTGATTCAAGATTTCTTGTGCGAACCCGAAACCTCGCTCTTCACATTCACATCCACTAAGGCATCGTCTCGGGCTCTGCTTCTGGCGGGTCAGCGACAAAGCGCTTCACAGGTCCCAGTTCTGCCATGGCTTCCCCAGGCCCCTCGGCCCCTCCTGGCGCGGACCTCGGCCTACCGCCCGAAGCTGAAGTGGCAGCGGCACGTGCACAAAACCGCATACAAGCGAAGCATGGCGGAGCATGGCGGAGCATGGCGGAGCACAGCGGATCCTGTCATCTGGACCGCCCGCCGCCCCGGGCACCTCCTCTGGAAGATGTCTCAGCAATCCCTGAGGATCGGCTGCGGCAGAAATCGCAATACAGACCTGGCAGATCGGAAGAGATCCCCAGAGCCGATCGTTTATAGAAGTCTTTGCTGTACAACATGCCACGTGCCACAATTCCCGCCAGGATGGGGACCAAGTAGCTCTGCGACTTAGCTCATGCCGCATGATGTGAGGATGCGATGCTGCAAGGTCTCCGAATCTCTCTAGCACAATATCCCACACTCTGCTGACAGCCACGGGTGACCTAAGAGTCAGACAGTCAAAAAACGCACAGCTGCCCAAAAGCAGCCTGCAAGCTCAAGAATTCCTTCAAGCCTGGATCTATGGTCACACTAAGTAAAAACCGAGCACCGCTTCAACCGATGCTATCTCCCTACTGCAACATCAGCATCGAGGTTTCACTACCTTGTCTGCTGAACTTCTTCATGAAGACTTGAATGTGCTTTGACACATTGCGACACAATGCTGCAAGTGCTCGCACGGTAGCCGCGAAAGCAGTCTCTCACCTCTGCATATCTTTAGTTGCAGCTCCCTTGCAAAATGTATGTGAATGATGACTACACTGGAGTGGAGCAGACCGCCAATGCGGATACATTCGCGGCCTGCCAACAACAGAACCCCACCAATCGCCGCGAGAGCTCCGCGAAAATGAAATTGTGCCTCTCTTCACGAGACACAGAGGACGGGGCCAAGACATGAACGAAGCTCTCAAGCCTCCGCAGCCCGGAGATAAGCAATGCTGCTCAAAGCCTTGAGGATCGCATGGGCGCGGCAAGAATCTCACAAAAGCTGCTTTACACGGCTCACGGTCCGTGCTGATGGCTCTGACTCTGAGGCCCCGGACTTCTCCGGACTTGGGGGCCAAGGGCTTCTCCTGTCAGGCCGAGGCCTAGGCATGCCCAGACCTTGCCTCAAACATCGCCTCCTGACTGGATGCAGCTCCAGCACACATGGCTCCCACAGGCGATTTACAGAAAGTGCCTTTCGAAATTCTCCTGGAGGCTCGGAACTTGCAAAGCAACAGGAACCTACCTTTTCCATTCCAACTCTCTCTCTCTCTCTTGAGGCTGCGGTCAAGCTTGTCATGCAAAGACAACAGCAGCAGCATCCATGCACGCACGTGTTGCAAACTCTGCATGAGTGTACACTGCACCCCGCAGCAGCTTTTCAGCTAAATCAAAGCCAAACATCAGGTCTTTGACAGGCTTTGTGTCGGACTGTCTGCGATGGTTCGCGTGGTCTGAAACAAGAGATGAATGCCAGCTGGGAGCCTGTGTGAGGCAATAGATCGAGCTGAGACACCACGCAACCAGGTCATTAACGCGTTTCCTCTGCTCAGAGCTCGTCGTGACCCTCCTCCGGACAAGCAAACATGGGGCCCGGGGACGTTAGAGCACATTGGTCACCCCTTGCGCTTTACTCTCCCACGAGGCTCCATGTCGAGCTCACCACCGCCCTCACCACTGCTAGCTGAAGTCGGCTTAGTAGGCAGCTCCGGCGCATTGGCTTCCAGTTCCTACCAGGGAACGGGATAACGGGCAACCGTCGGGTGCAGCACGGTGCTCCTCCCGCTTCTCATGTATTTCCTCAGCTTCAGCATCGGGGTTTGCAGCCAGCCAATCCTGAGAAGAGGTATGTGTCCCACCACGCTCAGTTCATGTCATTCGCCTGCCTGACCCTCGGAAGCTGCTTCCAGGAGAATGCCTGCATCCTGAAGAGTGCACCGTGCGCAGTGCTCGCAGCGCACACCTGAGGTGGCTTCTGCTTGTGTGCACCTCTTCCGATGCGGACTCTGCAGCTGAATGCAGAGATCGAACCAAGGCTTTCAACGCCATGCGTGCCTGAAAAAAATGCTGGGCTTTTGTCTGGGTTCTCTTTCAAGATCGCATGGATGCCACGCCACGGGCCTCTGCGCGATCAAACTCTCTCTGATCATCCTTGGCGAAGGATTCCGCCTGTGAAGCCAGAAAGAACCGGCACACTGCAGAAGGAAAAGATGGGCCGCCTCGGAGAGCGACTCCTGAATTTGCTCTCCGCTAAGGAAGCGCTCTTGCTTGATGACGAGCTCGCCTGAGACAATGAGCATCCTCCGGGATCATGTTCAGGCCCTCTCTAGTAGTCTAGGAGTCCAGCAGCTATAGCACATGTCTTTTGCCAACTTGGACGCCAACTGCGTTTACCCGAATCTTTGCTGTTCGCTTCCACAGTAAGCAAGCCATTTTCGTCCACCTGGGCGCTGCAAAATTCACCGGTAGCGAGCAAGCTGATAGCAATTCCCTGAACTTCACAGTGCAAGAAGGCATCGAAGGCGAGCCTTGAAAAGGACCTGAATCTGCGGCACTCCTCTTGGGGCTGCAGGGATGCCTGAGGCAGACTTCCCACGGAAACAAAGGACCGTCAAGACCCTCTCCGTTCCATGTTTTAGCGCGCCTTTGATTTGGAAGCTTCCCAGGAAGTGGTTATTGCGAGCCTCCCGAGATCTCCACAGCTCATGACGAGGCTCACGAGCGAAGCATAGCGAAGCATAGCGAAGCATAGCGACGCAGTTTGGAGCCAAGCCAGACCGGGTTCGGGTTTGTAAGCGTGGGACCATCCGTCGCTCGCCCTGGAAGACTTTGATGCTGGCCACTTCCTGCGTTTCGAAAGCTCTTCACTGCACTCGGGCACTTGCAGCAAAAGCAAAACTTCCCGTCCTGACCATCCTTGTTGGTCGAGAAGAGCATCCTCGGAACAGGGAGCATTCGTCGTCGCCTTCAATTGCAATCTCATGAATCCAAGCTTCGAGTTCTCGGCCGGCAACTGCGCGTTGCGATTTAGCACGGTAGTCATGAAGCCTCCAGCCTCAAGGTCCCGGAAACAGACCTAGTGTGGGAGTAAAGAGAAAGCTTGGTACCGTGCTGTCTGAATGCCAAGCGAGAGTGGGATGACATCGATGAGGCCACCGTACTGGCATTAGCACATGAGGGCGAAAATTACTCTCTGGCTGTGTCGGAGTGTCATGTTTCCACGTCATGTGTCCATCGCATCTTGATGTTTCATGTTCAAAACCAATTATTGCGACGTCGCGAATCCCTGGCCTCTACACTCTGTTCGGAACTCAGGCCAGCGGCCTGGGAAGACGCTGCCGTCTCTGGGGCTCTCGGTTCTACTGAGCTTGCAACAAGGATCCGGCCATCACTGCGGCGCCGTAAGCAACGACTTCATCCGGGTTTATCCTTCTCATGAGCCTGACAGCTGCACCATCAGTCATACAATCATACAGTTGCATGGCGGGGGACACGAGACAGATTTACAGCCAGTTCAGTCCGGGAGCTCTTTGCCATCGAAGAACCTGGAGTGTCGGAGCTCAACCGTGAGGCTTGCGAGGCTTAGAAGGCACCGATGCTCCATGCTTGCCTACGGCCTTCTGCTGGCGTAAGGCCGTGCCGTGGGCATATGCACCAAGCCGAAGAGCTGGCTCAGCATCTGCTGCACCTTCGGGATGCGCGAGGAGCCGCCCGCGAGGATGACCTCACAACAGAACCCCTTTGCAGCCTTTGCGATAGAAGTTAGAGGCGTCCAAGGTGCGGTGGTCACCTCGGACTTGTGCAGTCCCGCGTCTTTCAGAACCGACTGCACAGGTTCCAGGGTCCTCCGCTGGCCAGTTGGCTCAGTTGCGACCATGTGCCCACGGAAGCTTTGTTTATGGCCACGTCTTGCAGTTGCCGATAGTTCCGGGTCCTTCTAAAGAGCTCGTCGTTGAGCTTCTCGAACTGTCCTCGCGTCCTCGGCCGTCCAAGCCAATTGCGCTCAGCCCCTCCGGCCCTTACTATCCATGGAAGCTATTACTTGCACGGTGAGGCGAAGTACAGAGTTTCCGCCAGGGTCGTGTCGCCGAAGTCAACCTTGACGGTCGCCTTTCAACAGGGAATCGCGACTTAAAGGAACGTGGGGGATGCAATGACACAGGTGACACTGCTAAGTCATACCTGCGGCACGGTGCTGAGCTTTCGCTTGGCCTCCGGATAAGCATAAGACAGTCTAAATCGCATCAGCAGCTTTCTGTTAATCACACTTCATGCCTTCTCCGCTTCCACCCGAAGCATTTCAAGCAACTGTGGCTCGACAGAAACGTCCTTCCATCGACCCGATGTGGAAAATGTGCAAAATGTCTAGGTCACAGGTTTCGGGTGCCAATCACTTCCAATCCTTGCTGAACTTCTTCTTGAAGATATCTATCCTCAGCTTATCTTGTCCAGGCCTTCTTTACGCGGAGATCATAAGCGCGCACAAATGCATCAAGTGCCAAAGCCATCAATCGATTGTAACGACACGCTTGGTAGCTGCTATCTGCTGCAGCTGCCTGCAAACAAGTTGCAGGTGTGTCACCAACCGTCGGTCGAAGTCCTCCCCTCCCAGGCGAGGCTCTCCACTGGTTGCCAACACCTCCAGGGCAACGCTGCTTCCGTGAGAAACGTCACAGATGCGCATATGCCCACCTGAAGCACGCCGCTGGAGCCAGTCTTTAACACCGACACATCACCTCCGCGCTGCTCCCAAAGAAGCAACGTCGTCTCTGTCATACTCTGTTGTCAGTCAGAGCGACACGTGCCGCCACCCAGGTCGTAAACCAAGATGACCTCCTGAACACGTAGCTTTCGATATGGAGCACGCTTAAGGCGCCATGCTCACTACCGCCGTCCTCGACTTTGCTTTCCTCGGGCCAGAAACGTGACACGGCAATCAGTGACAGAACTCGCACTGGACGGTCCGTGAGAGTAAATCCTCTGACCGGGCGGGTTCTTTACCGGATTGAGTTGGCAAAACGCCGTCTATGTCTTGCACTTAGACATTCAAATTTGAACATCACACATACATGCATGCGAGGCAAACGGAGCTGAAACAGAGGCTCGCAGCTGCTGTGCAAATTTGTGCCCTCCAGCCTTGCGCACGATACCTGACCACGACATACCCTGACTGAATTGAAAGCATAATCGTGTCAGCACCGTTTCTCCAATGTGTTATATAAAGGAAAGAGAAACAAAGACAAGCCATGCTACCGCCGAAAGCCAAACCGTTACGACGGGCTGACACCTTTTTCCGAGATGGTGTGAAGCGCATCGCGCCGGACCCGTCGCCAACGCTAAGCTGGGCTGGCCGGCGCCGGGGGACGCCTTCAGCTACCCGGCCCGCCGCCCGCCAGCGCGCGACGGTCCACAAAATCGAATAATCTTAAAAGGGTGGAGAGGGCGGGGCTTGAAGGCCGGGCGACGTCGATCCCAAAAGGCAGCTGCGGGATCGACGTTCGCCGGCTTGTCCTAGCACACACAAGTGTGTTACACCACAAAACACTGATAAAGAATCGGAATGCGATTTAGTCAATACATGCCTTCGCAGACGAAATGGAAGGATGCATACATACGTTAAGAAGAAGAAGAGCAGAGGCCGTGGGATGGAGGCAAAATGAGACAACGGCAGCAACCACAATGATGACAACGACATGCCGTCATCAAGCTTTGTACATGTTATCCAGCTCGTTCATTCGGCATCCTTTCCAGATCACCCACTTCATGTCATTAACGCACTTGCCACCAATGGGTCGCTTGTCTCCAACACTTTCGGTTGAAACTGACATGGCCGGAACCGTTCTATGCATTGTTCGGGTGCATTCATCATTAATGCACCAACACCTTGCCCTTGCAATGATTGGTATTCGCAGTCTGCTCAGAAAAGCTGGCATGAAGACACCCCACGATGAGCCTAGCTTGCCTTGACACAGCTTCCAAGGTAAAGGCACGCGCGCGCCGTTTGCATCCGTTTGCCAGTTGTTCTATTCCGTGGGGGCATTCGTCGGGATTCAGATCGGGGATGCCGCCGATCAGATCTGAAGCATCTGTTGGCTTTGAGCCTCCGTGCCACCGCAGCCCTGGTGCAAATGGTCATGCTGAGCCTCAAATGCGTGAACTTGCGTACACTCGCACCCTACGTCTTTATCAGCCAGGGTCACCGGCTCTTTGTGATTCTCTCCGTCTCTGCGGAGTCCGGCAAAGCAGTCGCCTTTTGCGCTTTCGCATTCTCAGCAACGTTCCTGGCTTCGAATTTGTTGGCATTGTGAATGTGGGTCGTCCCGCTGGCTGACTTGACGAAGAACCTGATAATTCGACATGCCTGAATCGATGGTATACACGGGTGCTCAAGCAACTTGACCACTAGTCACCTCGTGTCGTGGCATAGAAGCACCGGGTCTGATGGTCTTTGTCGATCCTGGTCAACACCCTTTCAGATGCACATCCTTGCCGGCTGCTCCAACTTTTCTTGACAAGCATAGTCTGTTTCAGAGCTCTTGTCCCCCTCCTTTCAA
Organism: Symbiodinium sp. CCMP2592; assembly: GCA_905221615.1. NCBI lineage: Eukaryota > Dinophyceae > Suessiales > Symbiodiniaceae > Symbiodinium > Symbiodinium sp. CCMP2592. Next base: position 166,092 of record CAJNDT010000013.1, on the reverse strand, counting down.
GTGTTTCATCGCTTGCCATATACTCAGTACATGGCTTTAGGGCCTCCGACTCTGGTGCATCCAACAGATCTATTCCGAGCGTCATAGCCATAGGCTACGGCTGCCGCGGTCGGCCTTTGCACCAGCCACAAGGCATTCTCTTCCCTGCTATCTTCTAGCCGAGTACAGTGAGGCAGGGCGGACGTGCACGGCACTTAGGCATGAGCTCGTTGATGATTCGGAGAATCCTCGATTCGGCAACTCAAACGTACTTACATGCGCGTCGCCTCGCAAGCTCCCACAGACAGCAACTGACTTGGTGGCGAGTCTCTCAAGCCCCGCATGAGCCGCAGCAGTCTTCACAGCTGCGCCTGACCATATACTCGAGGGGTACAGCAGATGTCATTCGTCGATTCTGCTTGATGCGGTCCAGCAACGCTGTCTGTCGTTGAAGAAGGCCGGGACGCTCACGACCTCACTGTGAATGCTACTTCGAGCTACTCACAGATCACAGAGGGAGACATGCCACGTTCCACAAGCACGGCAAGCACGCTTCACCGGCTTCACCCAATTGTTTTTGCGCGGTGCCGCGTCCGAAAGTCTGCTCGTGGCCGGCCTTGCTGGTGAACATGTCAATGCTCATTCGCAGCAGCGGCCGGAATGCTGCTGAAGTTCGCGGGAGCTCGTTGCTCTAAGATGCGACATGATTGTTGTTGGCAGAGCGCCGAGTGTCTCCAGCGCAGATTGCGGGATGATCTCGGCATGTCTCGCCACGCCTCGCAGCACCTCTGAGCACCGTGTTTCTTTATCTCGCTGCTCCAGGACTCTAGGCTTGACTGAAGTCGGACGTGCCAGACTCGCTCCGCAGGGCCACCAGGGAGGATCTCTTGGCCTCGGCTGCAACTTGTCTCGAATCCGTTTGGCCATGGCTTAAGTCGGCTGCAAATCTGCCGAAAGCCAAGGGGCCCAAGGGGCTCCACGCTTCTGGCGCAGCTTCAGCTTCGCAAAATTGGAAGCCCTGAGTGGGAGGAACTGATGGAGTAGCCTTGACAGAAGCGTCGGATGCCGATAGGACAATGTTTTGGAGTGGAGGTCCGAGAGCAACTCGTCAAAATACGAGTGGACAGAGGGTGTCGCCAGAAATGTGGACGTTGTCGTCGGGGCAAATCTGAGGCGCCAGGCCCGATACTTCCTCGGCCACCAAGCACTTCAAACAGACTACAAGCATCAACAGCCAGGGTGAAGCACCGAATTCTGGTCCGAGCTTCGCAGAGAAACGCTCCCTTGCTTGCAGGTTTGGATACTCAAACTTCCCAGCCAGCAAGCCTGCCAACCATTCGGCTTGCACAAAGCTGGTGACGATGTCACAGGTGGAAAGGACGCGCCCCAGGAATGCCAGATTGGTCACATCGCCAGTTGGTAGGATGAGCTTGTACAAGTCCTTGCAGCCCGACTGCCCGCACTGACACGGCCCAAGGATAGAATCGAACACTAAGCGTGTACTTGCTACCTTGGGCAAGGCAGACTTTTTCCAGTTCATCGTTTTCCTGCCAAACATCTATGCCTAACCACAAACACGCAGTATGCGGGGAAGAGGTGGCAAACCAAACGGCCACACACTTAGAGGCTGCCATACTGAGGTTTCAGCGATTCCGTTGTGGCTGCGATTCCATTGTGGCTGCTCAGATTGAACCCATATGCCGTTGAGTCTGAAGCGACTCCTGAAGCTGAGAGCGGTATGAAACGAAGTCCCTCGGGAAGTTCTGCTCTCAAGCGTAACTCGGTCAGAAGCTCAACTTTGAAGTGAGCAGCCGGGTAGCCGGGCCGTCTTTTCGAGGATCGAGCACTTCTGCCGCCTTCGCGTCAAAGAGTTTGGACCACGCCTCCCGGTAGCCTGTAGCAAAAACGACCACGTCTGCAGAGATCTCCTCCCAGCACTGCTGATTACCACTGTTAAACTTCGTGAATTCTGAACAACACCTGCCAGTGCTCTCGTGCTTGCAGAAGTTTCGAGGCTGGTTAGCAACATCCAAGTACAAACTGGGTCAGGCCTTGGTAAGGATTGCTAGAGTATGTTAAAGAGTGGGCGCATCCGGCACAGCCTCTCAGACGACAGGTTCTACCAAGCTACCGAAAGATGATTGCACGTGAAGGGCACCTTCTCCTGTTTTCGAAAAGAATCCTGTACGACCACGCTGCCGGTCTTCATCTCAGAGATGTGTCCGCGGATGCAGTGCGTGCTGACACTGCCGAAGACGGCCTGTCAGGTGGAATCGCCGATAAACTCATCAAGAGTGAGTGTTCGAAAGTTTCAGGCCTTGATCTTCGAAGCATTGCAAATTGAAACAGAATGTCCTCGGCTACTCCGAATGTTTCTTCATGAAGCTGCCACAGCAGAACACACTCCGCTCTCAAGATAGCCGAGACACCATGCCACAACTGCCACCGAAGTCCATACGCTGGCCACATCGACCAAGGCAGGAGGAAGTGACACCTGGAGCCACGGATCCTACGGTTGAGAACTGCGATTCTATGTGAGCCATGGCACCAAACCAGTGGTGCCAGCACCCACCACAGCCTCAAATCGCAGCTTCAAATACACCCCTGGATTCTTGACGATTCTCCTGGCAGCCGAGGCACACGGTCTGCAGGGGCAGCACTATGTATCCGAGTAGACGAACCAGCAGACCTTGCCAAATCCCGTGCCACCGTCTTGAAAAGCAGAGGCCCTCAAGCCCCAAGTTTTCAGGAGCTTCAGCCTTTGGCCATGGAACCAAACATTGCACATCTAAAGATGCTGCTGCGCGACAGGCGTTGTGGTACGGCGGAAACACCAGCTTGGCAAACCAGCCTAAAGAACCAGGGTCCCCACCGGTCCCCACCCCACCATGTCTACGAGCCATACAGCAAAACATCAGCCCCAGATTGTCAACATGCTGCGCGTTGATGCGAGCCATTCCAGCGGCAGGCCAAGAAAGCGCTGTGGCAGTATCCACGCCGGGCGACGTGCAATCAGAGTTACCTGAACCGCTGCATGCTTCCCGGAGTGTCTGGACTTCGGACCCTCAAGCACTCTTTAAGTCGACACCCTTTGCCACTTTCCATCTCGCTGTGCTAGGCAAGCAAGCCTCTCTGGGACTGACATGCGAACCGATTGCTGATTCTGCTTCTGCAGATGCCAGGGCGAAGCAGTCAAGAGCAGACTTGCCAAAGCCAACCACGACCACGTGACGCCCACGCAACAGCTTTTCGTCTTGAAGCTCGGAGCTGTGAAGAATGCTGCCGGAAAACACATCGCTGCCAGGTATCTCAGGAACATACTTCTCCGAAAAATTTCCAACAGCCAGGACCACAAAGTCAAATTCTTCTGTGTACGTCTCGGAGCTCCCTGTTTCAGAATACACGACACGCCAACAGTTCGAACAGCGCTGCAGAAACTTTACTTCAGTTCTCGTGCGTATTGCGGGCATTAGTCCAAAAGTTTCCACGTAGGTGTCGCAGTGGGCCTTGAGCTGTCGACCAGTAGGGTACATGTCCAGACCGCTGTGCCCACACAACTCGACAAAGGAGTACTGGTCCCTTTTCACCTGCAAGACACATGGGCATGCTCGTGAAAAGACCAGAAGTTTCTGAAGACAGTTGCTACCCTTGATTGCCAGATGCCATGCATCGCAGTCAGGGTCCCAGCCTGAGCCCCGAAGCCACTGTAGTTCTCGCGCCAAACACCACCAACTTCATCTGCACGCTCGAAGACCGCGATCGTCTGACAAATGCCGATCATTAACTCAGAACCACGCCACAGACACAAAACTGAAAAAGAATACTGGTGCTCTATGTCTACTTTGCAGCAACGGAAAGTTTATTCTCTCATGGATATATTGCACCAAGTGAGTTGCCTTCATGCGTCCGATTCACCCGCAACCTTTAGCAAAAGGCCAGGAGTAGCTACAGCTACAGGGGTGTAGATGTTTTGTTGGCCCTTTTTTTTGGCCCTCTTTTTTTTGAGGGGGGGTGGGGGTGCGGCTGGGGGTTTTGGGTTTGGGGGGAGTTGCCTACGTTCCCGGATTTCGGGTTTAGGGGGGAGTTGCCTACGTTCCCATAGGAAAACTTCTAGTTTGCTTATATTCTCCTAATAAAACCGTCTTTTATCTAGTTTTAAAGTGGAAAACCAGGAATTTTTCGATATGTCCATATCTGCATCCATAGACCTGTATTTGTCCATGTTTACTTCTACGTTTACGCAGGAAAACAAACGAGTGAAGTTGTTTTGGGGGCATTTCTCTTTGTTTGGTGTTTATTGTTGTTCTTTGGTTTGTTGTCTTGGTTGTATAGCTTCATAAGATTAGTACCACTTTTTGCAGGAGTTCCTATGAATTCTGTCGTTTTGATTCGTTTTCGTTGTTTTCCACGGAAAAACATAATTTCATATATCTTTTCATAGGATTAACTCATTGCTTTGTTGTTGGTTCGTTTTCTAGGTGTTTCCCGTGAAAACCAACATTTCCCACATGAAGATATGTATATCAGTATGCTTGCTATTACCCATAGTCTTGTTGTTCTCCCTGCGTGTTTTCGTTCTTTCCTTCCTTCCGTCTGCCCTGTTATGTCCTTTTCCGTCCTTCCCTTCTTCCTTCCTTGCTTCCCACGGAAGGGCAAAAAAAATGCGAAAAAAACAAAATAAAAGTGCAAAAAGAAGGGTCCCCCAGCTACAGCATCAAATGAACGCTATGATGACCAACTGGACAGTATTAAACTCTAGACTCTCTCCGCTGGGTCCAGCACCTGTGGCACGAAGAGACAACCACGAGGCCTGCATCATGAGCATCAGTTCAGCCAGGCTAAACCCCTCCGTGGCAGAAGGTTGTCCATCGGCCAGGCCACACCGCCGTCGCACTAAGAGACAACCACAAGACCAGCATCATGTGCATCAACTCGCCCAGGCATCAGCTCGGCCAGCGTGGCACTAAGAAACAACCAAAGACCAGCATCATGAGAGTCAACTCGGCCACGCTCGACCACCCCAAGAGACAATCACAACCCCAGCATCACGAGCATCAGCTCGGCCCGGCTCCACCACCGGGGCACGAAGAGACAACCACAAGGTCAGCATGAGCAGCATCATCAGCTCGGCCAGGCATCGTGGCACCAAAAACAACCCCAAGGCTAGCATCATGGGAATCAGCTTGGCCAGGCTCCACCATTGTAGCACTCAGAAACCAGCACAAGCCCACCATCATCAGCATCAGCTCGGGCAGGCTCTACCATCGTTACCACAGGCCGGCATCATAAGCAGCAGCTCGGCCAGGCCCCACCAAGGCCAGCATCATGAGCATTAGCTAGGCCATGATCCACCACCGTGGCAGACAAACCGCCAGGCCAGCATCATGAGCTCAGCTAGGTCAGGCTCCGACATCAGGAGCATCAGCTCGGTCCAACGTTCACCACCATGTCATCAGAACACAATCCCCGCACATCATGAGAATCTGCTCGCGGAGGATCCACTACCGTGACACTAGCTAAGGTTCCCGAGGGAGGGCTGCGAAAGCAGTGCGGGCTGGCAGCCCATGGCAGTGTGCATGCACACAAGATTCTCGTGGGAGGGCTTGGAAATCGGTGTAGGCACTCCTTCAATGCACTCAAGGAGGGCTTCGAAGCACCGCCGCCCGCAGGAGTGAATGCAATCAAGCCGAAGGCTCAGTCAAGCATCATGAGCATCAGCTCGGTCAGGCTGAACAACCACCACACTCGGATAGGATGACAATGCTGGCATCAGCACCAGCTGGGCTGAGTTCCACGGAGCTCCGAGAAGACGACAGGGCCGGTATCGTGAGTGCCACAGCACGCAAAGACGACAACGATCCATCATCAGCCGACGCTTGCGCGCAATGAGCAAGTCTCTGCCTGTCTCTCTGCATAAACGGACAATATGCATATCTTTGATATTGATTTTTCGGTATGTCAGGCCTTCCCAACATGACGAAAAAACACACACATGCACTGTTGACTGTTGGCATTCCATTGTGTTTGGTCCGCTGCGTGCTCCTCAGCAAAGCCGTCGGTCGGCAAAAACGAGAATGCGTTGCAGTATCGGCACGTGCCACGACTGGAAATGAACAAAATTAAGGACCCATACATGCAAGAATGTGCAGAGCTGGACTACGCACAAATGATCAAGGTGCGGCGAACTTCTTTCGGTCTGTGCGAGTTGAAGCTCTTGCAGCTCCGCGGCCAGCGGAAACTTCCAACCCAACTTGCTTGTCGGTGCTAGGTGACGGCCCCTGCTTCCCTTGAGCTCAGCTTTCCCCGCACTTCTTCACAACGCACGTGGTGACAGCGGTCAACCTTACAATGACTGATATTGACAATCTGCTTTGGGTTGTCGGTTGAGTCGATGAGAAGCTTAATAGTTCGGCATGCATATTTAAATGGCATGTGCAAGTGCAACTCATGTCATTTATCTCTGACGGTCATCTCGCGCCCGAGATTCAATTCGATTCAACCTGACCATTCCCAAGTTACCTCGTGCCGTAGCATGAAGTGCGGGGTCTGGCTTTTGTAGATCTTGATCAACACCCCTTTCCGATACACCTCGTTGCCAGTGGCTCCGATCTATGTCGGATGCTGCGCAGAACACAGACTGGCTCAGAAGATTGTGGTGCGAAGTGAGGGTGTGTAAAACTCCCCACCCTCCTTAATTCGGCTATCGTTTTTACTATTACTCTTATCGTTTTGCAAGACTTTGGATGACTTTGAGACTAGGATGTCTCACGCAGTCGTTATCGTCTTGTTTTACTCTTATCGCTCTGCAAAGAATTCAATTTCTCTCAACTTACGGAAGCATCTACGTAACAAATGCTCTCGGGAGTCTTTCTATCATCCCTAAGCCATCTCGGCTTCTTGTAGCACCAGCCTGGCTTCCACAAAGTCTCCGTCGCACACCGTCATCAAAAAGATGGTTGCGATTCATGGGCATGGTCACTTCATCTTGGGTGTCAGCATGTTTCGTGCCCCGAGGTCAACAAAGGCTACGAGTATCCTGCACAGTACAAGAAATTTGGCAGCGAAGGCTCCGAGAAAACATGAAGCCGCAGCTCGCAGCTGCATGCAGCTTCGGGCTTCAGGGGAACGGCACAAAGCCAAGCGAAACGCTGTATCGAAAAAACAAGCGTTCTGCCCTCGAGACTCTGCAGGCGTCATCAAGTTGATCGCGTTCCTTGAGAAACCGCTGATGGCACAATCAAAAAATCAGGACCGAAAGGAGGTTTTCAGCAGTGCCCTGGAGACCTTTCTCCACGTGCTTGATCATCATCTTCCGCGGAACTTCGATGTGAATACGTGCAGGATACGCGAGCCCAAGCCAGCACCCAGGTACCATCCCACAATCGCAAGAAATGACTCAACGAGACTTGACTGCACTCGAACAAAAATGGGCAGGGCCTTGACTTGTTGCACGTGCTGCAGGGCACGCAATGCTTGCAAGCCTGGCTCAGTGGAACCCGACACTCCAGCCACGTGTGACAAATCGCAACGTGGAATGCAGTCCCGACACCGGCAACACCCGCGCCGATGATGGCAATGCTCCGAGGCTCGTTGATGACGTCAGCCATGCAGCACTAGCTCCAGCACGTTGCTCTAGTGGCTGACACTGCTGCACCGGTCGGATGCTTTGACTTGACTGCGAATGCTTTTTGCCCGAAACCGCGTATCGAACTCTGCTTGGTTCGCAAACGGAGTTTGCGGCTGGCTGGCCGGCTCAAGCAGGAGGCTGCTGCAGAAACACATAACAACCGGATTCGCACATGAGGCAGCCCCGCCCTTGCTTAGGTTGGCGCAGCATGTTTGACGTCTCTTCCCAAGTACTTCTGGGCACGATCCTTCCTTGCGTAGCACCCGAGGCTGACAGGCTCGAACGAAACCATAGAAGCTTCAAATCATCCATTGAGACCAGAATCAGTTCTTTGAGCAGAAGGGCCGAGATCCTGAGTTGATGCCATTCGCCCTTTGGGGCCCAGGGGCAAGTGTCGCCCGAAATGCAGCCAAGCATCTGTTCGGGTCTCAGAACTTTAGCCTAGGATCAGGTGTCAAAACCAAGCTGACGCTCCCGGTCAGAACATACCCCGGGCAGTCGAGACACGAAGCAAAGCAATTTCAAGCAAAGACTCCTGGCCGTGGACAGCCACGCTGATGGCAGCGCTGCCATCGGAGTCGGCAACAACCTCTGGAGAGCTGCGAGGCCAACAGCTCAGCAAAGAGCCTCGACTCGTACAACACGGGGTACGGTGAGAGGCCGAGGGGTGCACCTTGAATGGCATCATCTTACTGTCCCGCTGCACGCCTGCGTCCTCAATGCGTCTACACAGACAGCATTGACAGCAGGTACACCGTCTCAGCTATGATGTGCTATGGCTGCAAGATGTAGGCTCTCAGATCCTTGTAGTCACGGCCAATCAATCGCTTGACATTGGACCTGAGCTCGCTAGCAAATCTTTCTCCAGCAAGGCAAGCTGCGCATAGCTTCACAGCGTTATCACCAAGATTGCTATGCCATGTCTTTGTTCAACGTGGCCACGGCACAGTGTCTGGGCAGGGGATGAAAGTGTAAGATCCTTTGCAGACTCGCCAATCAGAGGCACCTGCATGCAGGCTCTTCCGTCATGCGAAAGTGAGCTGAGCCGCACAGGCAGCCCGTCCCACAGGCCAGCGAAGCATCTGTTCAGACATAAGTTTCCTACGTTTTGCTTACCTCTCGGTCGACAGGATCTCACCGAGAGGGAAAAAGGTGGCAGGAAAACAGATGGAGCCTCTCGAAGCAGCTGAACGAAGAACAACTCGGATCTTCGAGTAGTAACTCCCGAGGGCATACGACATCTTCAGGCTCTCTTCTGAATCTGCACACTTGGGATTTTTTACTACAGCTTTTTGCCTGCCAACTCACACACACCGAACCCACCGAATGCATCCCAAGTACCGCCCGCCTCTTCTCCTGGTGTGAAAGCCACTGAAGAGGGCATAATCCTGCTGCCTGCAAATGGTGCGCAGAAAACATACTGCATGGCCAGTAGCAGACTCTGATGCGTTGCCTTCACTGCTTGGTATTATCTCGACTGCACCACTCCTCGGCTGCATCGGCTTGCAGTCACTCATGCTCGATCTTGCGCCACTGCATGAAAGCCGCTTGAAAACCGCTGCGCAAGAGTACGTGGTGCCGAGGTCAATTCCTTACCATGCCAGACGGAGAAGCAAGCCGTCCCCTAGCAACACCTGCAATTCTCAGAAGTCTCGGGCTTGGACTTCTCCCCTTTGCAACACTTCGTGTGCTTGTCAGCCCCATGTTTCCGTGTCATGTTGAATTGCCAAAACGCCTGGCAGTTGAGCTGTAGACTTGCCCTGGCAACTGCGACTCCAGGACACAGCTAGCTTCTGCAAGCAATGGGTGAATGCTTTGGCTGGACAATAACTCCTCTTGCGGCAACGATGCCGATCACTGGTCCATCGACAGTCACCTGCTCCCCCGCAGCCAAACCGGCTGCAATAAACACAGCCAGCGCGAAATGAACCGCGCCCGTCCATGACCAGCTCCTGCAAGCAACAGCAACCAGTCAGGAAACCCGCAGCGTTGATGATTCTGTGGCACGCCGTTCCACCTAAACGCGTCTGCAGCTGTGCTTGAAACTCTCCGAAGCACGCAGATTCGAAGCAGAAGTGGGTTTGCAACACATCCGCTCCGCGGCAGCAACATGCGCTGCAGGCGTTGCATCTAGCAAGAAGACAGCAAGACTGGAAAGATAGGTCATCGCAATACATCATGTCAGGCCGTGCTTAATCGGATGCCTGTATGTGTCTTGGCTGAGACCAATACTAAATCTCCGAAACTATTGCAATCGAGTTCAAGATGAGCGCCTAAGATAAAAGGACACAACTAGGTAGACACTCTTGACTTGCACAGCATGTCTTGGGTCAATGCTTGATTTGGCTCACTGGCATACGGCACCACACTCCACAGCTTGGACAGCTTGCCGGCATGCTCAACGCTTCAATTCTGGCCGATACCAGAAACAGACAAGCCCTGCTTTGTGGACTTCTCTCTCTCAGGTCTCCTGAGGTCAACTACGGGTGACTGGTGACGTCACACGTCAGACACCCCTCCTAGGTTCTCAAGGCGAACTGCGCAGCTTGTATCTGTATTACGGCATGGTTTCTGCTTCTTGTTTCGGATGCGCAGGAGGCCGAGACACTTGACACGAGCCCCTTATTCAGGCCAATGCATAGCAAGAATTAGAGGGATCGCCAACTGCGGCTAAATCATGCCAGTCTCTGGAAATGCATTGCTTTTAAATTACAAAGTACAGCTGGCTTTCAGGCTTGTACCACATATCTACTTCGCAGTCGACTTCACCAACTAACTTCTCCTTGACAGCATAAAATGCACATGCAAGGAAAATCACATTCACAGCAGTGCGTTTGACAATGCTGCACCTGTGCATGAGAGGCTTCCACAGCCGTCAGGTATTCGTGTGCGCTACACGATATTTTCAGCGAGTATCCTCCGCGTCGGCGGACGTTTGCCTTAGTGAATGCAGGGGGACGCACTCATGCCGACAGACACAGACACACACATGCACCTTGATCGTGATCATGTTAGCAAGGGAGTGCAACATAGTGCAAGGGCATGCAGCTCACCGCACGAAGGCACTTCCATGCTAAAACGCTAAGACTCAGACTTTAAGACTCCAGCTCACAGTCTGGCGGCCACCGCTCCACCACGGCCTCGGATGCCCCGGAGTGCAGTATACGAGTCGTGCTGCCGATGCTGCTTGACGCACCCAGACTCCGAGCCTGCGGCTAACACCAAGGAGCAGCTGCTCTTTTAGGGCGGGATCGTCCTACGGGGCCATCTTTGTCGAAATCAGGCCCAGCAGCCTTTAAGTCAAGAGTCGGCCTTCTGTGGTCCCCGCAGTGCAATCGTTCGCGTGCTCGACGGCACGGACCTCAAAACACACACGCGCTCCGCTGCGATGTGCTTTGTGCAATGTCCAGCTTTGCGTCAGACGCACCGCGGTGGCTCATGCAGGCGTGGGTTGCCTGGCGACTTCTCAAAGAGAAACAGCACATGCTCTTGCGGAGACTTAGCACCTTTGTTTCTCTCATTTAGCACTTTCCACGACCCGCCTGGCATTCCCGGGTTTAAACCTAAGGCTCAGGGCTTAAGCCCTGAACCCCGAACGGTAAAAGTCCTGAAACTCCTGAACCCTGCCCCCAGAAACCCCTGTGGGACACCCGCGAACTCCCTAACTAGATAGCCGTAAACCCCGAATCCTGAAACCCCGAATCCTGAAAGACCAACCACCTCCGAACCCTAAACCCGAAACCCTGAACCCAATGAACCCAAAATCCTAACTACGCGAAGCCCCGAAAACTCGAAAATCTTAAACCCTAACACCAAATCCACCCCGTCAGACAAAAAAAAATGAATACCAGGCTGTTTAGAAGCGTTGAAACCAATTCCCGTGGTTTTAAATTGTATCCGCAAATCCTACGTTCCTGAACAAAACCCTAAACCCCAAAGCCAGAAACTCCCAAGCCCCAAGTCCTAAACCCGAAAACCGTGACCTGGAGCCGAGAGAGAGCCTCCTCAACGTGAACAATTAAGCCCCGAGACCTTAAACCCTAGCCTACAAATCGCAAACCCCTAAACCCCAAACCCGAGAAAAAAACATCCTATAAACCCAAAGCCTAAATCCTGAAACTCCCGTCCCCAATTCTGTGTCCAAAAGCGTTCACAGCAATGAGTGTCGACGACACTCATAGTTTCATCTATCCATCTACGCATCCATTCATCTGTTTCATTCATCCTTTACCTTTAGCCACCTCATCCATCCATCCATCCAGCCAGCCATCCATCCATTCATCAATTCATCCGTTCATCCGTGCATGCATTCATGCATGCATGCATTCCTTCATTCATTCACTCTTTCATTAACCATTCCCGCAGCTGTTGGAATTGACGGTGGACCGCGCTTATGGGAAGCCGAACATGTTCACCGAAAGGATCGTCACCGCGGCACCTTTTCGATAACGGTGCGAGGCCCATGTGTTGGTTACAACGGCTCGCGCCCGCCGGGAACCTTGGGCGCGCACGGTGCGGTGCAAACAGTGTAAATATCAATGCGATTGGAATTTACAAGGGGTCGTGATCTTCGGAGGAGGCAGACACTCCGTTACCGCAGAGAGGGGTTGCAAAATCGGATGACGAAGCAGACCCATGCTTTGGAATTTATAATAAACCGTGCTGATCGCACGAAACCTCGAGAGTGGTATGTTCGGCCCGCAGACGGCGCGTGTACTGGAATTTTAAAAAGGATCGCGCAGGCCCGAAACGATCAGCAGCAACTCCCGCTAACACTGCCCCGTGTTTTAAAACGTAATAAACTAGGTGGTGGGACAGTATCAAGGCATTAGTTGGCCGACCCAAGTCTAACATCACCACGTCACGTCATCCCAAACTCCTCTGCTGAAAAAGCTTTTACCACACTTTCGTGGAGGACATAAATAAAGCCTCAATCCCCACCCTAAACCCTAAAAGCCCCAAACCCGCAACCCCGAACCCGAACCTCATCCCTGAACCTAGACGTAGCAGTCTGATAGACCCCCAAACCCGAAACCTGAGCCGAAATACCCTCCCGAAGCATCCAAAATACTGACACCAAAAGCACAACAAGACACAACCACGCAAAGCCCTGAGACCCCAACGTTTCCGCTGTGCAAACCCAATATGTTTAGGCTATCAGGGTTTAGGGTTTAGGGCTGACCTTCAGGATTTGGAGCATTCAAGATTCCGACACCCTTTAGGGTTGAGGGTTAAGGAAAAGCAGGGTGCCAAGCCATACAAAACATGGAGGATGCGAAGCGATTGCAAAAAAGACGTGCTGCAAGATGGTGCAAGGGACCCAGCTTTCTGAAAGGCCGATGGCTGAGGCCTCCAGGCTGACTGCCACCGCCTTGGGCGAGAGCAGCTCACACACCGCATCCACAAACTGGTGGGTGAGGCGTTCCTGACAGTCACAAGTCGCAGCGTCACATCCCAGGAACCTGCGTGCTGCGCGAGCTGCGCGAGCTGCGCAAGATGAACGCGCCTGGAGCTGCAGCCGGCGGGCGAAGACCTGAGCTTTTGGGGTTCCAGAGGTCAGGCATTCTGACAACATCCATCGCTAAGACTCGGAAATCTCGAAGGCCCTTTTCCCATTCTACACGAAGCCACGATAGCAGGCCCGACTCGCACGCTTCTTAGCTCTTCAAGCAGTCAGCGAAGGCGATGAAGTCTGCAGCGTAGCCCCATCAGACTGGTCCTCCAAGATCTTCGGTCACCTACATCCCGATACACGCCAACTCGATCATCTTCAGGTGCACGATATGCACGATCTTGTCGACTGCTTCTTTGAGATCCATGTGATGGTGGTCCACATCTTGCCCTTGTTGTGAAGAGCCGCGTCCAGTCACAAGTCGTCCTGAGATGAACCAAACAGGCTGCAAACAGCTCTCCATCCGACAAGTGCTGCCCGGATTCCTTGGGTGGAGGTTCAGAATCTTCCGCCTGTCAGAGGAGCTAGATGCACTGTCCATACACTGAATCTGCAAGCCTTGTTGAGATGCTGCTTACTGGGATGCTGCTGGTTCGGGATACCCTGCAACATGCTCCCAAGTTTCGGTAACCTGCCCATCTTGCCACTGGCCTCGTCTAGACTCATCTCACCCTTGTCGAGATCATCCTGGTGGCTAGCTACAGCCACGACGAATTGCCGCAGCTTCGTAGAGATCAAGCGATCAAGACCCGACATTCACCAAGCTTCCGTCGGTGGGATCCTGCCAGCCAGGTGCCAGCCTAAGCTCACTGGGTGGCGCGGGGCTCAGGGCTGGCGTGGGACCCGTGAGGATGTAAGGACATCTAAGGCGGCTAAGGAATCAAGGACGGGACCCAGGAAATCGAAGAGGCGACTCCAGGCCTTGGCGCTCGCGTTTCTTCGCCCTTCCTTCATTTCCAGATTTAAAGCACGCGGCAAGGGATGCTTGCTTGGCATCGTATGCTGGTATTCCCAGCTCCACCTCCCTCTCTGCGAAGCTGGAGAAGGGATAAGGGCTCTCATTCCTGATGCCAGGTCACATGCTGAGAACTCCATCAGTGAAGCCGGCAACGAAGCTAAGGCTCATGAAGGAGTGGCCCAAGTCATCCTCAGATGCCACCATGGAAGGCTGGACCCGAAAGGCAGCTTTCCATAGTAACCGCAAGCTCTACCGAGACACGTTCACACACAAGTTCGGCCAACGTATCTGGCAAAACCCGGGCAAGTATCCTTTTCTGCTAACCAACACCATTAAAGGTTCCGAGCCCGAGTAATCAAAGTGTGAGCACATGTATTCTTGCTCCCATTGCCAGCACTTTCTGCTAACATGCTACAACGCAACCAGATAGAGTGGCACCAAGCAACGTAGACGAAGAAGGTTGCATCAGGATTCCCTGCAGCTCGCAAGCGCTCTTCCAGTAAACGAGCAGTCGTTGCATCCTGGGCAAGCGGAGTCAGCAGTTGCGCACTGTGCATATCCCAAGCAGCAGCTGGCAGAAAGCAGATGCCGAGAAGCTGGAAGATAGCTTCCGGCATCAGCCGCCCCGAAGTGACCCTGCACCGGCTTATCTGCGAGCATGTCGACATCCAGCGTCTCAGGGCTGACCCCAAGAAGCCTCAAAATGCATCACGCTTGACCTCCAATAATTACTCTCCATCCATCGACGACGCACGCGTGGGCTCTGCAGCGAAGCAACGCCCCATTGCTGAGGAAAGTCACTGCACAGGAGATGTCAGATGATGATGCCAAACCCGCGAAGGTTATCGCGCCACCCATGCAGAATCCTACCTCGCATCTGCCACCAGTTTACCACAGACCATCCACGAGCTGCAGCTTCTCAATGCAAGCCGAACTGCTATGCCAACTTTGGGAGACCTCTCGGATTTCAGGTATGCTGCAGCTTCACCTCATTTCACAAGCGCTGAAAAAGATGCACATCTGCGAAAATAGGTCTTTCTTTCACAACACCTGTTTCAGCTTAGATGCTAATTTCATTTACAGCGCCTTCCAGGCTCACATTTTCCGCGAGAGCATTGGCATCCAAGTCTTTGTCGCCCACTCGACCCTGGATAGAGCATTCTGGTACCACAGCGAGCCTAACGGCACTTCGAGGCTCACGGATCCTTGTGGAAGTCGACGATGAGCACACGGAAGCCTCCTTCTTCTGCAATCCGCGAAGCCTGACTTAACTGGCCCTTGCTCTCGGCTTGGGCCCAGCTCACTTCACGACATGTCGCAGCCTGATTCCTGACATCCTCGGTGACCCCAATCAGCTCCTGTGAGGGACTCACTGCGCCTCGCCCTCGTTTGCAGCCGAGATATGCCCGGCCGAGGCTCTGGGACCACGATGACGCCCGGATGCCCCAGCGGCCCTCCAACAAAGGCCACCGAGTCCTCAGCCAAGAGCCAAGGGCCAAAACCTTATGCGCCTGTCGGCAATCACTCTTACGCTCGCTTTGCATCAGAGTTCCTTTCCCAGCTTCACCTCACCAGGTGAGTCTGCGAAAGGACCGATGCCCATCATCGACGCTCGAGAAGCTACTAACTCTGAGTGGTCCAGTTGCTTTGTCGAATGTAACGCAGTGACATCGCCAGAAGATGTGCCCCAGGACGACCACGAATGGCAAGCCCGGCACCATCATCAGCGAGTGGCTGTACACAAAACGTCCATGACTGGTTGTAAACCACGAACTATGCACACAGACACGCCAAAGGGCGACTTCCTTCAACTTTCTCTGTGCCTCAATGCACTCTACTTGCTGTCTTACATGGAACTTGAGCCTTCTGTGGACAACACGGCAGCCTTCGGAAAGGATACTGTCCAACTTGTAAATCTGCCCTCAAGCGACTGATGTCGTCAAACGCCACTAAGTCTCACACCTGCAGCAGTCTGGCAAACTTCGAAAGGCCCAGGACCCTTCACATTGGGCAAGCTCGCTTCAAGTCATGCCACATGCCAATAAGATTCAGTTGCGGCATGTTGCAGTGCCTTCCGTCTGGGAAGTAGGCAATGTGCGCAGTCCCGGAGAACGGAAGGAGGTGATGTTCACAGAGAGAGTGAAAAGGAATGTCCTCACGGCTTGCCAGCGATTCTGGCAGAAGCATGCAGTGCGAAACTGTACGGATTACGGAGTACGACATGAAGCGCGGCTGGCTGTCTCGCACGGCCACCAGATCGTGAGCACCCTCCACCTGCGACTTGGAGTCTGCAAGTGTTCTGGTGGTGCTGAGACCATCTGCTGGAATAGATTTCTTGAGCTGCAAGCCTCGAAAACAGCGTCACCAACTGCCTCGAGTGGATCCTCCGACGCTGAAAGCGACTGAAACCAGCACTTAACAAAAAAACAGAGATGCGTCCTTGATGCTAGTGCCAGCGGTCATTTCCATGAAGGCCTTCGCAGCACCTGTTCATAGTCGCAAAAAAGCTTCTTGCAGTATTGAGTCTCCGCGTGATTGATTTGCCCCAGGGCCATGGCGATACGGAGTCTTGTACAGCTCTGGCCGCGAAGACTCCTCGTCAAGTATGGCATGTCATCGTGGCACGAACTCCGGATATCTCGCAGTGCGTCTGTGTGTCCTCTGGGCCCAATGTCGACAGCAACTGCCGAAAGGCTTCCTGTGGCAAGATGATCTGGCAGCACTTTCACCGCCAGCCGGTCGTTGGAACCTCTGCCAAAGGATGCGCAGAGCCAGCAGGTCGCTGGAAGTTCTTTGACCTCGTAGGCAGGCGTAGGAACCCTCTTTGGACACCCTCTTTGGACTCGGACCCCGAGTCGCAGGCAGCTGCAGCTTCAGGGGACGACTGGGCGATGGAACGAACTGTACCTACGGAAGCGAAAAGCTTCACCGCTGCAGCCCCAAAAAGCTGCAGCTGCCTCGGAGCTTGGAGATGCCCTCGGCCTCAGTGAATTTTGCTCCTCTTGGAGTCCGTTGCCCCATCCCCTTTTTCTCGGTGGGGCCCAGACAGCTCCCGCATGACCTTCCAATGTCTCCAGCGCGGGAGTACCCTTCACCAAATGCTGCCCCTGCCTCGTCGACCGGATCGTCCATGCTGCTCACCGGAACCATACCTTGGCAAGAAGCCGAGCAACCCCATGGCCTTTGATCACGAAAGGAAGAACCGAAACATCTGAGGCAAATCACATGGTCGCGGCACATGCCTCTTGAGGCGGACCTGGGTCATAGATCTGACAACAGCTGAGGCGTGCAACAGCTCCACCACAAAGCATGTGCTTTGTTCGGAAAAGTGGCAGGGACGGCGAGGCGCTCTGGTCGTAATGACGTCATATGGGCTGCCTGTGGTCGCCAGAAGAGCAGCTACATGCGAGGAAAGCGGGACAAGTGCGAGCACTACAAAAAGACCCCGGCTCCCTGGCCCGGACGCTCAGAAACCTGAACCTGGAGGGGCATGCTGCGTTCTGGTGGCGTGTCTCATGACACTTCTCGAAGCTCCTTGCCTCCAACCATTCGCAGCCACGCTTCTGCAAGAAGCTGCCAATCCTTGAGATGACCTGGCAAGCTGTCGCGCATCCCCATGTGCTTTCGTGCACCGGTGCCCGTTTTTACAAGCAGGCCTCTGACGCAATGTATTCTGCTAGCTCCTAGCACTTGAAGCCGACGTCCAGGACGTGTGTAACCGGCATCACAGAAGTCGATAACTTAAGCGGGTCAATCACATTGAGCCTTGCACCTTGCAACCTTACATGAATCTGTGCAGAAGAATGTCCTCTGCAGTAGTGTGCACAATTGGAAGCAGAACGCAGTCCTCCACAAATCATTTCTGTGGCAAACGGAAATGGCATCTGCGTGAGCTTGAAAGACTACACATGGCAAAGGGAATGTACGCCCTCAACCCTGTCAGGCACGTCCTGCCGAGGCAGCACCATTCTGACGCCACCCTGGCACTGTATCTCCAGCTTGTCTGAATTAGAGTCCTCGGCGGGGAGACGGGGAGAGGACGAAGCATACGAATCTGCAAGAACCTTCAGCGTGCCTGACAAAAGCAAAGTACGTCGCTCTTCGCCGGAAGAAGAGTCCGCTGATCCATCTCCTTGCAAATGCCTCGGATGACCTTTCAGCAATTCCAGCTGCTGGAATGCAACTTATGACTTATGCAGTGGACCAACTCCGCAACATATTATGCGCACAGAGCATCGCCGCCTTTTTCAGGTCGCCGAAGTCGACCACATAGCCATCTGCCTGTCGCACGAACATTAGCAATTGCAACCCCTGCTGAAAGCAGGACGCATGAAGCTCAACCACCAGATAGCATGCATTTGACGCCTGAGGCCGCTTGGAGCCAATTCGTGCACCTACTGTGTAGTTGTGACCTGCGCAGCATCGCAAATTCAATACTGATGCTGCGCATGGGCTTTGGGTCCCTGAGGGTTGTACCATGCAAAGGTTCTCGGAAACCCTCAAAGGCGACAAAATGCGCGGCAGAGAACTTCATGTCTTGCAAGGCCACTGCTACCTGTCACATCAACTCGACAGCATGGGGATTGCAATATCTGACCATGCAAGACTTTTTGGCAAGCTCATGCAGTATCAAGCAAGTTCTACGAGCAAGTCTTGCATGGCCAAGGCCACACCTGCCAGGACGTGTCACTGTGTGGTGACGACCTCCACCAGACTCGAAGCGCAGACATGCATACTTGGGACGGTTTCACATAGCTTCAGAAAGTCCGCAGGAGAAGTTTAGAGACTGTGATGGACTGTGGTGAAGAATCGGGCTGTCAGAAGCACATTCCCGTGTAGATGAGGATTCTTTGGAAGGCCTGGGAAAGGCGTCATGGCCATCAGCCATCGGCCAGGACGCGGCCCGGCACCTGAGGGTAGCCCCGAATGCTTGCCGGCGCAAAAACAATCCCTGGGCTCCCAACAAGCTGTCAAGTGTGCTAAGAGGGGAAAAAACAAAACTGCCACATGGGCCTCGATCCCAGTGCTGAGGATTTGCCAAAACACATGTCAGTGAAACCGGTGCCTTCTAGCAGAGACGTGCCTCTTCGTGGTGCAGCAACCCCTTTTCCTCCGCGCGGCACTTTGGCCTCCGGGACTCTGCGGAGCTCTGAGCTCTCTCAGGCCGAGCTCTCTTCCTGCGAACGCCTTCGCACAGGCTGCAACCCCCAAGACCCCAAGGTGTTTCAGCAAGAGGCCTAGCCTAGAGTCCTGAGCAAAGCGATACAGCATGATACAGCCCCGGCAGCTGAGGAGCCCTTTTGGGGGCCAGATTCGCTGATGTTCCGCGGCTGACTGTAGCACTAGCAAGTAGCATCGTCTCCTCGGACACCTCAGGATCCGTCCCGTCTCCTTTCCTCCTCGGGTCCCGAAGATGAGGTCCGTCAGAGGTCCGTCAAGGAGCACGACGTTGGCCTTGACCAGCTGTCTGGTCATCCCCTGTGGATCTGCTTGACATGTTCTGCCTCGAATGTCAGGGTACGAGGCACTTCCTCCTTGTGGCGCCTTCGTGAGCCCTATCAGGAACTTCTCTCAAGCTCTCATACCAGTGGCCACTCCAAAATACTGGGTGAGACCAACGTGGTTCCAAGCAGCAGCACGCTTTTGCCGAATAGTCCTGAACGGACATCCGCAACTCACGCTCTTGCTGAACACCAACACGACAAATCGGCATCATGAACTCAGACTCTTTCGCAGGACACTCCAAATCCTCTACACCGTTCTGGCATAGCTCCATCAACCGTAGCAGGAGGTCGGCAGGATCGAAGTTTTTAGTGTTGTGGATGGAGAGGAACAGGACGGGCATGCCATCTGGATACCACTTCGGATCGAAATACAGCTTTTTATCCAGACTCCGTCTGAGGAGGAACAGGTTTGGCTCCAAATCAAACTTGCACCAGGAGTTGTTCACCTTATGTCTCCAGAGGTTGACATTCATCATGTCTTCGTCTTCCCACATGGCATTGCTCATCTCGACATGCCTTTTGACCTTCGCTTTTTCGCCTTTCCGAACAAGATCCAGAACACTTATGCCAGTCTGTTGAACCTGCTCCAAGTCAAAGACCAGGGTGGAAGTTTTTCTGCCCGTAGCAGCAAGCATCCTCTCATGCATGAGATCTCCGAACCACGGTATAGCAAAATAAGTCCAAGTTGGATGCGCATGACACCAGCGCATACTCTGAGGGCCGTCCCATCCTCTGAATGCATAATGCGCATAAGGATTTCCTGGCGTATCATCTCTTGACATCCAATGCACGGGGAGAATTGGCCAAGGATAGAATTCTGTGATCTCTCGGCGGGTGCCCTCAAAGACCTGATCCATGCCTTTGAAGATGAGCTGATCTGTGTCCAGCTGAATCCCTACTATAACCCGAGATGCGAGTATTGATCGAACCTTATTGAAGTTGAAGGAAACTCCGCGCGAGATGGGTCTCATGCGGTATGCAATGACGTTTCGCATAGACTGCCAAGAGGGAGGGGGCACGAATTGATCCCCAAAGATCACAATGATCAAGGGGCGAGTGGAGAACAAATCAATTGATCGGATCAAGTTCGTGGCCTGCCACTCGTAGTTGCTGTCCTTCGGCCCTCCCACATATGTTACATAAGCTTCTTCTATCCAGGGGGATGCCGAACTTGTCCAGCGAAGGAACTGCGACACGAAGTCACACTCCAGCCACACCTCCACCTCGGGCATTAGATGAGGATCCTCACAGATCTTCGCCATACCGCGTTCCAACAGATCTTCGGCGTCACTGTGTGAGTGGCCCTTTCGAGGCTTTAATGATCGCCTGTGATCGCATGACCAAATCAGTTCGTTCGGCTCTGCCTTCGAGCAGAGTTTGCTGCGCGGGACCAGGCTCGCCAGGCCCCCTCGTGGCATCCTCGGCAAGCACCCAGCCCTGCAAGTCTGCCCAGGGACTGGACAGTTTTCCTCCCGAAATGGCTGTCCATTAGGACACTTCGGGACCGGCGCTCGACACTGACAGTACTTCAGCTTGCCAGGAGAGAAATCCTGTTCTGGCTTCAAGCCATACTGACTATGATGGCAGAGAATGGGGGACTTGAACTCCTTCTTTTCAACCCACTGGTTGAGATCAAAATCACCGTACCGAGTTAGGCCTTCACAATGGCAAATCTCGCCCTCTTGAACGCAGAACTTCCAGCCGTCTGGCCGAAGCTTGTTGACTTGGCGTGTGATGCTCAGGGCATCCCGGCCCTCTGACAAGCTTGCACGCAAAGCCTTCAGAGCGTCCAACTCCTGGTGTGTTGCGACACCATTGATCCACGCGACCAGGTCCTGTCTTTCTGCCACCAAACGCGGCTGCACCAACTCGTCCCCACCTTGCTCAGCCTCATTGAGAGTTGCCGTCAAACGAGTTGAATCCTCTCTTTCTTTCGACTCGCTTTTGGGAGGATCTGCTGCGTAACTCAGCGTGGTCGCCGTTTCCACAGGTACAGATGTGCCAACTCTTGGAATCTCCTGCTCGGCTGGAGACGGGTTCAAATGCTGTAGTGTGAACAGAATCACCACAACGATGGCCACTCCTTGCAGGTAAGTAAACCAGCTGAGTTTCTTCGTACGCATCCCGCAGACCTAGCCTTGCAGCGGAAGGTTCGACATCTTCGTCCTTGCATCTGTGCTTTGGGCAATCCATGATTCGCCTACACCTGAGCCAGTAAAGCTGGCAGCCACCAAAGTCTCCTCAAGGTTGTGACAAACTGATCGCTCGGCAAGCGCACGGCAGACATGTCAGTCACAAGGCATACTGCAAGATGCTGCAAGTGCCTATGAGTGCCTATCTGTCCGCGTCGTGCACTTTCACAGCGCATCCTGGCGGCGTGTGGCTGTCTGCACAGAAAACCAAACTAAACGACTGGCCAATTCAAGCAGCGTCTTCCACGGTATCAACAAACCCTTAACTTGTCGCTTTTGCTTCAACCGCGCCACAGGCATGCGAACATCTCTAGCTCCACTGTGATTGAAACTAGATTTCGCAAAACTGATGAAAGCTTGTGGGCAACACCAATGATGTACAACATGCATGTCAGTCAGTGTTGCAGTGATGATTGAACTTGTCCCTCGAGCTTCCACAGCACACATGTATGATTCATGCCGAAACTCAGGCGTTCTCGCGGCCAATCAGTCGCCACAGCGGACCGCGGCTGGACAACCAGCGCACATTCGTTCCATCTGGGATGAGACGACCCTGCGCCTTCCAGCTGTGGTACTCCTTCTTCGTGAAGCGAGTGAAGCCGAACTTGTTGGAGATGTGCACTTTCTGGCGACCGGCAAACTTGAACTTGGCACGACGCAAAGCTTCGACCGCAATGTTGATCTTCTCATCCTTGGTGCGCACAGAGATCAGGACCTGGCCGATATCCACTCGGGCAGCCGTGCCGTAGGGCTTCCCGAAAGCCCCGCGCATCCCACTTGACAAGCGATCCGCACCAGCACAGGACAAAGTCTTGTTGATGCGCAGGACATTGAACGGGTGAGGTCGGATGCGGATGTGAAAGAAGTCTCTGCCCGCATTGGTGATCATGTATTTGTTCACTGCAATGCGCGCAGCCTCTAGCGCCTCGCTGGTCAGCTGCTGATCTTCGTCACAAACCAAATGGGCCGTGGTAGGGTACTCGTCACACGGCATCTTCTTCTTTCCGACATCGAAAATTCGGATCTTCGGGTCAGGTACACCACGGCAGTACCGGGTCTTCGGGTACGGCTTGTTCTTGTTGTATCGGTAGCACTTCGCCGGACCTGGCAACTCATGCTGACACGCAACATGGTGGGAATCAGCGAGGAACGGTTTAAAGTCTGAGCAAGGCACGTCGACCCATGGCACCAAGTCGGCACTGCCACAAAAGCAGTGGAGCTTAAGAGATATGGCTGCGGCTACAGCAAGAGACATTCAGGAAAATGCCATCAACAAGGCATCTTTAATGCGGTGACAAAACTGTCACAGCACTGGTCTCCCTGTCCATTTTGCCGTGACCTGCAGGTATGTTCCACGTCCAGCACTCAGGCGTTCTCGCGGCCAATCAGTCGCCACAGCGGACCGCGGCTGGACAACCAGCGCACATTCGTTCCATCTGGGATGAGACGACCCTGCGCCTTCCAGCTGTGGTACTCCTTCTTCGTGAAGCGAGTGAAGCCGAACTTGTTGGAGATGTGCACTTTCTGGCGACCGGCAAACTTGAACTTGGCACGACGCAAAGCTTCGACCGCAATGTTGATCTTCTCATCCTTGGTGCGCACAGAGATCAGGACCTGGCCGATATCCACTCGGGCAGCCGTGCCGTAGGGCTTCCCGAAAGCCCCGCGCATCCCACTTGACAAGCGATCCGCACCAGCACAGGACAAAGTCTTGTTGATGCGCAGGACATTGAACGGGTGAGGTCGGATGCGGATGTGAAAGAAGTCTCTGCCCGCATTGGTGATCATGTATTTGTTCACTGCAATGCGCGCAGCCTCTAGCGCCTCGCTGGTCAGCTGCTGATCTTCGTCACAAACCAAATGGGCCGTGGTAGGGTACTCGTCACACGGCATCTTCTTCTTTCCGACATCGAAAATTCGGATCTTCGGGTCAGGTACACCACGGCAGTACCGGGTCTTCGGGTACGGCTTGTTCTTGTTGTATCGGTAGCACTTCGCCGGACCTGGCAACTCACGAGTGAAGTCCGTTCTTTGACCGTGCTGTTCAGCTAAGATCTCCCACTGCATGTTCCAAAGCTAGTCGTGCCAAGCTCGACAGCTCATGCCAAGCTTAAATTATCCTGCCCACATCATATTCACTGAGAATCTGACGGCGTCCCATGGTGAATCTCGAAGAGGCCCGTAAGGAACTACTACTGGGCTACTACTGCAGGACAACCCTTCACAGCCGAAAGTCCGCAGAAGGCGGGTGCTTCACAGAATCCACTGCAATCAAAACAAAGGCGAGACATGGCAAAGAACCCCACCGGCCTCGCCGTTGCCCGAGCCCGCCAGACATTGCAAACCCTGGCAAGTCGTGGAGAGTCGCATTTCGCACAACCCAAAAGTGTGTCAGATCCATGGAGAACATGCGCCGAGATGTCAACTAGAGGCCTTGATAGCTGCTGGCCCGGCGATTTCTGCAGCCTGTGCGTACGAAATGCTTGCAAGCAGTATATCAGTGATGCCAGTGCAATTCTGAAATTAGTGTAGCTGCGTAGCTGTCACGGAGCAACTGCCTCCCGATCAGACGCCCTCAAAGCCTTCCTTCCTGTCGGCCTCAGCCTTGGCAAGGTCCTGCCGAGAGGAACACGCGCAGAGGAACACTAACACATCGCGCATCCTAGCAGCTTCTCTCATCCCCACCTGCGTTCGCTTGCATTCAAAACCGTCCTCCATCAACTTCTCGTAGGCTCGCAGCGGGTCACACCCGAATCCGAAGCCTCCCCGCACCCAAACCAAACCTCACAAGTCTCTGTTGCCCGGCACCCCCTGACTCCAAAAATCTTCAAAAGATTACACGGTCCATTTCACCCGGCACGGGAGCATCTTTGGCTCGCAAGCGTTGACATGCATTTCATGAGACAACGCGTGGGCATAGCAGTGGATTTCACTACCAAGCAACGCCACAAAGAATTTGATGCAGCGAAGCTACTCACGCCCTCAACTCTTCGTCCGGAATGCTTATCCTGAAGGTGGCCTGCTGGGTGCTTTCTGTGGAATGTCGCAGTCAACACAAATCCGTGCGCTTTGGTGAATCCAAGCGGCGGCGATGGGACGGTGATCGCTCGTCCTGCAAGCGAGAACAAGCAATCCTCTTTATTTCCAAGCGAAAACAGAAACAAAGCCTAGCTCCGCAGCAGACGCCAGTTCAGAAAAACTCCTTCTGAGATCGCCGTAAGAGTCGTACTCCACCACCTCCACCTGAACTCTAGTAAAAGTCTTCCCAAAAGCGAGCCTATCTGCAACGGAACCTCATGCTGCACGATGCTCGGATTCAAGACCCTCTTTGCGACGTCAGTGGCCTGAATTTCCAGGCACATGAACGTCGGCAATAGCCAAGACCCGTTGCTGCGAGTGGCACCACAACAACAACTGCTACTGCTGCTGCTCCAACCGCATACAAGCAGCCGAGGGCTCGAATCGATAGATCACACGATCACACCATGCTGGCGTGCGAGCAGGGCTTAAATCACCTCCTCCCACCACATACCTCGCTAAGAAAACAGCACCGCATTCAATGACGAGCTCAACCGTTTGCTGGCCCAGCAACTTGTAGGTGGGCGGAAAGGTCACTTCTGCCTCGCGTAGTCAAGACACGTCACACAGGCCTTTGATCAGCCCTTGCTTGCTGCGATCTTGAAGTGCAGCTTGCATCGGTAAGAAACTGGCTTGGTAGCGATGAAAAGGAATACGGAACACGACCACAGGACGGAAACTCCTGTACCAACTTGTCTCATGCACCCTGACCAACGTCCCTGCCTCGCGGAAGCCCAGGGACCCTCGGGAAACACATCCGATGTTGCAGAATGAACTTCCGCTGTCGTGCAAGCAGCCAGGGCAGCCAAAGTGGCTGGCACACCTGATTCGGCCTGTCAGCAGCTCATCGTACAGCCTTAGCGTCACCACCTCACTGTGCACAGCCTCATCCCATGCTAAGATGCAACTAAGCAGCAGCCATGCCTCGGGTGGTCCTGAGGGCAAAATTTTTCTTGTTCAGAGGAGACGTCGGTGTCATGGCTGGCTGGTCCTTTCGGGAATCCATCGTCTGGCAGGTCCGCGAGCCGGGAGTTCAGGTCACCGAAAACGATCGTCAAATCGTGCTCCACGGCTGTGTAAAGAGAAGCTCTGTGAAAGCCATTCTTTGCTGGTCTCGTGGAACCGTTTCGGGATGTCCCCTGAAATGCATAAGACAGCACCTGCGGGACACGGCGCATCGCAGCACATCCACAAATCGCTCCCGGGCAAAGCAAAGGCCTCGTTGAGATGATCGTTCCGTTCGTCGGCTTTGCCAGTTCCCGATGGCAGATGGACGTTGGCGAAGCAGAGAGACATGGATCCCAGCAGGAATCTGACACAGAGGCCGCCCTTGTTCCCGCTCAATCCCTCGATGCCGGTCTTCACTCTGTCGCAGTCGATCGCGGCGACAAAGTCCTGCAGATCCTCCTTGGCATAGGCCAAGAGGGACAAGCCCACCATGCCGAAGCCTGAGTGCTTTTGAGTGCGCTTCTTGCTTGTATCCGCAGGTGGCTCTTGGCTCTCTCTTGATGTCCGCATGCTTCTGCTTGTTGCTGGAAACTGTCGCCTGCTTGCTGCTGTGCACCCCACCAAAGGTCCGGTCTGAGCCGCCAAGTAAAACTCGAATGTGTCGGTGCCCCCATCCATGCCAGGGGCCCTGCTCTGCTTCGTCTTTGTGACACGGTGGCGTACCCCTTGGATTGATCTGGCAAGCTAGCTGGGCGTGTGGGCTTGGGAGCCTGTGTGACAGCCCCGGGCGCTGCAGGGCGTGCCGAAGGAAAACCGGAGTGCCTTTATCGGCAGAAAGTGCTCAACTCACACACTGACAGTACTTGTTGGGATAACTTTCGCTACCCGACAATCAGACTGTCCCCGGTTCTCTCTCTCCCTACTGCCTCCGTGTCCTCTTCGCGTGCAAAGGAAGGACAGAAACACGTGGCACACTGGCATGCTCCAGTCTAAACTATTTTTTCTCTTCTGGGCAACTGCAGATCTTCAGGTAATGAAGTCCAGTTCCAGCCAGTGCGGCCTTGGCACGACACTCGCGATCAGAGCACATGAGAACAATTCACAGTGTCGGAGTTATAAGCCAACTGATAACACTCAGGGCGCAGTCCGGTCCCTAAACCCTTCCAAGGTGAAAGCAAGCCTGCATTGCAACGTGCCTGGGCACGGTCCCGTATCATACCTTCTTTGGGGGCATCTCCCTTCGCATGTGTTGGGCTAGAGTCTAGAGGGGAATTTTCGAGGCTCAGTAAAACAATGCTTGACGTGATGGCACTATGCCCTCGAGAAGCAGCCGAGTTAATGTGAACTTGCGTCATATTGTGTTCCGAGCTGCCTCTATTCTGTGCTCCAGCTCAGATTGCCTCTCTTCATGGCCGTCGGTGTTCATGAGAACAGACATTGGTCCAAGTTCCACGAGCTCCTAGTCAACATGCCACAAAGGCATCTGTTTCCAGCATGATTGGGCATGCGGCATGCCTACACTGGAGTCCTGAATACCAACGATGTAGATGTCCGCTTGCTTCCCGCCCGAGAAAAGCCAGGGTCGAATGTCATCTTCCGGATCAACGGCACACCCGTGAAGGTTCCAGGTACAAACCCGAACACTGACTGCACCTTGCAAAGAGCACAGGCTATGACTATGATAACACATGGCTTTGCATGGCTTCATGTGTCTTCAAGCCATGTCTCTGCTTGGCAAATCATGTCTCGAAGGTTGCTTTTGGAATCGTCCGTGCGTGGGCTGTGAGGAGCTTGCCGTGCTTTGCATCTGTCGGTCCACCGCTGCACGGACCTGAGAAACTCCTGAGAGACACAGCCGGAGTGACCACACAACTGTATTCGCAGTTGCTTGACGAAGACGATCCACATAGATCCTAGGTCCTTCTCGTAATCCTCTCTCTGCATGATTCTTGGCAACATCGACTGCCTGTCAAGGTGCGCAGAGTCTTCTGCGCTGGCATGGAAGTTTCTGCTGCACTGCTGGCACGTCAACATCGTCTAGAGTGCCTGCAGGAACTTGTTGCCAGCACGTTGAATCGTCCCCGTCTGCGCTTCCGACAGTCCCAGAGCTCCTGTCCAGT
This sequence comes from Symbiodinium sp. CCMP2592, assembly GCA_905221615.1. Taxonomy (NCBI): domain Eukaryota; class Dinophyceae; order Suessiales; family Symbiodiniaceae; genus Symbiodinium; species Symbiodinium sp. CCMP2592. Next base: position 138,234 of record CAJNDT010000013.1, on the reverse strand, counting down.
TCGACCACGCGCTGTAGCCACCTCGCTGGGACGTTCCGGGCAAACTGGAGACAAAGAAGCCGCAACAACAGACACACACACACACAGACACACACAGTGCCTCTGGAGCTTGCATCCGAGCCAGCCATGCAGTGTCACCAGCGCTCGCGCTCACTCATGGCTTCCACCCTACGTGTTAAGAGCTTCAAAGTCAGCTTGTCTTTGGAGTCGTGTTGCAGCGAGCACAACCCGTATCTCCCACACCCAGCTGAGCGCGTGTATTGCCAACACGATATGCGTGGGCTCTGTTCTGGAGCGCAGCCAAATGACGGAGACACAGCTGAAAGCCACAACACGGAAGCATATCCATGCCAAGCAAGCCGTGAAGAGTGCCTTCTCCTCCCCGAGCATTCTCCCGAATAACCTGCGCTCGCAACCCCAAGGTCTTTGCACCGCTCTGCACACGGTCAAACCATGTAAAACCTGCCAGGCGCACGGTGCCTGTGGAGTCAAGAATCACCAGGCGCGGAGCCTCACATGACAGTCTCGTTCCTGGTACGTACACAACAATGGAAACCCTGCCTCGGTCACGCAAAACGTCGTGAACAGCTTGACAATCGCTTCTCTGTTTTTCAACCTCATGATTGAAAAAGCACAAATCCGACCAACGCAAACCAGCAGCGGGTGCAGCTTGGCTTACCGTTAGCTGCAGCCTACATGCCCCGGACCATGGTTCTCTGCCTTTCACGAGGAGCGGCTTAGCGATCCCTTTCTAGTCTGTCGAACTTGTCCAGGAGAGGGTCCTTGAGTGTCATGGCCGAGGCTTCGTCGGCCAATGCAGTCCGCTCTGACCCTGTGGCTGCTTGTGCTCGCTCCAGCAGAGACGCAACCTTGAGTGCTTCAGCTTCAAGCCTTTGAACAGCTGCTTCAACGCTAGCAACTCGCTCCAGGGCCTTCCGCAACTCGTCCTTTGACGATGTTAACCGCTGTTGCAAAGGCACCTTCCTCTCCAAGATTGCACGCGCTCCATCCTCATCCCCATTCTGCAAGGCTGCCATGGCATCCTCAGACAGCTTCTCTACATCACCCTCCATTCTCACAAAGCTGGTGGCCAAGTCATCCTTCACGGAGATAACACGCTGCTTGTCCTCAATCGCATCTGCTAAATTCTTCGCCACCGTTCTGGCCAGATTAATCATGTCTGCATCCAGCCCGAGTGCTTCCGCCGAAGTCTGATCTGTACCCTGGCGACCCCAGTCTGCACCTAGACTTGCACCAAAAACAGCACCGAACGGGCCTAACAGCAGCCCGCCGAGTACAGATCCACCAACAGCACCCACCAAAGAGCCCTCTGCGGACTCCTCCTTTGGTACCTTGGAAGACACACGGCTTACACGGTTCAGACGCTCGAAGGTGTCACCTTCTGCACGGCGGCACACGCTGCCATGTGTCCGTCGCAGAGCTGTTCCCAACCAGACTGTACCATTGACAATGCAGCAAAGCAAGCCAAGAGCAATAGTTCGCTTTCTTGAGACTCGGTCAAGGCATGGCATGTCGGCCGATCCGGAGTTGTCGTTATGGAAACTCCTGGTCACGGCTGACCCTACAACTGCAGGATATGTAAGCAAGTGTGCAAGATGTGCTTAGATTCGGGACTGAAGGTAACACATTGAGGCTGGTTCGTGGCAACGCGACAAGAAGAAGAACACTTGCAACCATATACAAGAGCAGCTTCGAAGATCCAGTCTGCTCTGAGGGCCGAGCGGCAGAGACATCCATGGCATTTTGGCCATGTGAAGTTGCCACATGTTCTGCCACGATACTGGGTTTTGGGTTGATGTCTCACGTGACATGACATGCTCGAGCACACGGCCTCGTCGGTATCCAAGGGAATCAGGACAACTTCAAAAGAGCTTGCACCTCAGCTGCATCGGCTCATCCTCGTCTCTTGCCAGCCTTTTGCTTTGTGAGCAAAGGCGTGGCATGACACAAGGCATGCTCACTGCCGCAAGAAAGCACGAAAATCTCAGACAAGAGCCGTGGGTGTCACGAATTTGCTTGTAAGCCTGTGCCAATATCGGGGCGAAGTAATGGCAAGGCGGACACCTGGAAAAATCAGGAACAATCGACTTGCTCTGTTCGAAGCACAGAAGCTCATGCAGGCGTGCCAGGAAGCTGAGAAGTATAAGCCGATCAGTGTTGATGCCAACGCTTGTGAACCAGCCTGGCGGGCTAAGTATTGCCGTTACCGAACTGTGTGAACATCAGCAACTTATTCAGGCCCCGGCGTGTTCGCCTGTGTCACACCGAATCAGATCCCGCAACCTGTGGAGTTTACATAGTTGTACAATGTTTACCGCAGACGAGCACGAGGACACATAACTTTCTCAGGTGTGGTCCATGTGAAGTTGGGAGACGAAGAAATCCTCCGCTGCAATGCTTTCGTGGCTGCACTTTGGTCTGCTGAGGTTTGACCTCAACAATGATGCAAAGGAGCAAACACGTCAGCACGCCTTCTGCGGCTGAGCCTGGGGCTCATTCCAAAGAAAGCTGCATGTTTCACAACGCACTCTCATCACATCGCGGTAGGCCCAATTAACCAGGAAAGAGTTAATCATTGTCCGACAAACATATGATATCTACAACCTCTACAGCCCACAGAACCACAGATCCATGTCATGCCTGTGTCGCAACCGAATTAAGCTGCGGCGAGGGTTACACGTGCATTCAAAAAAACATTCACGTTGGAGTGCCACGACATTTTGTCAAGCTTTTGTCAAAATCGACCTGCAGACGATCTTAGCCGGCATGGGCACCGACGATGATAACTGTGATCACGCTGATGATCATTCCTGATGCGCTGATGACGAAGATGAGGGTTACCACTTCCACCGTTTAACCAAAACTCGAAGAAAAATGCACAACGACGATGAATACTAATAACACTCATATGCTCCAAAGGCTCCAAATGCAAATCTGCAAGAGAAGTACGTCATCAGCATCATGACCATGCAATGCTACTTTGTTCTTAATTCGGCATAACAAGACACTTTGACTCCTTCAACACCGGGCTGTGGCTTTGTCAACGCTTGAATATCTGTTCTGAGGTGCAAGTGGATTTTGCTCTAGGCTCTTGGTGGAAAGTTGCGTTTTCTTGCCCTGCCCTCCGTAAAGCCTGGAGAGCGCAATGCCCTGCTCGCCGCAAACCATGGTGAGCACCGTGGCCAAAGGTAGTCCGCCCCTGGCTCCGCTGTTTGGAAAGCATGGAAAGCGCAATGCCACATCACATCTAGCTCATGGTGAGAGCGCAATGGCCCAAGGTTCATTTCCCTGTCCAACGCAAGGCAAAAACCCGGATCATCTATTGTGAGTGCAATGGCCGCCTTGTTCGCACTGCAGCTCGTTCGTTTTTCTTGAGTAGTCTTACGTTTTGCCACTGTTTTTTGCATGTTTATTCCTCGAAAGTGGCTTAAAGGAAGCTTGAAGGAGCTTGGGAAACCAAAATGAAAAACAAACACAAAACCCAATCACGAACAAAAAAGAAGAAGAAACCACACGAAATCACTTTATAGAAGTTTTTGCGAAGGAAATAGTTGAAAAAAGAAGAATAGAAACAAAACGCATCGCAAACACAAAAAAAAAAGATTGAAGACGCACGGGACACAACTAAAGCGAGAAAAACACAAACTCAAAGAAAACACAATCACGAACACAAGAGAACAAGAAGCCATACGAAATCGTTTCACGCACTTTTTTCAAATCTTGCAGCCAAAACGTGGAGCAAGGCAAGTAAGTTGATCTGCTGCACACTTGCACAAAGCAATCGGAATTCGCTGCTGCTGCTTGGCTCTTCAGGGCGAACGCAATGGAGAACGGGACTCGTTGCGTTCACTTGGTGGTCTTCTGCGGGAGCCGTACATCTTCTGGAAGCATCCTCTGCATCTTACAAGCCTGGTACCGGCGAACGGAAGACCATACACGGGTTTGAGGTTCCTGGCGCTGTCGAAGCTGACCGTCTGATCGGTTTTGTCGGATGTAATCTCCGAAGCTCGGCCGTAAGGCGATCCCACGGAATCCAAAGCAGGGACTGCAGCTTGGAAGACTCAATGTCAGCGGCCCAATGAATACCCACAAGTCTCTTCTGGAAAGCAGCAATGCGCAAGAAGAGCCCAAAGCACGTTTCAGCATGCTGATTGGAGGGCGTTCATCCGTCGTACCAGCTTGAAGGGCTAACAAAAGCGAGAGCCCCGAACGTGTCGACATTGAGCTTGTTCAGGGGGTGCACTGCAGCCGACTTGAACAAAACTGCAATACATGTGGACAAAAGCTGTGAAGCACTCCAGATGCTCGCAGATCACGCAGCATTCCACATGGTAAGAAGGAGCACCCAGGATGGTGCCGAATACCGACGATGCGGAAAACAGCTTGCAAGACGCGTTCCAAGGTTGTTTTTGGCGTGTGCTGGCCTCGGTGACAGCGGCTGCTGCGCTCGGTCCCAGTAATAATGCGAAGAAGTACAATAACAACTAAAAATCTGTACAAAAGTGGACACATATCCGTAACAAGGTGAGACAGGCTGCGACATGCAGACTTAGCCGGCAGACGTCGTTCAGCCATAAAGTGCCCTACTCCAATCAACAGTGGCTACTCAGAAGCCCCGCTTCCCAAGATGAACTGGGTCGCGCAATGGCGCACATATTGCCCTGCTTCCTGTAAGTGGTGATGCGCAGTGACGCGCACATCTCAAGTGACCGATGCAAGATACCACAGTGATGCGTGCCCAGGGTGTCAATAAGGGCAACTGGCAGGCTCACTCCCACACATCGGGGCTTGTCATGCGCCAGTCGAGCAAGCACCGCGCCTGGAAACGTGTCATGGGCGAGAGAAGAGTGCACCCAAGAACGCGAAAGCAACATGAGCCCAGCTTCCCACCTTTGTGGGCCTCGCAAGGGCAGAAACGTACAGCCATGGTGGTCGGAAACACGGCCGTAAGTGGACAGACCACAAGCGGCATGCAGACATGTGGTAAGGCAGCGGGGAGAGAGCACTCTCCCAACATGAGTAAATCCCGAGCCCAGCTTCCCACCAGTGTGGGTCTCTCAAGGGCAAACAAGTGAGGCAAGGGTGGATGACCTTTGCAACGCGCTAAACGAGCACTGCGTCTGCGGAGCCAGCAGAGTGCAGAAAAGAAAGCTCCCACAGACGAGATGCAACCCGATCCCAGCTTCCCGCCCAATGTGGGACTCGCAACGGCAGAAATGTGCAGCCGTGGCTGCTGGAGACAGTGCCGCCTGTGGATAGCCGACAAGCGCAATTGTGCGGTAGGTAGCAAGTTGGGTGGCTATCTCCAAACAACGAGTAAATCCCGATCCCAGCTTCCCACCAGAGTGGGCCTCGCAAGGGCAGAAGTGTGTAGCCATAGCGGCTGGAAGAGGTGCCGCAAGTGGACAGCCCCCAAGCGACATGTACAACCAAGCAGGAAGGAGCGGAGGAAATACTACCTCCAGACAACGAGTAAATCTCGAGCCCAGCTTCCCACCAGAGGCGAGTGCAGGCGTGTGAAGGTAGTTGATGAAAGTCTTCGATGGGAAAGTACAGGCCGGGCTGGTCGCAACCGCAACCGTGACTCCTCTGAAGGAGCGTTGCACCAAGTAAAGAGAAACCCGCTCCTGCAGCTGAGAAAGCTTCGAGTTGAAGAGGCAAGAAAGCTGCGAAGCGACCGATGCCTTCCTGATGAATTTACTCTCTGATTCGGTTGAGCAATTGTTTGGAAGAGCCTGGCAAAAGCAAAGCCAGGAAAGTATTCCGGGGTGTTTGTCAGTGTCGCAATATGTCCTGGCCCACGGCTGCTAGGCTTGCAGTTGAAGTTCACTGCATCCTCAAGCTTCGGGTCAGATGTCTCCAGATGGACCCGAAAGCTTGTGTTGGCACACAACAAGCCGATTCTTATACCTTTTGATTTGCCGGTGTGCAAAGTTAGGGAGCAACCCCATCCAGCATAGGTTTTTGGGGGGGTGTTCGAACCCAAGGTTTGGAACTTAGAGTTCCGAACCCAGGGTTCTGGAACTCCGAACTAAGAGTTCGGAGCCTCGAACCAGGGTTCGAACATCGAAGTTCCCTCCGAACCCTGGGTTCGAACTTTGAGTTGAACTCCAAGTTGAACTCAACTCCGAACTTCTTGAACTGGAGTTGAACCTGGAGTTGAACTCTGAAAGGCGAAGAGTTTGAACCCAGGGTTTGAACATAGAGTTTCCGAACCCAGAGTTCGAACTCTGGCGGTCCTTAAGAGTTGAGTCCCCAGGTTTCGAACATTGAGTTTCCGAACCCAGAGTTCGAACATGGAGTTTCCGAACCCAGAGTTTGAACTCTTGTCTCATTGCTTCTTGTTCTCTCATTTTATTTTTTTTTGCAAAAACCCGATGAGCGATTTCGTGTGTCTTCTTCTCTTTTGCTTGTGCTTAAGGGTTGAGTTTGTGGTTTCTCATTGTAGTGTGCTCTCAGTAATTTTATTCGCAAAACCCCCCACAAAGCGATTCTATGTGGCTTCTTTTCCTTTTGTTTGGTGATTGTTGGTGTTCTGTTCGAACCCCGTTCGAACTCTGGGGAGAGTCTAAAACCTGGGGTTGGGCGGTTCATTTGTTCGCGCCTTTAGCATTCTTGTAGGAGACTTCATGTCCTTCTGAAGCCCCCTTGAGAAGAAAGACTCCTTGTCATTGACAATCTTTTTCTTTGTTTTGTCTTTCTTTTATTTCTTCGCAAACCCCCGATAAAGTGATTTCGTGTGGCTTCTTCTTCTTTTGTGGCAGGGACTGGTCATTGGTAGTCTTTTTCCTTGTTTTCGGCAAGCTTCTAAAAACAGCGGGGGGGTTGGGGGGGCGCAGCCTCCCCCCAAACGTGGAGTTCCCGAACTCGCCAGGGGGGGACGAATTCCAGAACCCGAGGTTCCAACACAGAGTTCCCCAAACACCGGGTTCCAACATAGAGTTCCCGAACCCAGGGTTCGAACTCCCTGGGGGACGGGGGGGGGTTCCGGAACCCGGGGTTCCGGTATAGAGTTCCCCAAACCCCAGGTTCGGGCATGGAGTTCCGAACCCAGGGTTCGGACTCTCTGGGAAGGGGGAGGAGTTCCCGAACCCGGGGTTCGAACGTGGAGTTCTCCAAACCCCGGGTTCGAACATAGAGTTCCCGAACCCAGGGTTCGAACATAGAGTTCCCGAACCCCGGGTTCGAACATAGAGTTCCCGAACCCAGGGTTTGAACATAGAGTTCAAACTCCAGGTTCAACCTGGGTTCGAGAAGTTCGAACCCAGGGTTCAACCCTGAGTTCCGGAGTTATATCCCCCCCCCCCCCCCCCGGGCCCCCCGGGAGTTCGAACCCTGGGTTCCGGAACACTCCAAAAACCTATGCTCAACCCCATCAGTCTCTCAAAGACTTTCTGCACATTTTCAAAGACTGGGATCTGTGGTTGCAGACTCACTGTGTTGCTGATGCACCGTGTCCTTGCAGTTATTGCACAAAACAACCGCCAGAACAGTGCCTCACCAGGGGCCATGTTGTGGCGGGCATTGAGCAGTTGGGTAGCTTGCTCTCACCTTCGGAGGCTACGCGTCATATATGCCGACCTTTTTAGCTGAAAAGGAACGGGCTGGAGTTGTCTGTGGAGTTTCTTTCTCAGTTTTCTCCACAGTCTTAGCCCAAACCTAGAGGACACACTGTGTCGGACTCTCTTGTTGGGTCTAAAGCCCAATGCACTCCTCTTCAAAAAGGAGGTAATGTATGGGTGATTCAACCTGGGCTGCCACATCCCAATCAGGCAGTGCTCAGCAACCCATGCTTCCTTGTAGGTTGAGCACGGAGCAACAAGAAACAAGGTATACTGTTCGAGACACTGATTGGACCCCCAATATCGAATTGCTAGCTCGGCTTGAGCTTCACCTCCGCCGGCCAGCTTCCTGGCAACTGAGAATCTGTTAGACTCTCTTCGAAAATCGTGGCCACGTGTAGGTGGCAGTGTGGACCCGAAAGTGCTGAAGCTTTTGTCGAATAGTCTCAGCATAAGACGAGAGGGAACCATATTGAAAGTAAAACAACAACAGCAGATGAAGCAAGCCTTGGGCCCACCAGTGCAGACTCTTTACTGAAGCCGGGACAGTGGTGCAAAAAGAACGTCACAGCCTCTCCCAACATACAAATTTGCTGCTTGATTCCCTGTTTGCTGGAAGCAGCAAGATGTTGGCATTAAACTGCTAGTCAAAACAGTTTGCAATTGTGCAACGGCAATCACTGTAGACAAATTCTTAATCGACAGTCGGGATGCCAGCTTCGGATCCAGTCCGAAATTTTTTGCAGCAGAGACCAGTTGGTCTTTGGAGGCTTCTGTCTTGTTTGTACATGCTTGACGAGGAGCTGGTACTTGCCTTTAAACTCTGGCTTGTTCTTATAAGTGGCCAGCCATTCAGTGACATGGTCATCTTTGAGGGTCCTTAAGGAGCTTTTCTGCTTCCATTTGGGACTCCGGCTCAGCAATAGGCATGGCGGGCTTTGCCCTTCTTTCTGAGTCTGGCTCAGGATCTTCAGTTGCCAACCTCTTCAAAGGGGACATTGCAATGCCATGTTCAGCCACTTTGGCTTTGGCTTTGGCAAGCTCTTCAGAGGCATCCGAATTTGTTACAGGCGCTTTGGCTAACACACAATTCAAAGTTCTTGAGAATCGCTGGTAGACCATGATGACCAGGAGGCCATGGCGGGATAAGTTGTCAAGGGGAGAACAGTTGCTTGATCAGACTGACGGCTGTTGTGAAACGAAGGGGCATCAGTCCTGTCTGCAACTAGGCGATCAAGCCTTGAATACAGTTGCTGCAAAGAACCTATTCTCGAAGATACAAGCTCACTTAAGGCAAACAAAGTGGCTCAAACAAAGTGGTCAACGCTTCTTGGGCCTGTAGTGCCAAGTTCGCCATTCCTCTTGCTCATCAAAGTTGCGTGCTGCTGCGACGATTGTCTCAATCTTGGGTCATTCTCAACTGCAATAAGCGCACATGGAGGGTTGGAATGACAAGACTTCACAATGCCAACAGCTGTGGACGCTCCATCAAATAAGGAGATAACAGCATAAACGGCGTTGCTACGCCGCTGCGATTCAACTGCCTGTGCGGCGCCGGAAAGTCCAAACATTCTATTGGTCATTCTGTGATCAACGCCCTTCGTAGTTCCGAAAAAACAGTCGGCGCGGACACATGTACCTTGCCCGTGTAAAAAAAACTAGAAGACAATTGGCCCGAAAGCATCATCAGCGAAGATTGTGGGGCTATGTATGTGATAGATCCAGTGTATAGGATCGTAAAGTCACAGAGTCAAGAGTCATAGAGTCCATGAGTCATGAGTCATAAAGTCGTAGAGTTGCAGTGAGATAGCGTCATAGAGTCATAGTGAGATAGAGTCACGGAGTCATGGAGTCATCTATGTACCATGCACTTGACTCGATGTAGTTCACTCTATGCTCTATGTGTGGGAACGTTTAATCGAGATCCCCATAGCGTGAGGGCTCATAGCCTGACCTGGACCTCGAGAGGCACATACAGTCAAGAGTCATAGAGTGCATGAGTCATGAGTCAAAAAGTCATAGAGTTACAGTGAGATAGCGTCATAGAGTCATAGTGAGATAAAGTCACAGAGTCATGGAGTCATCTATGTACCATGCACTTGACTCGATGTAGTTCACTCTATGCTCTATGTGTGGGAACGCTTAATCGAGATCATATAATATAATATAATATAAATATTTATATATATATATATATATATCTATCTATCTATCTATCTATATATATATATTTATAGATAGATAGATAGATATATATATATATATATACATATGTATATTATCGATATATGCATTTGCCAATCCCTCTGAAGGGTTGCCAATTGACCTGTTGCACACCTACCGTTTAGAACACTCGAAGAGGCAAATCCCTCCCATGGATTGCGCGGGGCACCTAAAATGTGGAACTTTACCTAGCGTTTCAACGCTCGACCAAGCCAATCCCTGTGAAGGGTTCCGCGGGCACCGCAAAATGTGTAACTTCACCTCGCGTTCGAACACTCGACAACGCCAGTCTGTGTGAACGGTTGCAAAATTCATCTCAATGCTCATCAAAAATTGCAACTTTACCTCGCGTTCGAACACTCGACCACGCCAATCCCTGTGAGGGGTTGCAAAATTCAGCTCAATGCTCATCAAAAATTGCAACTTTACCTCGCGTTCGAACACTCCACCTCGCCAATCCCTGTGAAGGGTTGCAAAATTCAGCTCAATGCACATCAAAAAATGCAACTTTACCTCGCGTTCGAACACTCGACCACGCCAATCCCTGTGAAGGGTTGCAAAATTCAGCTCAATGAACATAAAAAATGCAACTTTACCTCGCGTTCGAACACTCGACCATGCCAATTTCTGTGAAGGGTTGCAAAATGCCAATCCCTGTGAAGGGTTGCAAAATGCAGTTGAGCTGCGCCCAAACCCTGTGAAGGGTTGCGCGGCGCGCGCAAAATGTGTAACTTTACCTCGCGTTTCAACGCCCGAGGAGGCGAATCCCTGTGAAGGGTTGCGCCGGAACCCTAAAATGTGTAACTTTACCTCGCGTTTGAACGCCCGAGGAGGCGAATCCCTGTGAAGGGTTGCGCGGGCACCGCAAAATGTGTAACTTTACCTCGCGTTTGAACGCCCGAGAGTTCCAATCCCTGTGAAGGGTTGCGCCGGAACCCTAAAATGTGTAACTTTACCTCGCGTTTGAACGCCCGAGGAGGCGAATCTCTGTGAAGGGTTGCGCCGGAACCCTAAAATGTGTAACTTTACTTCGCGTTTGAACGCCCGGGGAGGCGAATCCCTGTGAAGGGTTCACCCGCGCGCCTAAAATGTGTAACTTTACCTCGCGTTTGAACGCCCGAAGATGCGAATCCCTGTGAAGGGTTGCATTCCCGATGGACGCCGACGGTGCCACCCCCCGGCTTTAGAAGAGAGATTTAGATACCGAGATGTAGAGAGTAAGTCATAGAGGCATAGAGAGTCAGTCATAAGTAAGTAAGTAAGTAGAGTCAGTAAGTAAGTAGAGTCAAGTAAGTAAGTCAGTAAGTAGTAAGTAGTAAGAAAATAAGTAGAAGTAGTAAGTAAGTAAGTCAGTAAGTAAGTATAGAGATAGCACAGAGTCAAGTAAGTAAGTCAGTTTCAAGTGCTATGAGCTTGAACAGAGATAGTCATGTAGAGTCAAGTATCAAGTGTAGAGTCAAGTAAGGTATAGAGTCAAGTAACTTGATTCTTTGTCTGTCATCTATGTAGTCATCTAGAGTCAAGTATCAAGTGTAGAGTCAAGTAAGGTATAGAGTCAAGTAAGTTGATTCTATGTCTGTCATCTATGTAGTCATCTATGTACTCATCTGCGGGGCTCCGCACGGAAGAACCCTTCGCGATGCTTTCGGGAAAACCGTCGTCCTAATGTAAAACTTCCGGCCCCAACCGGAATGTTTCAGGCCCACAATTGAAAGTTAAGTAAGGACATTTCGAGGGGTGCCAGCATTGTGCTAGTTTCAATCATGCCAGGACTACAGCAGCACTTTTCGGGTTTAAGGGTTTAGGGATTAAACTTTACAGGGGTATCAGCGGCCACTACTTATGAGCATTCTTCTCGTGAAATCCGGATTTCACCGTAAAGCCCGTCTTTCGACTTAGAAATTTTTTTTTTGATGCAGCGAAAGCGGCCAGATGTTTATCGACAGAAATGCAAACCGTATGGAACCCGAAGAATGCCGACATTGTGTCGACATTTAACCGTAGAAGGCGGTAATTTGATCCGAACAACAGAGGTGTCAGAATGCGGTTACCTTTTTATCTTCTGTTCCGAGAAGAGATAAGCATCCACCGGAGCGGCCATTTGTTTGCGAGGCTACTTGTTTCTGTGCTGTTAAGAGGCTGGTGTTTTCTGTCCAACAGTATCCCAGCATAGGGCTTACGGCTTTTAGGGTTCAGAGTTTAAGTTTAGAGCTTTATTTACGGTTCAAGGCTTTATGACTGCAGGGTTCAGGACTTTAGGGTTCAAGCGGGACCGTTTGCTCTACCGCAGGAACGGTTGCGTAAGGGTGGTCTTTGTGGATTACACCAATTCGCTTCACGTTCATTCACGAAGCCTGTGAGAGAGAATTTTGCCGATGCCGATTGCTATGATGGGTTCGACCTTTTCTGACGAGCCGCATCGCACACAGATCCCACACGGTTGAGAATAATTCCGAAGTGACAGAACAGTGCTGGCCCATCGAGAGCGTGGCTTCTCAACTGATTGGCTGCAGGGAAGACTTCCGCCGCTGTCAATGCAATGCCGGTAGGGCTTTCCAACTTCCCGCCGCAGGCCCAACTCTGTTTAAAATACAACATGAACGGCTCTGCGGAATGCAAAAGCAACCGCTCCTTCTTTTCCAGCCGCTGGGGCGCCGCGTCCACGACCTGCTGTCGCTTGCACAATTGCGTTTCTACAGAAGATGCTGAGGGCCTGGACCGTGCAACTGTCGTACGCAACAAGCCATGCTGAGCTAAGAGCAATGCGGTGCCGGCCGGGGTGCACGGGAAGTATTTGCATGCCATTCTCAAACACGTCTATTCCACCTCCAAAGTATACAAATCATTGGCAAAATCTACCGGGATCTGACGGGGTCTTCGGATCAGTTGGCAGTCGAAAGTGATTTGTTAGAAACTGCCGTGCCCATGAACAAACGGACAATCATCATGTGACAACCGATTGCAGTCTTTGGACATGAGTGGGTATTTCGAAAATTTGACCGGGTCTCGTCTAGCGTTCCCTGATTTGCTGACCACGATGACGATTTCGAAAGGATTTCGCCAGGGTTATTGGTTGTGTTTTGTTCCATGTTTGTTTCCTTTTGGAGTTTCCTTGTTCAAAAGCAAGCACTGGAGACCCGGAAGTTCTGGGTGAGGCATGTGAGGCAAGTCGCCGGTCAACTTTTTGTTCAAGGTGATGTCCACCGCCTCCTGCCGTTGCAGGCCTTCCTTGTATGATCGTTGTAAGTTCACATGCCAAAGACGCTGAAATCACCACACAGGATTTCAAGTTCACGTCGCGTTTTGTTGGAGGATCGCGTGGAACACCAAGAAGAATCAGCAATGAAGAAGGTGCGTTTTTTGTGCATGCTTGCAGGCAGTTACGAGCAATTCATGCGGACAGTTTCAGCTGCAAGTGCGGCAACTGTGTTGGATTGGCCAGATTGGTGCTTTCCTTGCACAACTGCTGGTTTCGGCAAGTTCAACACTGGCCAACGCCTCATGATTATGTGGTTGCCGGCGATGTTTGAACAGCAGCTGTTCGTCCCACACTGCCCGTAAATCTGAGGTTTCCAGAGGCGTAGTGAAGTTTGGACCCGGGAATTGTGTGCGCCGTTTCCGTGAATCAATGTCATGACGTGTCAGTCACAAAATTAACTTTTCCTGACAGGTATCTGCATGGGTCGGGGAGGCTTCGCATTGCGTTGCATGGGCCTCAGGTGATTTCGGCAAACGGAGTGATCAAAGGATAACATAATCATCAAAGGTACGCACGGCCTGTGGGGCACAGCCAGCTTTTGCAGCATTTGCCCGCATCTGAGTTCATTTTCCCAAAAGTCTCGTGTCCGAGTTGTCGCATTCCTGAGGCGATCCGTGTCGTTTGTGTTGACGAGGCCAGCATTCGTTTGAGACGCTCCAGTCGGCTGAACTCCTGTCTGGACATGTGCACGCCGTGCGATACTGCTGCTTGCATGGATGTTGAGGAATCCTGCTTCAACGTTTTGTGTATCGTTGCAGCTGGCGGGGTCTGGCTTCGTGGCAGGATGGTGGCAGAGTGCTGCACACTTTCCAGCAGGGCGGGTTTGATGCAGAGGCCAGAACTTGCTCTGAAAGTCCAGCATTTCCAGCTTCGTTGGCAGCACAACAACGAATACTGACATCTGCCGGAGATTTGAGCAGGAGACCTTCAACACGAACATCAAGTGCCACAGGGTTGAAGCAGGCGACTCCGTCCAGGCACCAGGGTTCTTCTTGGTGACCAGATACTCACGTAGGGAAGATTTCAACATGCTGTGCAGGTACCCCAGTTGTCCGCAGCAGCAACCAGCAAAGGGACTGCAGGCTGGGTTGTCCTCAGCTGCAGCAGTCCTCGTTTCGCTTGCTTTTTTCGTGATTGTCTTTGGATCTCGGTTGAGTGCATTAGAACACACACGGTAGCCAGTCGTTCTCAAGGCTCTCCTCCTGCACAAGCAGCCCCGCATCACTGGGCTGCTGCCTTGCACTCGGCGGTGTTGCGATTTCAGTCAACATCGACACGAATTGACATCTTTAATCAGGAGAGGCTTCCGGTTTTCGTCCCCGCAACCCACCTGTGAAAAGCTCTCAATCCAGGCTAATGCAGAAATGTCGCCACATGCGCCGGGAAAGTGAGTCCAAAACCACGATTCTGCTTGACGTTTTTGCTGAGGCCGCAGGTGCTGAGGCAAATGAAGTCGCTCGGCAGTTCATGGCAGATTGTGAGCATATGCGGTCAGGACCTTTCTGATCCCGTTTGAAGGCTGCTTCACAACAGTTGAGCAAGCTGGAGAGCCAGGCCGTGTGGTCTCGTGTGTGCTGATTTGCGAAGTTGGGCAAAAAGCCTTGAAGACGGACAATGTTTGTAGAGCTTTCGCGGCTTTCGCTCTTGTAGCTCTAGATGCAGGTGCAGTTGCTGACAAGCAATGAGATAGAGATGAAGCGTGAAATCCAGGAGCTGCAGGCCAGGCTTAATGGATCCGAATCCCGGGCGCTCCGTGGAAGAACAGAGGAAGGATCGCGCACCAGCGCACAAGCCTTGGACAACGTCGCAGCCGCCCTCGCTGCAGTGAGTGCTCCGAATCCGCAGCAGAGCCAGAGCCCCGCTGTTCACACACAGCCCGCCAAATCGGCACGGCCTGCGGTTCAGGCACCGCCTGCATCGCCCGTAACGCTTGCATCGCGTGTACACATCACAGCAGTAAGCCCCAGCTCCAGCACTGCCAAGCCAGTGACAGCACCGTCCCCGCCTCAATGCAAAGCAGTGCAGCTCTTTGTCCTTTTGTGCATCTTGCAGCAGTACCCCAGGGCCACATTGGCGGCATTCGCGGCACAAGGCTTGCGCGGCCGGTGCTTTCGATGTTTGTTTGAGCTGCATGTCGGAATTGCCGGGGCATTTAGATAAGACAGCGGTTTCGAATATGTGTTCATTAGTGTTTCGATGCGTCACGTGTCTGCAAAGACATCAAAAGGGACTGCCGCCTTGCTTGCTTGGGCTGCAGAGCATGCGCATCTTATTGCTGAACCAGCAGGATTCGATTATGGATGTGATAAGAGACTATAATGGGCTGCCACGCTTGCACCGCTGCAGATCCGACAATAGCGGCATCTGCAGAGAGTGCGGCTCAGGAGGCAGAGAAGGCTTGGCATTTGAGTTTGTGCACCAAACCTTTCTGACTTGAAGTGCTGTTTGTGGTGAGTGCACTGACATGCAAGGCGGCAGCGGAGGCAGAGTTGGAAGCGCAAGGTCGAGCGCTGAAAACAGGGGTTATCTTCAGCACCGCATGGAACCGGGCTGAATTTGCACTGGAGCCACGCTCCAAAGCAAGCATCGCGAGCAATGTGGTGCCTAGGTGCACAGTCTCTCGCCCTGGCCCCGCAGCTGCCACAGTTAAAAGCAGAGTCTCACAGTTTCTAGCATTCTAGCATATTCTAGCAGCCATCCATGTTACATCAAGGCCGGTTAAGCTGGGCAGCGGTGCGAAGGAAGATCTGGAGGCTTGAAGTTGACAGCAGATCATGTCGGAGTTCTTCCGCGACCAGCAATTGTTATCATGTGCTTAGCAGGATGAGAAGCTCGTGAGTCTCATGGACGACGGGGACGCAGGCAGCCGTTGTTGCTAGCATCATCGTGTCTGTGATGTATACTGTATAGACACTATGTACGACTGCAAGGCGACGATGATGCGCCATTAGCTTATCAATTTGCCTCCTGCGCCAGTGTATCTGATCTGACGCTTGCAGAAGTCGCTTTGCAGATGTCTGAGGTAGGCGCATGCCGCCGTGAGAGTCTGGAGTCGAGATTGCCTTGCTGTGAAACGTGTCAGCCAAGCCCGATCCGAAGAAAAAGTTGCACAGAACTTATGAAATACATTCATTGCGATCCATTGAGCATTCTCCGTTGTTTGTTGTTGTGCTCCGCAACATTTAGCTTTACTTGGAGTTGTTCGATTGCCGGACTCGACAGTAAGGAAAGCTTCCAGCATCTTGCAGACATGGGAAATGGTGCTTCTGCTGCCGCAGGTTTGGCCGCTGCTGCAGGCAAGATGGATGAAAAGGAGCTAAAGGACGTCGTGGCGGCTTTGGACAAGGACACGGCCGACAAGCTCCGTAAAGCCCTTGGTGCTGGTGAAGAATCGAAACAGACTTTGCCAGCGCACATGAAATGTGCCATTTGGCTTTGGGATGCTGCTTTGACAAAAGAAGAGCTCGGCAAGTGGGACCTCGAAGGCGGCATCCCGGACATCACCGGCAAGGACATTCTGTCGGGTGCAAAGTTCGAGAAGACCTCGGACCAGGAGAAGGTGGACAGCATGGTGAAAAAAACTTGTTTTCAGTTCTTCCAAGACCAGTGTGCTGCGGAGAAGCCGTATGAGCCGCCAGCTGACTTGAAGCAGCGTTGCGTTTACACATGGGATATAGCCGCCGTAGAGGGGTTCCTGAACGAGATTTCGATCAAATCAGCAGCAATGGATGGCAAACGTATGCTGACTGATGGGCAAGTCAATTTCACTTCCTCCGAACAGGAGAAGGTAAATGGCGTGCTTGGGAAAGTGGGCCGCATGTTCATGCAGGATATTGCAGCCTCTCAGTGATGTTTCATCCGTGCTCACATAGTGTGAGGCAAGTTTCATCTTTGAAAGCATGCCCTGCGTGCCTGTCCATAGCAAGACAGAGAGCATGAAATTCAACCTTGAACAGAAGGCAAAGATCTGCTCTAAGCATGCTGCCAAAACATCCCAAAGGGCCAGCCAACGTCATGTTTTGCACCTGTCTAGTGGAGTGCCCACTCATGCAATTGAGTCATCTGTAAATTCGCAGCCGTTTGTTGCCAAGGAAACATGTGCAACGACATACGGTTCACTCAACTGTCCGATCGCAGTTCTCATGAAACATCTGCAGTCTGGATCCTGTTTGTGAAACTGGTGTCTGGCCAACTTCGATGACATGGATGCTGCCCTTCGTTGGTTGGATGATGACACCGCTGTTCGATCATGGCTGAATTGCTGTGAACGCAATCTACCTGAATTGCTGAAATCTGGTGGTGGTTTCGCATCTCGGCCACAGTGAGAGTTGCAGGTCCTTTCAAGACCAATGTGATGTGACATGCAGGCAAAAATCCGTGGTTTCTTGCCGGAGAATGTTGCAGAGGCCGTTTGCACGTCCTTGCGCGGCCTGCGTAGCTGGGAACGAGCTGGCGAGGGTGGCTGTGACGATCTCGTGACTTGCCTGCAAATTAGTTTCATGCTGTGCCGGCATGTAACAGCTGCACCACGACCTCGATTGATTGTAAGGGGCAAGCCTCCAAGGCCGTAAACCCCGTCGTCAGGAGTACAAAGATCGTGTGCAGCACCGTTTCTGGATAGCAGATGTGGAAGAAGACGAGATTCTTCTCGGTGCTGCACGCGTTTTGGCAAGGCCATTGGGCAAATCCTGCATAAGACATGTTCCATGCACGAAGCAGCTGCAACAAGGTCCGACTGCCAAAAGCCCTAGTTTCGTATGCCCTGTTGACAGCTTTTCTTTCAGAAGTCGTAGAGTCGTAGAGCAACGTTGAATGCTCTGGGGTGCGGAAACATCTTGGGAGGCTTCTTCCAGACACTTTGCCAAACTTCTCTGCTGCACGTTACGACGGCGAGGATCACATTGCTGCACATGATGATCTTGTCCCTGAAGCTTACACTACTGAGGAGGTCAGCCAGGCAAGGCTGCATCAGTGCCTGGTTTCTGCATAGCACTGCCGTTGATAACTGCAGCTTTCCGTGAGGTGCGACAGGCCTTCGGAGACCGCAGTTTGCAAAGCGCAGTTGAAGCGTGGAAGAACTGGAAAGATTCCGATAGGCAACATGCCTCACAGTTGGAGGCCTCGCAGTGGGACGAAGGCTTCGATGATGTGTCGTGTGCGTGCATGCAGCAATGCAGGCAGCCTTGCAAAGTGAAGACCTGGCGGCAGTTCGTCAAGCAGTGGCAGCAGGAGCGAAGGCTTCAGAATCGGTGCCATATCGGCGATGGGTGGCAGCTGCTTACTACTTGAACAAGGACTGGTGAGAGAAAGAGTGCTTCACCCGTCAAGGCATCATCGCATTAACGAGGACTGGGAGCCATCCTTCGGCGGCCGGTTTACAGATCTCTCGAACCCGAGCTGCTCGGGCCACAAGTCACTTGCTGAGTTCGTTTCTCACTGTGCATTGGTGGGAGACTCATTCTGCGAGGCATGCCTTCTCACCACGTGCCAGAATTCAATACGCTTGTGGTCTTCGAAGTTCCGCGACTCCATAGTGTGGAAGCCGTACATGGCGCCCGTGCTCGATACTCATTGTTCGGCTGGTGGCTCCTTGAAGACGCATCGAGGCCCGAGGCATGGATTCTCCTCCATCTCAAGACTTCTTGTTTTGCATCTTTTTACCCTCTGACCTCGTTGCCGGCAGGAGGAGGAGGACCAAGCGGAAACTGGTCTCTAGTTCCAGCCGTCCAAGAAAGACGAAGACAGCTTCTCTGAGACCGGCTGCCTCCTGACCTTCTCTTTGCTGTTCGTGCGCTTGTGAGGATCTTGTCGCACTTGCCGTCAAAAAGAGGGAGCTCCGGAATGTCTCTTATCCGGCTGCTGACAGCTTGCAAGGTTGTGAGCGACGGCAGCTTTTCTGAGGTTCATTATAGAAGATCATGCAGGGAAACAGCAGACAGCGTTGTTGTGGCACTTGCACGAACAGGGTTATTCGGCATGCCCGAGTGACGATAGCACCGACAGGAGCTGCTGATGTGTCAGCGATGTCAGTGTGCGAGATCCAGATTCGGAGGTAGGTGTTCCTTGTGATTAACAACCTTTCGGCTGCGATGCTGACCTGCCAGTGCGGGCAGTTGCCATGGTCCGGCTGCTGACACTTCTTCTTTGTGCATATGTTAAGGCCTCATGGTTGCGAGCAGGGTCTTCCTCTGCTAAAGGACTGAAGCGAGTGCCTTAAGGCCTTAAGGTGCCAGGGTGATGCTCCAATTTGGAGTCGCCCTTTTTCAGGTCTTTCGGCCTCCTGGTTGCAGGTTGATAGCTTCTTGCATTCGCGGATTGAATCAGGGTTAGCCATGGCGTGATGACCCGGAGTCATACCTGCCAAGCCAGATGTGGCATTTCTCGCTTCAGTTGCACCGGCTGTTGAAGCCAGGTACCCCTCCGTGCCTCTCATCGCCAGTAGACTCTACTCAGTAGACTTGGCCACCACACCACACGGTGGATTTCGTGAAGGGACAACTCCCCCAAACATGGGCAGCATGGCTTAGTCCAGAGACGGTCAATAGCTGTAAGAGATGGTCAGTGTGATTTTGAGCCCTGCAGAGGTGGTCGAAGCACAGCAGCGATCTCTCAGCACAGGGACACTGCCCTTCGCCCAGGCCGATTACTTGAAGTGCGTTTGAACCTCGGACGTGGCTTGCCTTTCCGTGCTGGCAGGTGTTACCCGGGAGTGTGCTTGTCGGCGAAACACATTTGCTTCAAGTGCTGCTCAGCTCAAAGTCAGATGAACAGGGGCAATCTGCACTAGCATCTGCTTGGCGGTCGATGTGCTGACAGGCATAAGGGAATACGGTGCATCGTTGCTCTTCCATGCAGTGTTCCTCTCAGTGCTCCCTCGTTGCGAAAACGGCCGCATCGTGAAATGCCGGCGCGAACTGTTTCCATGACACTCTGGAGAGTCGCCTTCTGGATAGCTAGCTAGCTTTCCAAAGCTTCTAGTTTAACGAAAGAAGAGCTGCGAGGGGTCCGCGAGACACAAGCCAGGGCATGCACCATTGGGAGCTGGCCGTGTGTTGGAATATTCGCAGATTCGTGTTCAAGCCGAGGTTCTTCACTGCGGGACAGACGCTCAACGATGCCACAGTTGAGGTTGAGGCCCGTCATAGTGGCAATCGGCTTGCTTTGTTGACGTGAGATATTCAGACCATCAGCGTTGTCGAGACTAGTCGAGATATCTTGCGCACGTGGACGCTGGACATCAGGCGCCGCCTGGCTTTGCCTTCAGCCCCAGCTGCACTGCCGAGGAACTGCCGGAAACCATTTACAGGACGGATTGTGTTGCTGTGCGACTGCACTGCACTGTGGGCTCCTATCCCGAACAGGAATGGAGACACACCGGACTCAGTTGTCATCGAGAGATTCGCAGTCGTCCAGGTCCGGGCACCGACTTTGCAAGGTCCATGCGCTGTGCGGGTTTGTCAGCCGGCATGTCTGTCGGCAACGGGTTCAAACAATGGAAGTCCACGATCGGAGGTTCATGCAGCGTGTTTTGGGATAGGTGTCCCACCGTAGTTGGATTGACAGCATGCCTGCTTTACACTACATCCACTCACTGAGGCCCAGCCGCCCTAGCCACACCGATGCATGGACTGAAGTGATCTCGAGCCTGCAAGATGTAATTGTTAACTCCTTCACGTAGCAGCCTTTGCCAACATAAAGTTGCGAGCTGACAGTGTACATGTCCGATAACCGCCGATAGCGGCAGCCAGCATGTCGAGCAAGGACGTGCAGGCACGGTGCTTTGTCGTGGAGACGCAAACCAGTTGCACCATGCTGCGCTCTCTTGGGAAGTGAGTTGAGCCTGCAATCTGGCCGTCAAGAGAGAGAGAGAGAGATAGAGGACCTGTGCCTCACCTCCCAGACGCCCTGCAAGCAAGCAAGCAAGCAAGAGATAGAGAGAGAGAGAGAGAGAGAGAGAGAGAGAGTCTGACGTTGTCATAGAGTGTTGTGGTGTTGCAGTTTCGGGACAGCACAGCCTACAAACGCTGGTGGACGCACGGAGACCCACACAGCAACCCCGAAAAACGGGGGAGGAGGAGGCCAGAGGCCGGGGGTTACGTGGCATGAGTAAAGGGTGTAAAGGGGGTTTTCCAGTGCCGGGCCGATCCTCAGTGCTCTGACTGTGTCACACAGACCATGAGACCGGTGCGCCTTCGGGCGCGGGGAGGTGTGCTCCTTTGTCCGATTGCAAGCAAGAGAGAGAGACGACGGGTGGGCATGATGCCGGGGGGCGCTTACCCGCCCTCATGCCCGGAAGGGAGGGAGAGAGAGAGAGAGAGAGGGGGAGAGCCGTGAGTGGTTCAAGGCCTGAGCCCCGACGGACAGAAGAGGAAGGTCTCAACCAGGGAGAGTGAGGGGGAGAGAACGTGTCTCCTCGCCTGCATACTTGCGACCTCATCTACATCCGTGCTGCCCTTTGCGACTTCTCCATCGCCGCTTCCGAAGGCGAGATCGGGGGGAACGCTCCAGTACGGCATCCGTGCCCTGCTCCTTCGGGACTTGCACATCAGCGAGCTCTACGGGCTCGGCGACCCTACAGGGGGAGCGGCATTACACGTCGATCCGCCGCAAGATCGCCTTGGGTGGGGGACAGCACCTACTACCTGACTGCAGCACTACTTGCGGACTGGCGAAGTGGCATTCTTCCTAGCAAGGGCAGACACCATGGCAAACGCGCATGGCAGTAACGACATGCCGGTGGATCAGGCGGGCGACTCGCCCGTCAAGCGGCGAGCAGCAGACCAGGGGGAAAACCTCGCATCCCACCTGGACGTTATCCGTGAAGCTATCCGGGGCGAACTCAAAGATGCCCTTTCAGAAGTGAAGCAGGACATCCGAGGCTTCGCGGCCAGGGTGGACAACGTGGAAAACCAGGTCACCAAGAAGATGCAGCAGACCATCAACTTGCTAGACGACATGACCACCAAGTACACCGCGCAGGGGGGTATACTACAACAGCTGCAGGAAGCCAACAAAGAAGTCCAAGCTCGCCTCGAACGCCTGGAGAAAGGGGGGGGATCCTCGGCCGGAAGCACCACTGCCCCATCGGAAGTGGGGAGAAAGCCGGCCTTGGTGGTCGGGGGATGGGACCCAGATCAACCTGCTAGCGACACCAAGAACGCCGTGATCGACGTCCTCAAGTCAGTGGAAGCCCCTATCGATTCCTCTTCGCTTTTCGTTCCAGGAGTTCGGAGGGGATACGCTATCCTCCCGATCGACGAGCAACCTGGGGAAGGCTTTGAACAGCGACGTCAGAGGATTCAAGAGGTTATCTCCAAGGTCAGGGGGGCGAACATTCAACTAGGCAGCCGAGCAGACGGAGCCCCACGCAAAGTTTGGATTGCCATTTCCCAACCTCCGGATCGACGCCGCCGCGCCAGACTCGCTGCGAAGGTGAAGAGACTGTATCTCTCAGCAGGGGGGGATAAGAACGCCCTACAGATGGAGTTCAGTACGGGCACGGCGTGGATTAACAGCGTCAAAGTCAGCTCCGCCACGGCTCCGCGACCTGGGGGCGCCGAAGAAGCTGGACCAGGCTGGGTGAACCTGGGGGAGATAGCAAAGGCCACCAAGCTCAGCCACGATGCCATTTCTACGGCTTGGTCTCCGCTGAAGGCGGAGATCAACTGAGAAGAACAAGCTAGTGGGCAGTTTCACCCCCCAGCCGGGGGGGGCCAAAATACCGGCGCCATCATATGGGCCCTGACCTGGAATGTCGGGGGGCTTTCAGCCGACAAGCTGCTGGAGCTCTTGGACAACTTCCAGCAAAGCCCCGAACTGGACTGTATCGGCATCGCCCTTGTGCAAGAAATCATTGCGGAGGCGGGCCTGTTTCATGCAGAATCAGATGTTTGGCAACTCGTGTACGGCAAGTGTGAGGGCGAGTTTCGGGGAGAGGGGGTGGCGCATAGGAAACAATTCCGACACCACCACAGTGTCGTGACCCGCGGGGGGGTTACTACCACACTCAAGCAACAAAGCACGACTACTACAATCAGAACACTGGCAGCCCACCTCCCCCACCACGCCACCATCCCCCAAACCGGAGACATCCTCCACGCATGGGGGAACACACTGACAGGCAGAGACCGCTGGCTCATCGGCATAGATGCCAATGAAAGCTTCACCACCACACACCCGTTTGCAACCGAAGCACAATCGCATACCGGCAGGGGGGAAACAATCTTGCAATGGGCTAGCCAACACGGCTTGCGACTGCCACCGCAACAGCTCCATGTCCCTAGCTACCACCCCTACAACCAGCAGATGCATCCCAGAAGACTCGACTACCTACTCACCAAAGGCATCTCAACAGGAGAGGGAATGGTCCTCCCCATCCGAGATCGGGCTTTCTCGGATCACGATGGGATCGCCGCCCCCGTCGTGCCCCAAGCGCACAACACCCCCAGCAAGACCACATGGGGGCCCAGGAAGCTCCGACCTGAACACCAGGTCAGCCGACTCCTCACTGTCCCGACGCCGAGGGGGGAGGACCCTCACCAGACCATAGCCACAATCGCGAAAGCCATTACCATACGGGGGGGGAGCCACACCCACTTCCGGGAGAGCAAGCACCTCCTACAACTCCGACATACAGCCCACCACAGCACGCCTGGCCCCCAAGCGAGGCAAGCATGGAAGGCAGTGGCAAGGCAACACAAACAAGAGCAACGGCAATGGAAGAAGCAGCAGGCCGAACGTGCCGCCAACCTCGACTGGAAAGCATGGAAAAGCCTTCAAAGATGCCAGTCCCACAAGGGCTGGCAGCTCACCCTCCAAGACGACACCCAATGGCAAGAACACCTGCAAGAGCACATGCGATCCATCTTCGCCAAACCACAACCGGGTAGAGGCACTTCGAGCTCAGCTTCGGCGCCTGTGTAAGGACACACCCTTCCAACCCTTCACCAGAGACGAACTGGCGGCCGTCACGACCACATGGAGCAACAACAAGAGCACAGGGCCCGACGGCATCTCCCACGAGGCGGCGAAGGTGCTCATTGCTGACCCAGCGTGGGGGGACCGACTGGCGTACCTCCTCACAGACATGCTGTACACGGCCAAAATCCCGGGGGGGATCGAAAAGGGGATAACAGTGCTACTACCCAAAATCCCCACCCCCCTCTCTTGGACGGATACCAGACCCATTACGCTCAGCTCAACGTTGCTGAAGTGGGCAGCACAACTACTCCTTGGCCGAGGGGGGGAGCAAGTGCGAGGAGGGGCCACATTGCAGTGGGCAGGGGGTGGAACTAATCGCTACCATACGGCGTGTGACACAAATGTCACGAGACTGGGGGGTGGGCACATGGCTGGTCAAATTGGACATACGAAAGGCATTCGACAGTGTCTGGCAGCATAGTATGAGCGAGCTCGTTGCGGGTGGCTTCTCCGCGATGCCCCGTACCACCCGCCGGAGGGGGGAAACCATGGGAAGCCATGCTCTGGCTCAGCATCCTTGAGACACGAGCCCTCAGCGTAGTGGTGGGGGATATACCACCACCACAGTTCCCCAAACCAATGGGATCCGCCAAGGCAGCCCCGACTCTCCAGACCTCTTCGGTGCCATCGTCGCGCGTGACCTGCAGACAGCCATCGACGCCACACCTCCACAAGGGCACGACCCGCAGGGGGGACCCCCCCCCCCAAGAGCAGGGGGAAGCTTCCTCGACGATACATACCTCTGGAGCCAGAGCCACAGCCACCTACAACGACTGCTCACAAACCTCGAACAAGAGCTCGAGGAGGACGGCCTCAGCATCCACCCTACCAAAACAGCGATTCTGTACAGCCAGCCCACAGGGGGAGGTGAGTTCACGATCGGGGGGACTACAGTGCAGTGCTCACCACACAAGACCACAATCACTACACTGGGCTCACCGATCACTTTCGGAGAGCAGACAGCAGCGCTAGTCGCAGAAATGTGCAGACGCAGCCGGGGAGCCTTCGCCAAGCATAAGCACATCTTGCTCGCGCGCACCAGCTTGGGCAGCCGTGTCATCGCATACACTTCCCTCGTGCGGGGGGCAGCACTGTACGCAGCTGAGACGTGGCCGGTGCACAGCCGCCTACTCAAAGCAGCGAACTCCTTACAAGCACAACACCTCCGCGCCATGCTCCACCTAAATCGGAGAGCCACAGAATCCTGGGCAGATTGGCAGATCCGCACCCTACGGACAACACGAGTCCGATTGCAACAGGGGGGGTGGAAGCGGTGGTCCACCTTCATCCTGGAACGCATCTGGTCGTTGTGGGGCCACCTGGCCCGGGGGGGCACGGAGGTCAATGCCATGGTGCAGTGGAAGAACCTCGACTTCTGGCGAGGGGAGCAGCGCAAGCCTCGAAGCCGTCGAGTCAACCATGCAACCCGCTTCAATCCGGAGGGCGATGTGGGAGAGCGTCGCAGGCACCCAGTGGGGGGAGGTGGCACAAAACAGAAAGCAGTGGCACGAACTCACACAAACATTCGTCGAGAGATTCGACGTCCCATGGGCCACAGGAAGACAGCTTGGCATCCAGGACAACCTTGCACCAAACAGCAGAGCAAACCACCCCAACAGACCCCAACTCACCAGGCCCTCCCCACCTACGAACAATGCATACAGGGGGGGCAACAATTGAAGGCATCCGCCTGAATGCATGCACCCTACGAAAGCAGAGCGGAGGGGAGAGAGCCACGACTACAGCCACTTTGCAACATGTCCATGACAGTCATTGCTGTTCAGTTGACATGTGATGTGAGAGACCGTTTGCCAGCTCGCATGTGCAGAGCTGCCCTTTCAAGTCCAGCACCACTCTGAGATGCTGCAGCATCTTGACTCAGCAGCAGCCTCAGTTACCACTAAGTGCAACCATGGTTTCTCGAGGAGCAGCCTTCCTGTGCTGCATCGCTGCAAGCTTGCACTTGCTGCACTCGGCGGCAAGCCAGACATATGGGGGAGGGCCCCCCTCACAAGAGGCCCAAGGAAGCCAAAGCCCGCGGGGCACGAGACTAGGCCACCCGCGGGGAGGGGGACGGCAGTGGAGCGGGACCTCTCCCGCCCAGAAACCCGGAACAGACTGCTACCGCTCGGGGATCTCTCCCACCAGTGCCCACAGAACGCCGCAGCCGCACCGGAGGAGCTGGAGGGCAACTGCCTCCAGAGACCCAAGCACCACAGCAGCAGCCGGCACAAGAGGCAACACCGTTGACCCAGCCACAGCAGCAACACCACCACCCACAACAGTGGGGAGGACAATACGGCATCCAATCTGCAGGGCAGCCCAGCCATACCCACACAGCCACACCACCGCAGACACAGGCTACCTGGGCACACCAACAACCGCAACCACACTGGCTCTCCGGGGGTCCAACAGCGCACACTGGCAGCCCCTGGACACCACAGAGCGACACCTACACCCAAGCACCAGGCAACGGTGCTGGGAGGAGCGAGGGGGCGACCGCCCACCCACATACCCAAGCCGCCCCACCTCAGCACCCACAGCCACACTACCAACATCCACCCGCTCAACACACGGCAGCGACAACCTCCACCATGCAACAACCACCGACGCACCAGGCAGCAAGCGCCCAAGCCTATCACTGGCAACAGACGGGCCAGTATCCACCACCATACAACCCGGACACCGACCCATGGACACAGCAGCAGCAGCCCATCCCACAGGAGGAGACACCACCCGCAGAACAACACCACAGCCAAGAGCAACACCGACCATCGCGGGGGGTCCTGCAACTCACACAGGCACCGCCACCAGGCCCAACACTCACCATCGCCAAAGCACTTGGGGAGCTCTACAGACAGCAGACACAGACACCACCTGCTCCACAACAACCACCCACGGCCGAACAACCTTACACGGCAGCCCAACTGGCACAAGACTTCGGCTTCGCCACCTACGATGGCCAGGGCAACCTGATTGATCCACAAGGGTACATCATCCAGCCACCAGCGGACGGCCCGGCACACCCCATGCCCACCCAGAGCACCGACACACCAGCTGCAGCAGGGCCCATCCGACCCTACGACCCACACGGAGTCGCATATGCAGGCCAGTACGACTCCGCCACAGATCCCTGGACAGATCCACAGCCAAACCAACACACGCAAGCACAACCCCTGCCACAACAACCACCCACCACGCAGCACGCATCGACAAATGAGGCCCCTCACACCAACACAGCCACGGAGAAGCACCACCAGACACCACGGCCAACGAGCCGACTGGACCGGACCCACCGACCTCCACAGCCACCGAACCACAAGGGGAGAACCGTCCCCGCCCCTACCCAGGGGGAGGCATTCCACCACTACCACCAGGAGGCACCCGAGGCATCCCGGGGATGACCATGCGCGAGCACTATGAATGGGTGACAACCGGGATCGTGCCCCAGAGCTATAGAAAGAGAGCTCTTACCAGACCTCCCCGACCCCGAACCCACGGACCACCAAGCCGGGGAGGACACCACAGACAACCACAACCACCGTCGCCCGAGCAGGCCCGACACATGCTGCGAGAAAGCACGAAGGCGGGGGAGCCACCCGCACACGCAACAAAGCAGAAAAATACAGAATCAAAAGATGGCTCAAAGCACAAGGCATGTTCCACACGCAATGGGGCAGCCAAACCAGCCACACCAGACAGCGACACCAACAGCCCCAGCAGACCACTCACCCCACTGGAGAACAAGACCAACATGGTCACCACAGCCACCACCACGAAAGCTCCAACAGGAGCCACCACAACCACCACCACAACCCACCACACCACAGCCCGCGCCACCAGCAGATCGATGTACCCCCTCCCAACTGGCAACGCCCCCAACTCAGTGACGACGAGAGAGCCCACTGGGCCCGACTGCTCAACATGGGCCGGGACGGACCACCCACAGCCCCACAGACCGGCGACAAACCCGCGAGCGAAGCCCACAGCCCGCCAACCGCAGAGCCGCATGGGCCCGACCCGGGGAGCAAAGCAGCCACCTACACACCACACTGGCACCCAGACCAGCAAGAGGCAGAAGACATCCCCCGCAGCTACTACCCGACCAGACCACAGCACCAGCCAACACAGCACACGAGCAGCCCACCGAGGAGACCCACTCTCGGAGGGGGGGAGTCTGCCCCACCGCCGCTACCCCACTCTGACCGTACCACAACCACACACACTGCGCTGAGAGCCGGCAAGTGGCTCAGCAGGGTGGAGTACACTGCGAATGTCCCCACGCCACAGGAGGGGACACACCAACCACCGCCTTCCAATTCCATGCCGATTGCAGTGTACCCACCCATCAGCGGGGAGACCTGGCTACTTGTGGAGCCCCTGTCAGAAGGGCGGTGGTTGGCCACCACCACGCAGGTGCCCTCGACCAGCATGCAGGAACCCCACAGCCTAGCCTTGCAGGTGGGAGACCAATTCCTAATCACCAGAGGGGGATCTTACTGGTCCATCCTCTTCACTACCACCACACCAGACCGTTTCTACGCAGCACCAACAGACAGCACTAACGCCGGGGACGACCACCCAGCAGACACCACCAGTGCGGGAGACGGCCACCCAGAACCAACAGAGGCCCACCACGACACAGAAGCAGTCGAGGAATGGCCCTGGCCGACCCAGGCAACCCAAGAGCAACCAACCGCGCCAGCACCCCCACACCACAATCCAACCGTGCAAGACCCACCACCACAACAACCACAGCAGCCACGCCACCCGCTCAGCGACGGCAGAACACTACGACGATCAAGCCAGGAGCCAAGGCCGGACGCCGCGACAGGCGCAGCAGGGGGGACGGCCCCAGTGCCATGGTTCCACCAGATACGCGACGGGCGAACCTTCGGGCCACAGCAGCCACCAACGCCGGCACCGACCCCTTACACAGAGTCGGACAGGACAGAGCTCATGCAAAGGGGGGCGCCCGAGGGGAGCTCACGCAGGGGCGACGCCTCAGAGGATCCGCCGGCGGAGGTACACTGGGATGGCTTCGCCACGGCCATGTTCCAGCAGCTGCAGCTCATTCGGGAGACCGCCGAGCTAACAATGGGGAGCGGCGCACTCCTCACCATGGTCGATGTGGCAACACAACTCGTCATCACGGCGAACCCTTACTGCTCGGCAGCACTCGAAGCAGACCCACCAGCCACGCGGGGACTCAGACGTGCACTGAGCGAACCCAACGCACTGGCCGAAGCACTCCGGCAGATCCAAAGCTTCAGGATCTCGAGGGGGAGAACTCTCAGTGCAGGAGACTACGGCGAGGACCTGGCCCCAATACTCCTCATGGTGGAAACCGGGGCGGTGCAGCTCCATCAACCGATGCCGATCGGCGTCACACACCACCGCATCCAACACGCAGCGCGGCAGATGCAGCGAGCGGGGGATCTGCTCCGTGCAGCTCGTGACTCGTCCTTCAATGGCGACCTGACCTGGAACACGCTGAGATACTGGGAGGAACTTCATGAACTCATCCAGGAAGGTGCCACCTACTTGGAGCTACGGGGGGAAAGCTTCCTCTCAACCCGACCTGAAGCCATGGCAACCGCGGACAGAGCCACCGGAAGCAACGAGCCCATGGCACATCCGGCGGATGCGATCGCGCTACACGGGGGAGCACATGAAGCACCAGCCAGAACAAGTGCTACGGCAGGGGCGGCTACCTTGCTCCGAGAGGCAGCAAAGGAGTTCCGGGCAATCGTGCCCACCCTGGTGGGGGAGCAAGTGCAGCTGGCCGTGCGCCTCCTGCAAAGTGTCGACGCATGGCAGCAAGCGCAGTTTGGGGGACATGTGGCGGTACATGACGGAACGCAGACTACAGACGATGCGGAAGGGGGAGTATACCAACCCTGACGGACTACTTCGACGCCGACCCCAACGAGCACGTCAACGAGCACGTCACCGTCACTGCCGAGAACGGGCCCGACGGCACCCCCAACGAGCTTCGCGACATCGAGGGGGAAGGCTCGACCCGGGACGAGCAGAGCACCACGGCAACGGAAGGAAGGGGGAGCAACCGCCCTCTGCAAAGTTTCTCTCTGTTCGGCAACACAACCTCGCATGCTGAGAGTGTCCTCACAGACAGCCTGGTCAATGACATCAATGCAGTGGGGGACTTACCAACCCAAGCCTACGATGAAGATGCTCCCACTGCGCCCACTCTACCGTGGGGAAGTGCTGCATTCCCAGCACTCGAGCCTGGGGGCACGATCCCGGACTTCGACGACACACCGCCTTCTGAGTACCGACCGATGAGGGCGCACAATTCCCCAAAGAGGGATGACGATGACGGGGGGAGCCATCGCCGAAGGCGAATCCAGGGTGCAAGCTACGGTAGGCATGGCCCCTACTGATGGCAGTGACAGCGATTAGGGGGGATAGGTAATGCGCCCTGGACGCCTCGCCCCCTTCGACATCCTAGGGCAGTCATTCCCATACCCTCTGAAATAGGGGGAGAACAGAACATAGCATCTGTGACGCTGCCTGTATGTAGTCTTAACTTTCGGCCCGGGCCTCAGAGTGAGCATGCAGTTGTTGTGTTACGATAAGGGGGTCTCTAGATGGGGGAACTAGCTGTGTCTGTTGAAAGCAACTGCAAAAAGGGGGGGGACCATGTGAACAGTACTACGTATCCTCTTTTGTCTTCCGCAGTGTCCCCCCAGCTCACGTAGCACAGACCAAGGGCAACTGAAAAGGGGAACCCCACTGTTTCCTGAGTGTTGAGTTTTGTTTGGAAGCCGAAGCGGTGGGGGGGAACCCCCCATTTGACTCCGTACAGCTGAGCCATTGGGGGAAAATCCCTCGGTGGAGTAAGACCTCCCGCAATAAGCGGGTGTGCGTGCGCGCACGGGGTGATCGGCCTGGATGCTGCCGTGATCCCCAAGCCCGGAAGAGAGAGAGAGAGAGAGAGGGGGAGAGAGAGAGAGAGAGAGGGAGGATGGTCGGGGGCGCACGTGCGCGCGGTGTAGGGGGTAAAGCCCCTGCACCATAGCCCTGGCGAAAGAAAGAAAGAGGATGGCCCCTAAATCCTAAGCCCGGCAGAAAGAAAGAAGGATGGCCTCAATACGAGATGAGAGCGTCGTAGAACGATGCGCCGCTTGCAGGATGGTCGAAGGGATTTGCATGCTCCTGGAAGAAAATGGCTCGCCAGCATCTGAATCACCGCCCCTTCATCAAACCACAACTGAACCTGATCCGAAAGAGTGCTGCCCAGATCCAAGGAGAGCCTGTTCCGAAGCCCGGGGGACAGCATGTGAGGTTCTTGTTCGGAAGACCCGCGGTGGGTGGGGCATAAGGTAAGTTCTGACACGGCGAAGGGTCGCGGCCTGCTTTGCATGTCTATATGCCTGTACTCGTGCGCTGAGTCCGCAGCAGAGCTCGATGCCGTGACATTTCGCTGGGAGAGGTTCGCTGGACTGCGGCGCTGCGGTCCTGCCCGCTTGTGGCAATCCTTCGCGGTGTTGCGCCGACAGAGGCGGCACATGTTGGTAAGGCTCTCGCAGAGAGCGGACTGCCCCTTGTCGTGATTTTGTTCCGTTTGCTTGTTGCATACCCGGCTGCCATAAGAGTTTGCAGCGGCCGACATCTCAGGACAATCGTGGAAGTCCCCTTGAACTCGCCGCAGGACAGACCTCCAAGTTTCATCCTGTTGCTGGCCTCTTCAGTATCGGTGGAACGTTGCAATGTGTGTCTCAGCGTGTACGAGTTGACGACTTCTTGATAGCTGCTCTGCAGTCGAGTTTGGCTGGTTGGCGCAGGGTCTTCGAGCAAGCCGTTGTGAAATAAGAGATGCAATGCTGTTTCCCTGCCCGAGAGGCTCTGCAAAGCATTGCGCTTCTCGTCCAACACCTACCGAATGCCATCGTCGGCGCCGGTACTGTCTTGAGCGCGAAAGAGGCAGGCTACCCAAACGTTGATTCGTAAGCCAGCAAAGAGCCTTGAATGTGGTATCGCAGGTGGATGAAGTCCACGCCGTGGGTGGCAAGCTCATTGTTAGTCCGAACATGGATCCGGTCGTGATCCGGAGGACCAAGGAGACCGGCCTGCAGCAGTGGGAGTAGTCGTCGCAGCAGCGGCAGAGTATTAGTCGGAGTAGGAGTAATAATATATCCAGGAGCAGGCGCTTTCCCGCCCAGACACACACACACCCACTCACACTTGGAAGCTCTTTCAAGAGTGGCCAGGGTTTTGGTCGCGAACTTCATCTTCCAGCTGCAGGATCAGTCCCAGTATCCTGAAGTCACCATAGTATGCTCCGTAGGGCAAAGTTCTATGGGCCTCCTCTGCCCCCCTGCACTTCTCCCTTTGTTATATTCGGGTTTGACGCACGCACACAACAGATATACACACACACACACACACACGCACTGAAGGTCTCGGTGCCACCTACTCACCTACTCCTTCTGTGGAACCCCCTGCCAAGCCAGCTCAGAGGTGTCCCGTCGGAGTGCCCTCAAAGCAGCTTATGCGCAGAGAGCCAAGGCGAGGGAGTGGGAATGAAGGCCGGCATGACAGGCCAACAGCCAGCATCAACTGCTCCCAGCTTTGGGGCGTCTGGCTCTCCAACAGGGGACGGCCCAGCCATGGGAAGCAACCCTGCCCCAAGGCAATTTCCGAAGGCCGAAAGAGGTCCACAGCCAAAGAGGACTTGTGGTCCTTCCAAGTGGTCTCCAGGACACCATGGACAAACCGCTGCAACTGGCACACAGATTCCGTGCTACCAGGCCACTCACAGAGACAACGGGCACAGTCACGGCATTGCACTAGGAGATCTCCGCTTGACGAATGGGCCGTCAGAAAGTTGGACTCGAGATCAGCAGCGCTAAAGTCAGGCTTCTGTGGACGGGGTCATGACCGTCCTGGAGATCAACTTCGGCTGATACCTTTCGTAGCATCCGCACGTATGCATTCTCGAGCGGGTTCTGCCAAACGTCATGTCGCGCATCCGTTTTGGCTAGCAGGTACGCCTTGTGCTTCTTGTGGTGGTATTGTTATGTGTGCGTGCAACATGAACACTTCGGGCATAAAACGATCAGTTGCTTGAACAGGAGCTTGGTCTTATCAGCTTTCCCGGTGTTTGCACGCCTACGGAAGCCTTCGCAGCAATACGAGCTGGTGCAGATGCGCTGAAGGCAACCTGTCCTGACTTGTTGCGATTATGGGGATTGTCATTCCGAGTGATTCCGTTTATGTTGATGCACAGGCCTTTCCCGGAGAGCAGCTTCCTCCCAACATTATCAAAGCCTGGAGAGCAGTGCTGCCACAAACTACATGTCTTATGCCTGTTGGATGCTGGGCGGCATGTGTCGTACATCGGTTTCGTGTTGATGCGGTCTGTTGCTGGCGTTTCAAGGAGGTGTCTCCACCGAAAATATGGCAGCATACCTCGAGGCAGCTTGCAGAGAGCTGTTGGAACATCCACACACTTTTGCACCGATGTGCAGGCTGGTGCGAGTGGTTTCGGTGTTGGTACTGCTCTCTACCAAGCCGGTGACACGGCAGACACTTGCCGCAAGAAGGCCGGGTGCTGGATGCAGGGCCTGGGACATCCTGGGACCTGGGAACTGCCTGCCCTGCGGTGACACAGGCGCAGGCTTTTCTTCGCAAGTACCGGGAGCTGGCCAAAGACGTACCGGTTGCTGAAGTGGAACCTCCAGCCAAGCGGCCGAGAGGCGCCACCACCTCATTCTCTTTTCATGTGAAGCTGTCTGGAGCCGAGAGTCTTCGTTTGTGAGGCTTTCCTTGGCTTTGCCTTTTGTGTGGCATGCTGCAAAGCTGTACAAGTAAGGTCTCGTTCTCACGAGGACGAGAAGTGGGGCTTCTTTTGGGATCCTGAGGCGCTGATGGCATTCAGTCACAGTCTCTTCTGAACCACAAACAGCTTCTTAGATTGACTCTGCTTCGTCCCAGATCCTCAAGCAATCCAACCGCCGTGTCCTCCGCAGTATTGTTGCGTGAGTCTCAGATCGACGGGATCTCAGCTATGTCCCAAGAGCTATGAGTTGTGATATTGTTTGAGGCTGCGCCTGGGAGCCCTTTTGACATGTGGAACCATGAGAACCCGCACCTGGCAGCAGTCGAGGGGGACGAGCTGGTCCAGGTGTTGAGACTGCAAACGTTTTCCGGTCGCTGAGAGCAATCTGAACGCCGTGGGCCGGGTCAAGAAGTCGCCACTTTCTCGCGTTTCGAAGGTGAATGAAGGAGGCAAGTCTGCTCCTGACATCGCACGGGAGCTCAAGCTCGGAGCTCAAAGCGCGTTTATTTGCACCCAAGGTCCAAGGTGCGTTTGCACTTTGCACAGTCTTTTACCGCATTGTTTCAACGCAGTCACGGCTCGTGGGATGAGCAGTGGCTTGTCATGTCCATCCTGGTGCGACCCCTTCATAGATTGAATTGTGCACTAGAGTGAACCCATGCTTCGCCGTGTTGTATCTTCCGGTCGCAAGCAGGGCATGTGGCACATTGTCCACCTTGTGCAGAGAAATCAATGTGTTTCGGAAGATTTTGAAGCACATGCAACAGTCACAGCGGGTGCAGCTTGACGAACCAATCATAACGAGTATGTCTTTCCGTGCACTTCTGCCTCAATCGCACTGCGATTGAGGCAGCTGGAAGCTGTCTGTGAGTTTGTTCGCGAGCTGGACTCAGCTTTTGCAAGAGGTCCGATGCGGGCAGCCGCGGTGATTTTACTGCTCAGGTCAAGCCGAGTGCAGCCAAGCCCCAGGTCCAGAACATCTACCAGAGGAGAAGCGCCATGGCGAATTCTTGGCTACTCGTACTTTTCCTCCTATGAGATTTGGAAGCACTTGCGATGCAAGCATCTTCTTTGGCCTGAGGTTGACTGGTGCTGGTGGCGCAAGACCTGGGATGTGTGAGGAAGAAAACGGCTGCCGCAGCGGTTCTGTCGGCTTGCGAGTAGGTTTGCTTTGCTTCGAGAAGCGTCTCTTTGCAGGGATGCTTTTCCCTCGCCTCACCACCCAGAGCGGCGGCCTCAGATGCATTGCCAATGGAGCATCGCAGTGTGCTGGATTCGTTGCATGTCCAAGCACTGTGGGCTGCAACGTATTTTTGCTGCTGGATCAGAGGTGCATGTCCTGCTTGGGCGCCCGATTCAGCAGGCGGGTGATTTCAAAAAGAGTATAGGGATGCATGTGCGAGAATGAAGCAGGGAGTCTCGTACGCTTTCGGCATCACGGTGCAGAACCCCTCGAGCCAGAGCTCGCAGGAGGACATATTGCTGTTCACTTAGCACGTTGGCAGGCCATGTGGCAAGGCCTTAGAGCCCTCTTCAAGAGCCGAAGCGCGATGCTTGACAAAGCTGGGAATAAATAGGGTTGCCTGCTTCGCGATTTTCTTTCAGGACTTGTTCTTAACCCTCAAAAGACAGGACAGCAATCTCCTTTCCTCCCACCCAGGGAGGCATAACATCGCAGAGCCTTCGAGTCGTCCACAAACACACCGAACACCTTATACAACAAAAGAGCGAAGCGTTGCACCGACAGCATTGTCAACACCAGTACATACGAGCGATGTCGAAAGTTTCTCAGGCAAGACGACCGGAAATATCGGAACTACCAGTGAGAGCGGCCCCAGCCACGGAGAAGACCCAGCGAGACCGAAGGGCGAATGCAGAACACTGATAGCAAGAGTTTCTTACAATTCAGGGACCTTCTGGTGGACAGGCCGCACAGCGTCTTCAAGCGGCACCGTGCTTTCTGGAGCCTGCGGTCAGCATGGTGGGGTAGTGTAATTGGTGTAATTGGCTGGGGTTCTTCTCCTGAGCTTATATCGTTGAGTCACTACCAGCTGCCTTTCAGAAAGATCGTGAAGCTCTGACATTGAAGCTGGTCGAAGCAGCAGAGCCCGGAAGTATAGAGCGAAGTATAGCAGGCCCAAAGTGAAAGCAGCGGACGCCATAAGAGCAACGAAGCGCCTCACGCTACCACAAGACCGCCGTCTTGCAGAGCGATACAGGCAAGATGGGTGATTGCAATGATCCAGAAATCCAGCACACCAGCACACCAGCACACCAGCACACCAGCACACCAGCACACCAGCACACCAGCACACCAGCACACCAGCACACCAGCACACCAGCACACCAGCACACCAGCACACCAGCACACCAGCACACCAGCACACCAGCCAGCACGCCAGCACGCCAGCACGCCAGCACGCCAGCACGCCAGCACGCCAGCACGCCAGCACGCCAGCACGCCAGCACGCCAGCACGCCAGCACGCCAGCACGCCAGCACGCCAGCACGCCAGCACGCCAGCACGCCAGCACGCCAGCACGCCAGCACGCCAGCACGCACGCCAGCACACAGCGCAGCAGCACGCACACGCCACGCCACCACGCCACCACGCCACCAGCACCACGCCACCACGCCACCACGCCACCACCACGCCACCACCCACCACGCCACCCACGCCACCACGCCACCACGCCACCACCCACCACCGCCACCACGCCACCACGCCACCACGCCACCACGCCACCACGCCACCACGCCA
This sequence comes from Symbiodinium sp. CCMP2592, assembly GCA_905221615.1. Classification (NCBI taxonomy): domain Eukaryota; class Dinophyceae; order Suessiales; family Symbiodiniaceae; genus Symbiodinium; species Symbiodinium sp. CCMP2592. The sequence continues at coordinate 101,624 of CAJNDT010000013.1, read as the reverse complement.
CCACGCCACCACGCCACCACGCCACCACGCCACCACGCCACCACGCCACCACGCCACCACGCCACCACGCCACCACGCCACCACGCCACCACGCCACCACGCCACCACACACCGCACACCAGCACACCAGCACGCCAGCACACCAGCACACCAGCACACCAGCACACCAGCACACCAGCACACCAGCACACCAGCACACCACCACACCACCACACCACCACACCACCACACCACCACACCACCACACCACACCGCCACACCGCCACACCGCCACACCGCCACACCGCCACACCGCCACACCGCCACACCACCACACCACCACACCACCACCCCACCACGCCACCACGCCACCACGCCACCACGCCACCACGCCACCACGCCACCACGCCACCACGCCACCACGCCACCACGCCACACCACCACCACACCACCACCACCACCACCACCGCCGCCGCCGCCACCACCACCACGACCGCCACCACCACCACGATCATCACACCACGACCGACATACAGCCGCCCAAAAGGTCGACAACTCAAGATCCTGAAGGTGCGTGGCGGTGTCCTCCTCCACAGGGGACATCCGAGGTTCATGTCACGCAAGATGCGGCAGATGCTCAGAGTCGCGGCTCCGCCGTAGAAACATGATTGGAAAATGCATGGCATTGCAATCAGTATTGCAAACGACGGCAACGAGTGCTTCAGACTTTAGACCGTCGCAAGTTTCAGGAGCAGCTTATGTGGATGGTGAGGACGCTGCCTCATGTCCTTTTTGCTTCCGTGGTTGTGTGCGTGCGTGTGTGTGTGTGTGTGTGTGTTTGCGCACCTCTTTGCCGTCTTTGCTGTTCTACTTATGATGGTTTGGGTGAGGACCCGAGACAGCAGCGACCTAGTCGTGGAGGCGTGTGGGTTCCTCTAACATGAGCTGCTGTCTCGCATTGAGTCGACAGCGTGCTTGCAGGAAAGTTCAGGAGGTGCCGCCTGGCTAGATGCCTCTGCCAGCGACAGTCCTGGCCACACCCTTTGCCGTCACATGTTCCAGAGAAGTCCATATAGAAGAGACCAGAACTGAGGTAAGATGTGGGGCCTTTCCACATCTGCGCTGGATGCTCCGACTCTCCGATGGGGCTGGGCCCTTGGGCCCTTTGAGTGAACCTCTGAGACTATATGATTCCAAGACTTGAATTTTAACACACCACGCTGCCCGCCTCGGCTTGCCAGACAAAAACAGGCGGAGATGAGGGAAAGGTAGAGGGAAGGGAAAGGAGGGGGGGAGGAGGTGGCCGGTCAGGGGTCGGGGCAAGGGTGGGCGGAACCTGTCGAACAAGGGCCAGAAGATGCTTATTTTTCGGGCAGCTGGGAGAAAGGAGTAGGTGGAGGGTACTCAGTTAAACCCCCAGGACGCCTGGGGATGCCTGCGGCCTGTGGCCTCGGCAGCCTTCTCAACGGTAGAGTTTTGTGCTGCAAGGCGAGCTGCTGCCTTTCTACATCACGTGGCTGGGATGGACACATCTTGATTTGCACGTAGCCGCAGCCAAGCGCGATTGGCAGCCAGTTCCTGCACTGAGGCTGAATACGGCTTCTGTTACGGTTCTCCCCATTCAGGTACCGTCACTTGTTTGCATGAAAGTCCAGTGCAGGCGCCGTCTACATTTCAAGCAGGGTTGGTCGTTCGGAATTCGCTCAAGGTTCGACCTGTCCATGCCGATGCGGTTGACCGCTCCGCTGGGCTGGATCTGGGAACCTGCCGTGGTGGGGAGCGGCTTCTGGCAGGAATTTAGAGTGACTTCTAGTGGCCTCTGTACCGGGGTAGAGCGATGGGACTCGGTGCAGGACGCTGCCTTTGGCTCCACAGCAGCTCTGCCTGGGAGGGCGGCTTGACAGACACCTAAGCATGTGCTACTCCGTCTCCTCCTCCACTCTCCATCTCTATCCTGTCCAGCATCGGTGAAATTCGTCTACGAGCAGCCCTGCCTTTGCGCACGGATGTCATCCCTAGGCAGTGCCTACGGTCTCCGAAGAGATTTTCCTTTCATGGACAACGTATCTTGGATCATCTTTGCCAACGAGGGGGCTTGTTCTGTGCTCTGGGTGCAGACCTGATTCCAAGGCCCATGGCCTTCGTGAGTGGCGAGATTTACGGATTTCGAGTGCCTGTCCGAGTGCCCAGATGGTCTTCAACAGGAGCGAAGAAAACAACTTCTTGGGGAGATTTCTTTGTTCTCTTCGCATGCAGGCGAGGTATAGGGAAGGGCTGCGCAGCCTGGGATGGGAAGCTGGGCATGGCGGGCAGAGCGGCAGAACGGAGATGAAAAGGAGCCAGAGGTCTCGAGCCGTACCGCAGGAGCCGATTTCCTTCTTGAGCTCGGCAACTGGAGTGGGACTGCTGACGCCGGGCAGCGGCCGCTGGCAGTCCTTCGGCCGACACCAGTTGGAGCAGACGGCTCCAAGACCTGGGCCCATTTTGCTGGTGAGCCATAATAAATATAAGCGATGACTGCAGGTCACAGCTTCAAACATGAATCAATAATCTCAACTTGAGCCCCTTGATGTCCCATGCGGAGTGAGCTAAGGTTTTGCTCCCGGGACCTTCGCTTAGCGCAGCGCTTCATCTGCAGTATGAGGATATGATGAGTGTCTGCATGACAGAAGTCGACGCCAAGGTGCGAGGGGCATGGGTTGACTATGTGACAGGACGAGTTGGAGAACAGCATGGAGCGCCCTGGACTTTCTTGAAACACAGACTGTGGCTGGAATCGGATCGACTAGTGGTCGGAGTGGCAAGTCTGAAGTCCTTCTTTTTTCCTTCGCTGCGTGCCCAATCAGAAGCTGAGGTGCGGGTACAGCTGACAACGACCACACCGATTTTTGCTGGAGGCGGTTTCATCTTTGAGGCATCGGCACACGGCGGGTGAGGTCTAGCCAGGATGTTCCTAAGTGTCGGGGGTGCAGCATCTTCGTGTCTGTCGTTGGCTAGCTGTCCACTGCTCTGGGAACGACGAGCAGGGCGGTGTGGCGACGAGGCGATTGCGGTGCAGCTGCCCTGGCGTAACAGGCATGACAGGGAGTGGCGTGGGCGGTTGCAAACGGCGGGACTGTGCCATGAGCCTCAGCATCTCAGCACATGAAGTCCTGCCAGCTTGTGCAGATGGCTACACCTGCGCCGTGCAGAGCCTCTTCTCGGGCGAAATCCTGCTGAGAATTGTTTCCACGAGGCCTTCGGCCGAAGTGTTCAGATTAGTGGTACGTTCAAGCCGACAGCAATACTGTAGATGACCTGCCGACACGGTGGTGTTCTGTCGGGACAGTATGTAGGCTTCGTGTTTCTTCTTGTGTTGGAATTTTGGCTGCACCAGTCACGGAATGCTGCAAAAGACTGCTGGAATTGAAAGGGCGCTCCTCGCTGGGACCTATGCCTTCCTCTTCCTCTGCACGAACCCGCCCAACACGGTACCTGCAGGCGGGCGCATCCACAACTTGCAACATGTGATTCTGCTTGAACGACCACTGTTCTGCTGCTTCTGGGGAAGCATGCTGAAGCCGCCATCTGGGGCTCCTCTGCATGTTTGCGTCTGCAGGCTCTTGGAGGTTCGCCACGTATCAAGACCCGGAAAACTATCCAGATGCCACTGAGGCTTGGACACGTTAGTGAAGATGGCCAGTTAGAGGAAATCCGTCAGGTGGACACTCCATCTACAGTTCCAGGATTTGCTGTTCAGGCTGGTAGCTGTTGAAGCTCTGCCCATTGACTGACATGCTGTTCCTGACCGTGTGTTCCTGGTGCAGGAAGCCTTGCAGCATTTTGAGCGGCTTTCGGCCGCGATCACTTGGTCCTTCGATCCACGTCCCCTCAGGTTGCATTGACCATTTTGCTGTAACACGCTTGGCTGCCTTGGCTGCGTGGCCACACAGGGACAGCTCCACCATCCTGGCCTTCACTCTACCCGGGAACGGCGCGCTTCCCAGTCGCGCGCGGCTGCGCGGCCCAGAGGCCCGGTCCGACCCTTCTTTTTTGGTGTCTTTTCGTTCGGGTTCTAGTCTATCTGGCTTGATGGGTACGGTCAAAAGCCCTGCCAACGCGCAGGGGATGAAGCTGAAGCTGCACTGCATGCCGCAAATCGTTGTTGATCTTGGGCAAGTCTTCCAACTGGACGCGTGGTGCTCAGGACAGGCACTTTTCACTGGAATTTACAGGCTCGCTCGTGTCGAGGTCTCGCTAGCGGCCAACTACACACAGCTTCCGGAGTTGCCGGAGCCCTGTGGAACACAGCTGCGGCTGTGGACTTCGATTCCGAGTTATGTTTTGAGTCAGTGTTGGCAAATCCCCCTTTCCTTTCCCTGCGTCGGGCTCAGAAAGACAGCCCGGTTGATTGTAGCTTTGCGGTCTCTCATGGATGCAGATCCTGCCTTGACACAGCAGAAGTCTGGCAGTGCAACCTGAATCACATGGGCAGCAGAAGTACGAGAAAGTGCACACATCACGATCTGTTGTCTCGTGGTTGTGAAACCTTGAAGGGTTTGTCACGAGCCAGCTACACGAGACCATGAAATGAGAGCTGGATACCATGGCTGGCACCGAGTTGCAGCGCGTAGTTGACGAGGATGCGGCACTTGGAGTCGCATGGTGCAGACCTCAAATGTCAGCCAATGCCAGGATGATGATGGACCCCGACCTGCTCAAAACAGGATTGTGGCTTTTTGTTTTCAGCTGTTCAGAGACCCAATGAGCACAGGAGCACGGTTTGGGACTGGAACAAAATATGTGGCTTTGATGCAATGCACGAGTTTCTTTGGACTCATCACAGAGAGATGGAGATGCTGACATGCTTGTTCCTGCAAATAAGGTGCTTATCATACCAACAGAGCCACTCAGTTGCATCTGGTGCCGAGTGGTTTCCGTCTCTTTAGTCTGAAGTTGAGACCGAAAGGTGCCTGCCATGACGCAAGAGTGTCTTCTGTCATTTCTATCGCATCTGTCCGGTCCATGAGAAGCAACTCCCCTGGCCGGCTGATGCTTCCACGATCCGACGCGAGGTTGTGCGAATCCAGGATGCAAATCTTGGATACCTCTATTGGGGTATAGTCACCTTAGCCACATGGCTGCAAAAGGCCCATGTGCAGGCCGTGCGCTGGATTTGTTGCGAATTCAAGCAGAGCCGGGGTGTGGTGCAAAACGCCTTTTCCCCGAGGTTGTTCTGTACATTCAAATCGTTGTTTTTCACATCGAGGGCAGACACACCTTCCAGGACGGTCTGTGTATTGGTCCCCGGAGCTCCCCATGTTCGCAATTGCAGGAACCGGGCTATGGTGCCGTCATCACTAAGTTTGAGGCCAAGAGCTTCAATCAAGATGGAAAGGCCATCCAAGGGTCCCCAGGGTCTCTCCAGATTTCGAAGTTGCTAAGTCGACGTGTTCCGCTCTTCACCTCGAGGCTTTTGATGAAGTCGACCTGCGACATCCGGTGATCGAGCCTTCGGGCGCCTTCATCATGACCCGCAGAATCACGATGAAGGCATGCCTGTACCACTAGTTCGAGCGAGACCATTGCCAGTTGTTCCTGAAATGCTCATGCAAGCAGGTGCCTATGACTCCGCAGAGAAGGAATCACAAATTAAGCACTGTTTGAGGAGTTGTCAACAGGGAGATCAACGTACTACCTCAAACTGTCCGGCATGTTGTGGCATGGGTATGGGCAAGCGCCAGGAATTCAAGTCGAGGCACACGCTCCTACAAGATGGAGTGTTAGCACAGCTCGGAGACATCCTCCGACGCAGATCCAAGGATGAGAAACCCCGAAGGCACACTCGAGGGAAAGCACAGGATTAGGTGCATCAACCGGTGTCTACAACAGGAGTTTCTGGTTGCCTGTCGGTGCAACTCAATGAGAAGACAGAACACGAACATGCGACCAAGACGCGAAGGCACTGGTACGCTACCAAGAAACCCACATCGGCAGGATGAAACTTTGGTCTCCTATGGAGTAGCGGGTGTCTGCAACAGCAACTCAAGTGGCCTGGACAGCGCAATATTTTTTACGACAGTGAGCATTGCGCAAGGTCATCGATCGTTAGTTCGCTTTTGGGCTTTCCAGCTTTGACTGCCGAGAAGCCCGAAGTAGGAAGTTGAAAAGTTGAATGTTTGACGTCAAAAGCGATGCCACATGCCAGGGGCAAGCGCCCCTTGGCTGAAAAACCGAGCTGCTTCAAACCATTTTGTGTCTGATGCATGGTTCCTCTCGGACGATAAGCATCTGTAAGGATGGGCACTTGCGTCGACTCGGACAGCCCACAGACGTGTCCGTGTGGTTCCCGAGCAGCATAGCCTGTTGTTGCAGACCGTTGTCAGACCTTCGCAGATTCGGCTGTCGTGCAGACATCTCGATTCGGGTCACATACAAAACAAGGAGACCATGCCACTTGTGGCTCCGACAACTACTGCCAGGCCCCGGACTTGCACCTGATTTCCAAACATACTTCGACCATGTGAAGCCTGTGTGCTGATGCCCGGTGTCACGTGCTGGACTGCTCCGCATCTTCTGCACAGGTGAAAACTTGGTGCCCCAGCTTGGGAGATCACAACGTGGCGAACCCTCCTCCAGGGGCTGTTGTCGAGGCACTTCATAGAAGCATGGAGAGCGATTTTCATGGTGCATTCTTCTCAGGACATTTTCGGTTTGGAGCAGCTTTGCCAGCAAGCAGAAATGACCCAAGTTTGGTGAGTCGAACACATGCGACTCGAGTACGAGTGATTTGAGCACTGGCGATTTTATTGCTGGGCAGGCACCGGGACGATTCACGGCGATTCCAGCACCGTACGATAAAATCCGTGCAGCACCACTCGCCGTTCTCCTTCAGTTCTTCGGATTTGGGGCAACCTCGTGTTCTTCTGTTGCCTATTCTCCGTTTCGTTGTCACTTTTCTACTTGTTAGGGTTCCGGTTTTTGCACCCACCATCCCCTTTTTGGCTTAACTCACGGCTTAGGATTTTTGTTGACCTGTCTATGCTCATGCCTCATCATACTTTTGGCTGTCTAACCTATCCGCACGGCCTTGTTTCCCTCCACGTTGTAGGATTATCTCGAACCCGTCGCCAGCCTCGCCAGTTTTTCTCTGCAGGGGCGGTCGTTGTCCCCGTCGCGCGTTCGGCGCGACTCCCACTTCCGTGGGCGATCGCGCTCGCGTGAGAATCGTTTCCGAACATAGCAGCGCAGGAATCTCTGTTGCCTGAGTAATCCGAGTACTTTTTCGGTGCACGAATCCCCGGTTGCATGAATCCTCGTCGCCAGTGCACGAATTGACCGTGCGCGAATGCACTGCCATCCTCGCCACCAAAATCCATACCCGGAGCGCTCCTGCAGGGGGATGTTCATGAGTAGGCAATCGCTTCCCTACCAGATTTCCTGAGGGAAGCGTTGCTGATGATCGTGGCCGGCATCGGTTTCCCCAGCATCGTGGCACACTCAGCATCGGGGCGCTCCAAGAACAGTCCAAGCCGAAACGAGCGCAAACGCTGTACGGGGATCATGTTACAAGTTACAGGCTGGGTATCAGAAACAGGTGGTCAGGGGTCTTGTCTCACCCAGGGTGCCAAGTTTCACGTCGCTGGCTCTTCTCCAGGTTCGGCTTGCTTTCTCTGCTGATTTGATCAATCATTCCGTAAACAAGCGAGAATGCCAGACTCCAGCGACCTTCACAAGCGCATCACGCTTCTCCAACTTCTCGAGCTTGCGGACCCGCCGCTGAAGTTGGAGGACCCGTGATGTCCTGATCGTGTCGACGACATGCAAGGTGTTATGATGACCTGCCGACTGCTAACCCGCCAAAAGCAGCGGGATGTTGCACAGCTCCTGAGCTTCAGGATGTTTCCAAGTCTGGGTGTGTCATTGCAGTGCCTTGGACTGCAGAGAATCTGCGTCCTTCCTCTGGTGGTGATCTATGCCCACGTCAGTAGTATTTAGACGCCCTGGTTTCTACAGCAGCGAACGTTGCCCTGGCTGACGATTCTGTTGATGAGAGCCATGTCTCTGTTTCTGACCTACTTTCTGTTCAGTCAGGTGAACTTCTTCTGGAGCTGCGATTTCAGCTGGAGCAACAGCTGCGAGCCCAAGATGAGCGTCAAGCGCGCCAGCCACCTACGACGTCCTCTGTCTCTGGTGCAAAGATGTCTCGGAAGCCACAGTCGCAAGGTCGATGATGGCACTGGCTTCGTCCAGAAGCGCAGTAAGAAGCACACTATGAACGGTGTCGAGACCAGGACAGAGAGTGAGCTACTCTGAGCTCCTGTACTTGTAGCTTTGGTCCTGAGCTTTTTTGCATGCCACAGGGACGCCCAGTACATGTACGGCTTGCGCCTCATTGTGGACTCGTCCGGGATTGGTCGCCAGATCAGCCTGGCTCTTTGGCTGCAGTTTTTTAGACTCGAAGGTCCTAGGGTCCTAGAGAGCAGGTTGAGCCAAAATCTATCGCAGGTCCCCATCGTCATCCAGCTGGGTTCCTGCCTGGCCCTGGTGCAGATCGCGTGCCGCGGATGCAGTTTCAATGTCTGGGCAACAGCTGCCAGCTCTATCTGGTATATACTGCGACGTTCATGAACATGTTCTTCGTCCGTGGTTCTGGGGCAATCATGGTCGAATGCTAGGCTACCGCTGGTTCAGTTCGGCACAACTGTCTCGAACGCAACAAGGTCGATGGCTGCAGATTTCCTCATGGTGCGTATGTACGACAAGGAGCATGCATTCGATTTCGGCCGAAGTCGGTGTCGACGTTCGGGAGACGGATCCTTGTGAACAGGATCGCTGCGAGGCCTACTACCGCTGCAAGGTGGTGGAGACCAAGGCCGGTCGCTCTCCCTTGGCATGAGTTGTAAGCGCAGATTCACTGACTCCACTCTTTTCTTGCCAACGAGGATTACTCCGAGATGCAGGAGCCGGGCAACTTTTGGCTTCCCAAACTTGAGTGCACCGAAGCACTGGGACCGCTTCTTTTCCGGGGCCGCGACGTGCTTCTTTGCAAAGAGGGGACTGCACCGGCACTGTTGAGCTGGCTACTTCTAAGTATCTTCTGAAACTTGAGAATCATCACCTCAATGGCAAACCAGTTTGAAACAGCTGTCCCCAAGCCGCAGGCATATCATGCGCTTGTATGCTTCAGCCATAGACAAGCGGAGCTTGCAGGAGCGACTGCATCTGGTTGGTGACCAGCGTAGTCGCGTGCGCCTGCCATTCCGGTTGTGTGTGGTGCCGCTGTTGTGCTTGCTGCTTTCGTGTCAGGCACGGGAGATGGTAAGTGCTTCCTTTCTGCACCGAGCTGGCGTGCCTGACGTAAGCCCTTCGTGTGAGTTGAGCCGAGGCAGGCATCATCAGAAGTGGTGGTGCAGGAGCTGGCGTGTCGCTCGGTCTCGGTGCAGGTGGAAGAGGCCGGCAACACGACACAACGGGCCAAGCTTGTGCTTGTAAACTGGCCCCCGGAAGGCAGCATGTCCACAGTTCGCGGGCGAAATGTGCCACGTGGATGAATGCCAGCGATCTAGGTGACCCTTTGAGTCTCGCCAGATGAGCGCAAAGGATGCGCAGGTGCAGCTGCAAGTTTGCAAAACTGCAAGCAGCGCTGCACCGTCTGGATTCAGCCGCCAGACATCCGGCTACGCCCTGCTCCAATTAACTGGATGCCCTTCCTGTGCTGTGCTGTTGTTTGGCTTGCCGTATTTCGACATCAGCATCATTGTGTTTCAGACAGAGCAGTAATTTCCTCGCTTGTTGACTCTAGCATCCTCGCTGGAATCGTTTGCAAAAGGTCACAGCGCAAATGCAGTATCCTTTCCTTTCGGACTGCGAAATTGAATCCTCCATGAATTGCCAAGGTTTTCATGTGAAGGACGCGATCACGTGGCAATTATGTCCTGGGAGGCCTCTTTGGTACATCGGTGCAAGGTTTCAGGGTCCATGACCAGAACTCAGAAATTTTCATGATCGATGTCGGGCATGTTCTGAGCGAGTGAGTTAGCGTCGTGGCGGCGCAAGATGATGTCTGTTGCAAGGGTGCTGCAAACGATGCTTGCAGAAGTTGACCAAAACTCAGCGTGAATTGGGAGGAAGGTTTGCCTCAGCATCGGCTTGAACCGACAACTCCAAGAGTGTTTGTAAGTTCGTGTCATTGACAGCTGAAGTGGAGGCGGCGCTCCCCCGGAACCAGACATACGCCTTGCGGGTGGAGGCCATGGCTATGGCTAGGGAGAAAGCCGCTGAGCCGCTTGCCAAGTTGCCTTCTCTGCGGGTGGAGGCCACGAACCCCTTGGTGAATCCAGACTTCAACGTCTGGACGCTGGAGGCGCTCCCCGTCCCGCAATCACGTGCAGTGTGCGTCTAGCCGAGCCTGCACAGGTCGACGGGCTTTCGTCGGCTCAGGTGGGGTTTAGGGCAAAGCCGGAGGGGCCCTTCAGCCAGGAAGGAAGCAGAGTCGTGAGATCTTGCAGGTGGCAGCCAGCCCGGTGCAGACATTCAGCGATGTACAAGTTGTTTTGGCTTCTCCTTCCACTCGCCTGGGGGGAACCGTTCGGGTCTTGATTTGCTGTAGCTTCAGCCGGACCGGGGCCTTCATTGACTGGCCCTAGGTCGGAAGCACTTTGAGCAACGGTATTCGAATCATTTTCCGACCCTCCGTAACGGCAGCTTGGATGCAACCTGAAGCAAGAAGCAATAAGAAGTTTGAGGGACGGTCTGTGAGTTTGCAATGATGATTCTCAAGGCTGAGTCATTTCGAATTACGGCACCGATGCCGTACAACTTCGGCTTCAGCATGCAGTGTGGTGGGATACGATTCATAGGCCGGAGAGCCATACGATGCAAATGTTTGACAGTTTCTTCAAGCCTTTCCACGTTGGCAGGGCAAGACCCAGCAAGATCGGACGCGACCTTCACCCAAGCTCTGTCGCGGTGTGCAGCTTCCAGCCGCGGGCTGATGTAACCGCACCTTCTGCGTGGCCGTTCAGTGCCGGGACGTCATGCCTGAAACTGAAAGGCAATACGTTGGAGATCACTTTCCAGGCCGGTTGTTGAGCCTGCCTATGGTGATGTGGCGATTTTGGCAACTTTAGATTCGTTTCCCAGACGCGTCAATTTGATGTTGGTCATGTTGAGGTGCCCGATGGCATGCTCGCTGGAGCTCTGTATACAGTGGAAGCCGACACTTGCCAAGCAGTCACCCAATTGTGCAGCAGTGTGTTGCATGCTGAACCATTATGCGGCAGTGCATCGATTGTGAACGATTTCCCTTGAGCTTAGGATGTCCTGACACCCCAGCAGCTTCCTTCCACACCAACACAGTTCCAGCTTTCGTCCACGCTGGTTGGTGGAGGATCGATGTTGTGCGAGTTTGGTAGTGATTCGCTTTCGCGAGTTGATGACTGAAAGAGCACAAGCTATGCCATGCTGTCGGTGCCATAAACTGGTGGGCAGATCAAACTCGGGCACGTTGCAGGCACTAGCTGTTCCAGCAGTTGTCTTTGACCGCACGTAGGATGATTGTGCATAGTGTCGTCACGAGGAGTCGGTGATGATATCTTCGTTGATGAGCCAAGCCTCGCGAGAGGGTTGCTGTATTTCGAGGCTGGCCATCAAGCTTCAACCAGTCTAACCATGTCTGCAGACTGTGCATACATAACGAAGCCTTGACTGCTCTGGTCGGTACATGACCCGAAGCGGTTTTGTTGCTTGAGGGCATGAGGAGCATCGCAAGGGGTGCACGTTGCAAGCCCTGCTGCAGACTGCCGGCAGGTTATCTCCGTGAGCACAGAGCCACCGAGGTCGGTATTCTCATCAGTCAAAGATCTTCGTTCAGCTGATAAGAATGGCGTGTGGTACCTGCATCCACCTGCATCCCAGCTGCTACCTTGCAGGTCCGGACTCACGGCAGAGGTCCAGATCAAAGTCTCGTTCAGCACTCTGGCCCGGGCTGGCGATCTCATAAGGCGTGGGGCGCCATGGCTCATGGAGTGGTTGTGGGGTCTTATGGCAGTGCTGGCTTCAGGCTCATACTGCCTCCGCGGTTCCTCTTCTCCATCAACGACACCAGTAGCTGTCTGCGCCCGAGCTGGGAACTGGCAAAGCAAGATGCGAAAGAGAGCCCATGCCGAGGCCCGGTCACAGTGACCAGCCCTACGGTTGCACCGAGTCCACAGCCTCCATCTTGGACTCGGGTTGCCCAGAATGTGAAGCTCAGAGTGGACTTTTCAGAACGGCGTCTCAGGTGCTCCTGTCAAGGTGTCCTTTCCTGCATGGTCACTCTCCAGGTTCCTTCGACAACACGATTCTTGTTGAGTGTCTATTGCCGAACTGTTTGGATGCACCGCAGGTTCTCGAAGCCACAACCACGCAAGTTCCGCCCAATGCAACACTGGTCTCCAACACAAGCACGTCCGATCCTTGACCGTGGCTCAGCAACAGGCCGACGGGAGCAAATCTAACGAAGATGTCTTGGCTCAGGACGACCACCACCACCACATGGGTGCCGACCTCACGGTGAAACACTTGCTGTAAGTTGTTCATTTTTCTGCGCTACAAATTCTGACGTCCGAATCGAATACCAAGCGGGATCTGACCTTGATGGGTCGGTGACTTTGGACCAGCGCTTGCCGAGTTTCCACAACGTCTTGCGGCTCCCTTTCTTCTGCGGCAGCTCGCAACACCTTGACGGCTGGGAGGATCACCTGTTTTCTTCGCTACGATGTCTGACGTGCGAAGTGAAGACAAACCTGGATCTGACTTTGCCCTTACTGAGCTGGTCTTGGTGTCCTTGATGACTTGATGGCTTTGCACCATCGCTTGCCGTGAAGTTGCGGAGAGTTTCCCGCGATCTGTCTGGTGGGGCAGCTCGCAACACCTTGACGGCTGGGAGGATCACCTGTTTTCTTCGCTACGATGTCTGACGTGCGAAGTGAAGACAAACCTGGATCTGACTTTGCCCTTACTGAGCTGGTCTTGGTGTCCTTGATGACTTGATGGCTTTGGACCATCGCTTGCCGTGAAGTTGCGGAGAGTTTCCGCGATCTGTCTGGTGGGGCAGCTCGCAACACCTTGACGGCTGGGAGGATCACCTGTTTTCTTCGCTACGATGTCTGACGTGCGAAGTGAAGACAAACCTGGATCTGACTTTGCCCTTACTGAGCTGGTCTTGGTGTCCTTGATGACTTGATGGCTTTGGACCATCGCTTGCCGTGAAGTTGCGGAGAGTTTCCGCGATCTGTCTGGTGGGGCAGCTCGCAACACCTTGACGGCTGGGAGGATCACCTGTTTTCTTCGCTACGATGTCTGACGTGCGAAGTGAAGACAAACCTGGATCTGACTTTGCCCTTACTGAGCTGGTCTTGGTGTCCTTGATGACTTGATGGCTTTGGACCATCGCTTGCCGTGAAGTTGCGGAGAGTTTCCGCGATCTGTCTGGTGGGGCAGCTCGCAACACCTTGACGGCTGGGAGGATCACCTGTTTTCTTCGCTACGATGTCTGACGTGCGAAGTGAAGACAAACCTGGATCTGACTTTGCCCTTACTGAGCTGGTCTTGGTGTCCTTGATGACTTGATGGCTTTGGACCATCGCTTGCCGTGAAGTTGCGGAGAGTTTCCGCGATCTTGGTGTCCTTTGGCTGATGTCTTGCACCTGGACTTTGCCCTTACTGACCTTGATCGTTGCCGTGAAGTTGCGGAGAGTTTCCGCGATCTGGGGCAGCTCGTTGACGGCTGGGAGGAGCTACGTCTGACGAAGTGAAGACAAACCTGGATCTGACTTTGCCCTTACTGAGCTGGTCTTGGTGTCCTTGATGACTTGATGGCTTTGGACCATCGCTTGCCGTGAAGTTGCGGAGAGTTTCCGCGATCTGTTGGTGGCAGCTCGCAACACCTTGACGGCTGGGAGGATCACCTGTTTTCTTCGCTACGATGTCTGACGTGCGAAGTGAAGACAAACCTGGATCTGACTTTGCCCTTACTGAGCTGGTCTTGGTGTCCTTGATGACTTGATGGCTTTGCACCATCGCTTGCCGTGAAGTTGCGGAGAGTTTCCGCGATCTGTCTGGTGGGGCAGCTCGCAACACCTTGACGGCTGGGAGGATCACTTGTTTTCTTCGCTACGATGTCTGACGTGCGAAGTGAAGACAAACCTGGATCTGACTTTGCCCTTACTGAGCTGGTCTTGGTGTCCTTGATGACTTGATGGCTTTGCACCATCGCTTGCCGTGAAGTTGCGGAGAGTTTCCCGCGATCTGTCTGGTGGGGCAGCTCGCAACACCTTGACGGCTGGGAGGATCACCTGTTTTCTTCGCTACGATGTCTGACGTGGGAAGTGAAGACAAACCTGGATCCGACTTTGCCCTTACTGAGCTGTTTTTGGCGGCCTCTAATGCTCGAAGAACGAGTGGGAGGGCTTTGGAAGCCCCTGCTTGATCGCTGAGAGCATCTGTGACTGTTGTGCTGTAGCGGTTTCTGCACACTCAGAGTTCCTTCGAAATGGCTCGCTGCTTCAGGCCGCGACTTGCACCTCCCGGAGCGATCCAGCAGCAATGCTGGATGTGTGGCCTTGCATCGCTCTCAGCAAAAGCTCCCTCTTGTAAAGACAGTTTCGACTTTGCCGCCGTCAGGAAATGCACGTCATCAGTCACAACCTGTAGAGTTGTCGTGAAACACACGTGTGTGTGCAGTAACAACCGTTAACGACGGCCGTCGCTAGCACTCTGGCTCGACGAGTTCAAAGTTTTAGATTTCTGATCATCTTCGACGCCATGTCGACTACTCCAGCGGCAGCCTCGTCTTCGGCGCAGCAGATGCCCAGGAAGGCGCCGCCGCAGCGGCCCCTGACGACGGCTGCGCCGGAAGCTGGCGTCCACGTCGCAGTCCGAGAGCTTCGCAACGTCCTTCGGAAGGGACGCGACGGTGGATTCGGCGCATGGGCGGAATTGGCGGCGAGCCTGGACATGGAGGACCGGACCTCACTCGCCGAGCTCCTCGCCGTGACGGCCGTGGTTCCACCGACTTCCCCACCCACCGACGAGGAACGCCGGGTCTACATGGGGAGGCTGTTCCCGCAGAGGGCCTCGACGGAGGGGACGCCGGTGCTTGTGAAGGCAGCTCCAAGGCCGCCGCCGACCACCTCTGCAACGCCGGGTCTTGGATCTATGACGCCCAGCTCGACGGGTCCCAGGACATCGCCGATGGCATCAACCACGCCGCCTCCACCGACGGGTCCCGGGAGCTCATCGGCGGCGACTATCCTGCAGCAGAGCGTCGGGGCGCCGCCCACGGCGTGGGCACACCAGGTGAGCTGGCAACCGCCGCAGCCCACAGCGGCAAGGGACGACGACCAGGTGTCGGGCACGGTCTTCCTCGACGCCCCTACATCGTCGGCTACCAGGACTGCGGCGGCCTTCTTGGACCCGACGGAAGCGAGGGAGCCTGAGACCACGGCGTCGCCGACCATAACGGGGTTCCCGGGTCTCGCCGCAATGGAAGCCCAGTCGACGATGCCTTCTGGCACGGCCACGCCGGCATACTACATCGACGCGGCTGGTCATCGGGTGAGGGCCCCGCCAGAGGGGGCACGACGTCCTGTCGACGCCACTGGCATCCAGACGCCGGCTTCGACTGTCGGCGGGGGGGGCGCCGAGGAAGTCATCAACATCGCCGCGTCACTGCTTCGGCAGGTGGGCCCCCGACAGGATGACGACGCCCACTCGACGGCCGGCGGGAGCCAGACTTCGGCAGCCAGGGGGCGGTCGACGCAACGAGGAGGGCGGCCGACCATGGACCCGCCGCCGCCCCCCCCAGTCGTCGACGCACCGCCATCCAGGTCCAGCTTCCCGCCGCTCTCGGCGGCTTCTACGCCATGGCAGTCCACACCGCCGAGTCCGAGGGCATCCACAACGAGAGCGCCGACCCCCCCGGCGGTGGCGGCAGAGCGCCCGGACTGGATGTTCCCGCCGGGCGCAAGGCCAGCAGACGACCCCGCCGGCTCCTCCATGGACGCCGGGCCTTCGACCACCACCAGGACGACGACACCGACGGGGGCACGCTCAAGGTCCAAGACGGCGGCGGGGTTCCGCGAGCACCTGAGCGACGAAAGGATCCGCCAAATCGAGATCAACATGACCGACGACTATCGGCAGCACAAGCGGGCTATGCATCGCCGGGGCGCTCGCGCCGTCGACGACCCGCCGAAGTCAGTCAAGCACTTGCTCAGGCGGACCCTGAACGACGTGATCGCCGAGGAGAACCTGGACAAGCAGGGCATCGACGGGCACAAGCCCAAGCCCCCGCCGACCTCGGCGCCCACCTACTGTGCATACTGGTTCTGCTCGACGCTACCCGCCAACACACGCGGCGCCCGGATCCCCTGGCAAAGCCAGGAGGCCGGCCGACGTGTGCTTGGTTGGTGCTCGCACCCTTGCACGTCGCCGCAATGCCCTCATTTTGAAGACCTTTACGACGTGGACTCGCCGGGCCTAGGCCGCTGCCTGCGTCCCGTCGTCGAGGGCAACGGCCGTGACCATATTGGTCACGAGTGCGCCGCATGCCATGGCATGGTCGGCGCACAGGACTGAGATTTCACGACGCCAGCGGGTGCCCCTGTCACCCGGCTCCGGCCATCGGGTCGGCACCGCTGAGGCAGTCGACGGCGGCGGGGGCAGGATCAGAGCCCACCGCCGCCCTGTATTACTTATTTTCTTTTCGACGTTCTCGTCGTTGCCAGAGTTGCTTAATCTCGGCGGTCACGCCGCACGGTGCCTTTTGGCGGAGCCCGACGCACCCGACAAAAAGAGTGCCGTGCACCTGTTGCCTCGTCCGTCGCGCCTGCCGTCGCTGTCGGCTTCTCTCTCTCTCTTCGTTCGTTCTCGGTCGTCGCCGTTGCCTTTTCTGCTTCCGCCGCAGCCTTTTCTGCTCTGGCTCGAGACGCCGACTAGCACTAGACCCTGCATTCCTCGACCCAGGACGCCGGTCATGAACCAACAAGTCGCATCGTCGGGACCCTCCGCGACTGTCGCCGACTTCTTTCGCGACGTCGCCTCGGCAGGCGGCTCGGCCTACATTGCGACATTGGCCAGGTTCGGCGCGATCAACACGCCGGCAGTGAGGGACTCCTTCGCCGTCCTTTTGGAGAACGGCGTGCCAGAGGGCCTCCTGCTGCAGATCCTGGCGCCGGTGCCGCCGACGCAGCCGGAACCAACGGCGGCCAGGCCACCCAGGCACGACGTGCCGCATAGAAGGACCCTACCTCGGGCATCCTTGACGGCGGCCTTGGAGGCTATGGACCCCGGGCGACGCCAAGACACACTGGCAGCCATCGACGCCAATCTGCTGGCATCGTCGACCCGCCGGGCCATGGAGTCGCGAGTGAGGACGGTGAGCGCCCTGGCCGACAGAGGTCAGTTCCCCCTCTTCCCGCTCGACGCAAACAAGCTTCACACCATCGCCGGGGCTATGCGGATCGCCGGCTACAGATCGACCGGGCTGTACCTCGACGCTGTGGTATGGCACCAGGAGAACACCCTCCACACGCCGGTCACACCTGGACTTCGACGTGTGGTCAAAACCCTGACCAAGGCAGCGGCGAGGGGCCTGCCAGGGTCCAGGCTCAAACAGGCATTCGACCTCGACGAGCTCAGCAAGTTGGTCGACGACACGGCGCCATTCGGGCCCTTCAACGCCGGCCTGGTGGCTCACGCCGTCGATGTTGTCATCGTCGCCACTTGGTTTATGCTGAGGGAGGTGGAGCTCGCGGCGGCCAGGGTCAGAGACCTCGGCGTGACCTTGTCGACGGTGTCGCTCGACATACCCCTGCACAAAACGGCGCAGGGGGGGCAGGCCGACCTCACACGACGCACTTTCAGGTGCGTTTGCACTTCGACGGCCCACCCACTCTGCCCAAGATGCGCCGCACACCGCCATCTTCGGCGGGTACAGGCCTCAGCGGCCGCGACGCCGGCCGACTTCCTGTTTCCGACTAGACCGACGGTGCAGAGGTCCAAGGCGGAGTCGGCAGAGATGTTTCGGCTAGTGCTGGACGCCGCCGGATTCGAGACGGTGTACCTCGACGAACAAGGCAAGCGCCGCTTGATCTTCGGCGGCCACGCCGCCAGAGTGGCAGGTGCGACCTTCATGGCGATGAGGGGGGTCCCGGTCGCCGTGATCCAGCTGCTCGGCCGATGGGCCTCCACCGCCGTCGAACGGTATGTCCAACAGGCACCCCTCGCCGTGGCAGCAGGCGTTCCAGCCCAGGCCTTGGCAGCGCCGAGTTCGTCGACAACAACGCCGGCCCAGCCCCTGGCGACACCGACGCCGCCGGCCCTCATGGACTTGTTGCCGACGGGGAACTCAGCAGGGCACGCCGATACGGCGGTGCCGGCCCCGCAGCAGATGGTGCCCAACGTCGACTTCGCGGCTGAGGTGCCCGGCGTGGAGTTCGTGCCAGAACCCGCCAGGATGCCGGTAGCCGACGCGATCGGCGACTCGGCGCCCCGGTATGTCATGAACTGCCGCACCAAGATGGTGCACACGCCGGGGGTCGACGAAGCGTCGACAGAAAGGTCGGATTGGCAGGCCAAGTGCGGCTGGCCTTACGGCGTGCGACAGTTCTTTCGCCTGTCCGAGCTGCCGCCGGATCCGGCCCTATGCCGCAAGTGCTTCCCGACGGAAACCGTCGATGTTGAGGCACCGGAGGCGATCGACTCGTCGTCGAGCTCCTCGTCCTCCACTAGCGGAGCGACGTCGGACTCCGACTGAGCGACGCCGGGCTTGACCGACGGATCGCCGTCACCATTTTCCGCCGAGGGGTCGCCGGCAATAGCCGTGTGCGGCCCCGACGGCTCTGGCACCAACTGGACGACGACCCAGGAAAACCACACACAGCCCAGATCAAATTACCGTCGAGGGCTCGCGCCCGGAACTTAACGACGGATGTCTCACCCGTAGCCCCTTTTCTATCGAGCACGGAAACCGACTTGGGACGCCGTAGGTGTTGGTTGCCATGGCACTCCCGACGGTCGCGGCCTCAATGGTGCAGCTGGACGACCTCCTCGCCGCGGCCGGCGCCAACGACAGCATCAAGAACTACATCACGGCCCGAAAGATCACCACGACGCCCACATTGGCCCTGATCGCCAAGGACGTCGAGAGGTTCACGACGCACATCATCCACCCGTACATCACCGGCATCCGCATCGACGGCACCGATCACAAGGTGGAGGACGGGCAGGACGATGTTGCCACGGCGGTCATGACCCACTTGTTCGTCGAGGCCACTCGCCAATGGAAGGCCGCTTCAGCGTCGCCGGTTCCAGCCCCGGCGGCCTTACCTGCGCCGGCGGCTGCGCCGCCATCGACGGCCACGCCGGCTATTCCTGACAGGCCTCCCAAGACCTTCTCGGCGTGGAACCAGCAGGTCAACATCTACGAGGAGCGGCGCCTCGACGGGAAACGGCGGACCTTCCCGGCACATGAGCTCCTTGGCGCCGAGGAGGTGCTGGCCAGGATGTGGTTCGAGCACACCACCTCCAAGATGTATACGCCGGTCACCCTCGGCGAGATCGTGTCGCGACGCACCTGGACGGCGGCCCGGACCTTGAACCCTCTGGCGCTGTCCAGGTCGACGTCCGCCGCCAGCTCCAAGGCGCTGCGGCTTGAACACGGCCTCCTGCTCCAGGAGGAGCCGACGGAGTGGGTACCCAAGGGCCTCTTCTCCACTATCGACGGAGCCAACGCCGCCCGGTGGGCATGGATCTTGCTGGGCATCGGCGAGGAGACCGACGTCATGACATATGTCGACTGGTTCGTCGCCCGCGCCAGGGATAAGTCCAACCACGTCGCAGCCCTCCAGGCATACTGGCAGCGGACGTCGTGGAACCTGGCGATGGCACTCAGGAACAACCGATCCTTCGGCGAGGCCACCAAGGAGATCATGGACGACGTGGCCACGTGGCAGGAGATCCTCCTGTCCACGCCGCACCCGACCAAGAGATCCGAGAAGGAGATCACCGACCGCACCGACGCCCCCAACGGCCAGGAGGAGGACGCCGACGACCAGCAGGCATGGACCGGAGGCGGCGGTCGCGGTGGCCGCAAACGACGGCGCCAAGGGGGCCGGGGCCGAGGGCGCGGACGCGGCGGCAAAGATCAATCACAGGGCGGCGGCAAGAAGAACGAGCAGGACACCAACGCCGGCTGGTGGCAGCAGAAGACCGACGGGAAGAACCAACAGTGGTGGCACGGCGGCAACGGCGGACAGTCCAGCCAGCCAGAAGGCCAACGCCCGTGGCGCGGCAATGGCCAAGGCCGCGGCAACCGCCGCTAGGGACAGCACGGGGCCCCGTCGAACGCCCCCGCTGACGACGGGGTACCCGACCCACCGACCAAGAAGGTGAAGCTCTCAGGCCGGCGACCTAAAGGCGACGAGGTGATCGTGCTGTCCGCTTTCGACGGCGTCGGCGCGGGCCCGTGGCTGGTGTGGGACCTGGTGGGCCAGCCTAGAGCGGTCTTCTCATGGGAGGTGGACCGAGCGGCGATCCAGGTCATCGACTACCACATCCCCGACGTCCGGCACCGCGGCGACATCACGGAGGACACGCCGAAGGACCTGGCCAAGGACATCGAGGCGGTCGACCCCGACGCCCAATGCATCATCCTGTTTCTCGCCGCCCCGCCGTGCCAAGATTTCTCCAGGATCGGCGACAGAGCGGGTCACGGCGGTGATAGAGGCTACCTCTTCAACTTTACGGCTGAGTACGTCGCCGAGCTGACGCCGCTGATAGCACCTCGACGGCTTGGAAAATTGGTCGAAAACGTCGAGATGACGCAGGCAGACGCGGCGGCGGCCACCAAGGCACTGGAGTGCGAGCCCATCCTCTCCGACGCCGCCGACTTCGGATGGATCGGTAGGTCCCGCCTCTGGTGGTCGACGATCGACTGGGAGGAGCTGCCTCGCGACCCCTCGACGGGAGAACATTGGACATGGGCTCTACACCGTCGCTGGAACAGGCTGCGGCTGGACTCTCCCAGGGCAGCAGCCGACGACTTCGACCTCGACGGCCTCAAGTTCTCGGACTCCGTCGCCAGTGGCAGGATTAGGCTGCCATGTGCGACGACACCAGCAGCCGACGAGGGAGGCAGAGCCGCACCAAGGTCGACGAGAGGGAAGATCACGTCGGACACCCACCAGAGGTGGCTCACCGGCGGACGGCAATTCGCGCCGTGGCACTACGCCAGAGACGCCATGATGACCGACGACCAAGGTCGACTACATCTGCTGCCGCCGAAGGTGAAAGAGCAGCTTCACCACATGCCGGCCGACTACACGGCGAGATCCACCGCCGGAGCACTCGACGACCGCACTCGACATCGCCTCATCGGCAACGGCTGGCACTGGGGAGTCGCACGACGTCTTCTTTTGGCGCTGTTGGTCTTCACAGCCACGGCACCGACGACGGCGACCCCGGTACCAAGATCACCTAGCCGGTCGACGTTACAGTGGGTGGCTTCGTTGTGGGGACCCGGCGGCCCGATCATGGCGCCGGCTCCGCCGCGGACAGGTGTGGCGTACATCCAGGACCTCGACGAGCAGGCTCACTGGGACGCATCATGGTCGATGTCACACCCGCTGGCAGACGACGCCCCGTTGGAACCGTCGTGGGAACGACTCCTGGTTATTCGTCGAACTTGGCGCCACGACCTGGTCAGGATCCGAAGGGAAGTCGTCGACGAGGTCCGCACCATGATCGAGGACACAGCCGACGAGACCAGGGAGTGGCTGGCTGCCAGATCGTCGTGGGTCAGAGCTACGTACTCGACGCCGGATAAGCCGGCCCCGACGCAGGTGCTCGTCTTCCTACAGCTGCTCCGCCTCGTCGACTACCCCGACATCGACGCCCTCGAACACGACATGACGGAGGGCTTCCAGATGATCGGCGACATCCGGCCAGGACCAGGATGGAGGAAAAGGGACGACGGACGCTACCAGCACCCGACGGACATGGACACCTTCCGCCGGACCAACGCAGAGTACGTCCGCCGCAAGGTCTCCCAGCACGACGGCGGTGAATTCGCCGATCAGCTGCTCCAGGAGCTCATCGCCGAGAAGAAGCTGGGCAGAGTCATCGGCCCAACGACAGCGCCGACATGGCTGCACACCAAGGCCACGGCGGTGCCCGACCAGATCGAGGTGGACTCCCTGGTCGAACCGCCGCCCGGCGAACACTTCCTGGCAGGGTCCTTCCCAGTCTGCCAGACCGACGAGAAAGGCGACCTAAAGGTACGACGTGCCGAGGACTGGCGTCGCAGCGGGCACAACGCCACGGTCTCGGTGGACGACGTGCCGACACACCACTTCATCGGCAGCTTCGTCGACCTGGCACGACGCATGGTTCAAGACACCCCCGACGTCGTGGTCTTTGGCAACGACCTGCTCAACGCGTACCGCCAGTGGCCAGTTCGACGACCGGCGGAGTGCGGCACCTTCCTCTCGACCAAGCATGGCGTGACCTTTTGGTACCACCTGGCCATGAATTTCGGCGCTACGGCGTCGGTCTGGAACTTTAACAGGGGAGCCGACGCACTTCAGCAGCTACTCAGGGGACTGCTGCTACTGGCGACGGGTCACTACGTGGACGACTTTAACGGCCTCGACGACGCCCTCCTCGGCGAGTCGGCGATGGTATCGTTCCAGGACCTCTTCTCGGCGCTGGGCTTCCTCACCAAGGCGTCGAAGGCACAACACCCGGCGAAGAACCACATCGTTCAGGGCGTGCAGTTCCAGGTCGACGCACGGGGAGTCACCCTCAAACCGACGACGATTCGGGTAGACAAGATCATGGAACAGATCCGCCGGGCGCTCGACCAGGATACACTGGCACCCGCCGAGGCCGCCAAGCTCGCCGGAAGAGTGTCCTTCCTGACACAAGCGGCCTTCGGATCCGTCGCAAAGGCCGCGACGAAAGCGATCTACGCCCGAGCGGCCGACACAGCGGCATGGACGGCGGACTCCCTGTCCGACGGTCTCTCGGCGGCCCTACGATCCTTGGCCAGGATCTTGCCGACGATCAGACCCAGGTTCATTCCGTTCGACGCCAAGGAGATGGAGGTCGCGATCCTGTACGCCGACGCCTTCTTCACCGACGGGGAGACCAGGCACAAGGCCGGCCACGTACCCCAAGGGGTACGGCCGACGAAGAAGGCGGCGAATGGATGGGGATACGTGCTACGCATCGGCGACCAGGTCTTCTTCGACCACGGCGTCGCGCCGGAATGGTTTGTCAAGCTCTTCTCGACGAGGAAGGCATACATATACATGCTCGAAGTGCTGGCCCAGCTCGTCGCCTTCGTCACCTTCGGCGCCCGTCTGCCGCCGGCCATTATAGCCTTCATCGACAACACCGCCGGACAGGCAGCCCTTACGAAAGGATACGGGAAAGACGCCCCGGTGAACGGCATGATTTCGGCCTTCTGGACGCTTGCGGCGCACCAGGGGTGGTTCGTCGAGTTTGAGCGAGTTCCCTCCAAGGCCAACGTCGCCGACGCAGTCTCCAGAGACGACTTCAGCAGGGCGACGGCCGAGGGATGGCACAGAGTCTCCACGCCGACCGACGAGATACTCTCCATCTTCGCCCGATCGGCGCAGGACCTTGAATATGCCACGACGGAGGCGGCGGACGACCTCCTTCAGCTGGCCAACGGCTTCCACGTCTGAGCCGGCGCGTGGTGGAGAGTCGGTGCGCACGGCGGGTGCAGAATGCGCCCCGGCACCGACTCGTCGTTTCAGCCTGCTGATTCGCCGAACGGCGTGCTACAGCGCTGCTACCACACGACGAAAAAGAAGTCCTGATTCGTCGCAGTGCTCAGTTTGGTTCAACGTCGGGCAGAGTGCGACGGTTGTTGTGAAACACACGTGTGTGTGCAGTAACAACCGTTAACGACGGCCGTCGCTAGCACTCTGGCTCGACGAGTTCAAAGTTTTACCCACCCTCACCGCCCAGTTTTATTTTCGCGTTTCGGCGGAGGGCGAACGACAGCGGGCCGGGTGCAGAATGCGCCCCGGCACCGACTCGTCGTTTCAGCCTGCTGATTCGCCGAACGGCGTGCTACAGCGCTGCTACCACACGACGAAAAAGAAGTCCTGATTCGTCGCAGTGCTCAGTTTGGTTCAACGTCGGGCAGAGTGCGACGGTTGTTAGAGTTCTCTGGGCAGAACATAGAGTAAAGCTTTTCTGTGTTAGCCAACGAGGTGAAATGCATCAAAAGCAAGAGCTTGAAGGTGCACTTCCTAAATCACTCCGCCGCTATCCACGCTCGGGGAGATGTAAACAAGAGTTGAGTACCTCGAAGACTGCAAAGAATCGCTCGACGCACGTGATGAGGATGGTACGATGATCTCATGTCACATTCTACGTGTTAGTGTGACGCGTTCCATCTGCGCTTGGCAAACATCTCTCGGACTCTTGGCTTTGAATTTCGGCGCCTGTGTGTCTTCACGTCGCCTCACGTAGTAACGGACATTTTCCAGGACCTAACAAATGCTGACAACGTAGGCCGTGCCCACCTGCCGCATTCATTGCCTGCAGGATGCAATGCACTGCACAACTCACGAACGCAGAGTATCGAAAGAGGTTGCGAACATGGAAAGGTCAATGGACAGCTGTCTTAAAGGCCGGAAACTTTCAACTTATCTCAGAGCCCATGGCAAAAGATGGCAAAAGTAGAATCCTGTATGTATGATATATATGCTGTTCTTGGCTTGTCCTCCAAGGTGGCTCGCTTCTCACGGTGCGCTTGTTTACGGTCTACCCCCAGACGGTGCCAATATCCTTCGAGCTCCGTGGCTGCATTTTGGTTCTGGCTAGTGTTGGCCTAGCTGCCATGGCCCGAGGAACGCCTGGCTTGCCGAGATGTGGTCAAGCGGGGCCAGGGCCTCTTCTGGGCATCCGCAAAGCAGGAAGAAGCTCGGGATCGCTTCGCGATTGGTGTGCTCACAGGTTCCCGATCAGACAATGTCGCGTGCTCAACTGCTACAAGTTCTATGTCTTCAGGCCTTGTCTCTCCCACCCTGTCATCCTTTGGATTTACTGATGGAGGGGAGGAGCTGCAAGCTGCGGAGAACCGCTGACAGAAGGAAACTTCGCCTTCCTTGAACCCGAATCCAAAGCTCGTGGCACTGCCGAGACGAACATGGAGCGGGGACAGCAAGCCATCAGATTTCGGGATCAGTGTGGCCATGCCGGGGCATGCAGACCGGGCTTCGCATCATGCTTGGTGAGAGTTCGATCACTGTTCGGCCCACTGTGTGTGTGTGTGTCTGTGCGAGTGCACAGGCATGTATTGGCCAGTGCTGTTCGTTTTGCGGCAGGTGCCAAATCGTTTTGCAACAGATACCAAAGCTGGCTATTCGGGTGCTTGTGGGAACTGTCCAGTATCGACACAAGCTGATGGGGGGCACCCCTGCTGAGAACAACGGTCGCAGAACGCTCCTAGATCGATCGATTGCGCTGCTTATGCGAGACGTGGGAAACAGGCAGGTGAGACAACCTTGGCCAGGGAGTTAGTGCAGAGTTAGTTGTGTCGTGTGGCTGTGTATCACATTGCTTCGGGAAGTTCTATTTTCGCCGGTATGCCTTGGGCGGCAACGAGCTGCCACAGAACTGTCAGAGCTTTCAGGGTGCAGAGTCTTCGCTTGTTTGATCCTTCATGAAATCTTAATGACTATACAGTTCTGTAGAAGATCTGTAGATTCGATGCATTATCTAGCTGTTGCCAACTCTCGATTTCTAGGGTTTTATACATTCCAGAAGAGCTGCTTTCATGCAGGTTGTTTGCATGGCGGAGAGAGGAAAGGGTTCATATATTTTCGGGTTAGTAGCATTTCTGAGGCCTACAAGTGCGGGAATCTACCAGGGGCAACTCGGCTGAAACGGACATGGCAGGGGAGTGGTGTCTGCACGCTGACAACTCATAGAGTTGGGCAGCAAAGGTGGCAGTTTGAGACGGTCGTGATCTTGGTACTTTGGTGCTGTTGCTGTGTCTTGGAATTTCACAACAACTGCCTTCTGGGATGGCGATGCAAAGACCCTTGTGGTTGTCGTCAGGTTTGTCATTTCTACAACTCTTGAAACCAACCAGTCCTAGTGCTTAGGCGATGCAGGATCCCCGAGTTGTTTTGGGAACCGGCCCGACTCGAGCTGGCGCTGTTGGCGGCGCTTGGTGCCCAGAGCACTCTGAGCTCAAGAAACTGCAAACTTTCGCAGAGATCGAGGTGCTCCAAATTGCTTTCGTGCCAGCAAACGCGGTTGGACACTCAAGCAAAGCTTCTCTTCTAAGCGGTTTTCCTGGGGTTCTGTAGTGCCAGGCCCAGAGTTGTGTCCATCGGCAGAATAAGCATAGCATAACTCTTTGAGCCCTTCTCTAGATGCTCCTGACCCAGAAGACTGCATGAAGTCATTGTCCTTCATGGTGCAGCTTTGTGAGTATCAAAGCTATTGTTGCGTTGCTTGTCGCGAATTAGGGATGAAAGTTCCCATCCTTCCAGTAAGGTGCTCTAGTTGCTAGATGGTGTGATTTGTGCTGAAAAACACGAGGGCTGGTGTAAATTTGGTGCAGCTGGGGCTGACCGCATGCACAAAGAAAGGCCAGTAAGCTGATCCTGACCGCGCTGAGTCCAAGTGGTTGGGACTTTCAGGCAGGTAGTTCTGACAAGCACAAGTTGATACGGATCAGCTGGATGTTGGTCCCATGGAGGCCGTGGACGTCTGTGAAACCGTTGACGAGGCAGGGTGCCGATAGTTCGCCCCAATCTCTTGGCAATGCCGGACCATCCGGGGTCATGAGTGCGGGCAGATTCGAAGGCGGTGGTGTGTGTGAGGGCATCGGCATCTGCGAACTCGCCGAATGCCAGAGGCCCAGCTCGACTGGTGATAGGCCGGCCCCTACCGACCGAGACGGAGAGCTCACAGTCGTGGGCATAGTCTCAGGTGTTGATACTGGACGATATCTCCATCAAGGCGCTTTCCACTGCGACCTAAGGGCTCCGCAAAGGTAGGATGTGATTTTTTCAGCAGCATGTGTTGGCATGAGTTGTGGATGTTGAGGTTGATTGCCACAGTTTCGAGTGGTAGAAGCCAGCATCCAAGCACATTCTTTCAAAGCGGCACATCATCTTCCCGAAGGCACAGATCCTTTTCCAGAGGGAGCTCCGGAACGCCGGGACCCTAGGTCTTCAGTGGTATTCAGCAGTTCAGCGGAGTTCAGCAGCGTGCAGGCGGCATTGCTTTGGGCACGCGTTGTATCTGTCTCCAGCACTGTGCATGCTATCGGTGCCGTTTGAGAACTCTTTCGCAGCACCACGTTATCTGCCGCGCTGCCTGATCTGCACCTGTCTATAGTTCGTGCGATTCTGTGCAGAGCTGCATTGGTGCCTCTGCTGTCTGGAGTTACTCTAGTTCTAGTGTGTCAGAGGGCAGCACTGCCTAGTAAGTCCAGTACGGCTACCAGTGCCTTGTGTTGCAAGGGTGCTAGCACCTCCAATCGCTGAATCACTCACTCAGTCAGTCAGTTGGCCAGTCAGTTGGTCAGACAGCCAGCCAGCCAGCCAGTCGGTCAGTCGGTCGTCAGTCCCTCAGTCAGTCACTCAGTCAGTGCGTGAGTGAGTGAGTGAGTCAGACAGTCAGTCAGTCAGTGAGTCAGCTTGGGCATTTTCGTAAAACTAGCAGAATGCCGAGGCGGTTTTCCGATCCTCAACCGTCAGTCTGTCAGGCAGACAGTCAGTCAGTCAAACACTCAACCAGTCACTTAATCAATCAATCAATCAATCAATCAGTCAATCAGTCTATCAATCAATAAATTGCTGCCCTCTTGGCGCGAGATGTTGGAACCTCTGTCAGGTAAGACTAGCCAGTGGCCGTAACCTCGGACCTTCGTGTTCGATGTCTTCATGCGGGGCGAGGTGGCCGGCATGCGGACATTGAGCTGCTGAGGTGGAGGAATTGCTGAGTTCGAGCTCGCAACTTTTGCACTTGGACAGATGGGCAACGAGGTCCCCATACGTTTGGACTGTTGTATCATGTTGCCTCTGTTGCCTTGTCTCGGTTGCACGTGCGAGGTCGCCGCAGACTCCAGTGGTTCCTTGGTGAGTCCCCCAGCCCAGTCCCATCGGAGACGGAGTGAGACCTATTCTCGCGGGCCTTTCAGGCCACATGGCGACTTCCAGGAGCCCTGGAGGCACGCACCGACTTCTGTACCACAAGGGCAAAGGGCTCCGGACTACGAGCGCGGAGGTGAGCTCGCTGCAGCTGGGAACCTACCGCAGTGTCGTGCAGCCGGCCTGTCTTTCCCATGTGCGAACACAATGAATCAGAGAAGGTTTCCGCGGCTTCCGCACGAAAGGTGCAGCAATCTAGTTGGATGTTATGCGCCCCCTAGAGAGCAATTGTTCGTATGCATAGCACACCTCGGCAAGCAGGAATCGACGAATTGTCGCGTCGTCATGCCGTGCATGCGCTCCAGGTATCCAAACCCGCGGGACCGCATACAAGCCCCGACAGATACCCATGACGAGCTCAGTCACAACCACATGTGTACGCAGCGTCGTGTGTCAGCAGTCTACTGCGGGTCGGGATGCTCACTTCTCGGCCGAGCGACTTTTCTCCGGCTGCCCACGAAATCAAGCGCGAACGTCTGTGCAGATCTGTTCATTGCCGCGCGGGCGCAGCATCAGTCGAAGTGTGCTGTGTGCGCGTTGCCGGTGGGTCACCCGCCATAGCTTCGGACTTTTGACACTTGCTCCTTGCAGCCTGGCTGCCTCCAGGCTGTCGGAGCCTAAGCAACTTCCTTGCTCCGATCTCTGCCAGGTCCGAGACACGGGCGACATGATCTTCCAACAGCTCCCTCCACGTCTACTCCTCCGCGAGACGGTGCTTCCCTTAAGGCCATTCTGAGCCAAGAGCGGCCTTTGTCTTCTTGAACAGGTCTTAATCATCCATTTCAGTGTGACGCAGGCAAGGAAGCGGAGAGTGGCTGATAATAGTGGAAAAGATGTGCCGACATTTATTCGCACTGCTGCTGAAATCCAACCACACTTTGTTCTTTGCAGAACTACAGACGAGACTTCAGACATCCGATTTCCTGGAGATCGAAACCCGTGGTGCATCCTGTCTGCTGTCGAGGCGTGTTTTTCGGGAGACATTCTGTCTCTGGAAGATCCCACGGGAACCTTCGAGATGTTTCAGGACTCCCACGCCACTTACCGCAGCAGAGCGAAGCTGGCAAACCTGCGACGTCTGAGAGCTTTTGGCAACTCCCAGGAGAATGCCACCATCAAGCAGGTCGGCAATGGATTCATGCTGCTGGCTCAGCCTGAGGTTAGAAATGCCTTAGTGTTTTTTCCTTGCACGGTGCATTCGCCCTTGGTCCCCGCAACTTTCGCTCATTGCACATCGAAGCTCAGAAAACCGTTTAGAAGATGAAGTTCGATCAGACACAGCAGAAGAGGATCCAGGATCTGTTTCCATTCGCCAGCGCGGGGCCATGGAGCAGCTTCACCGCTTTGCTGCATCCCTTGCAGACACCAGGAGCAGAAACATCTAGCAAGCTGCAAGTTGTAAGCCGTCCCGTTCCCCTTTGGCTGCCCTTTTCATTGAACCACAGGAGTGCACAGCCCTTGGTGGACAATGCTTGCGCATCTCGTGCAAACAGGGATAGCTGGACCTACAGCACCCCGGCGCAAGCACACAATGCAGTTTAGACGCAGCATTTCTTGGGGCATCTTGGGGCCAATGGCTGGCTGTGCTGACCTTGTGTGATGCATTGTGATGCTCTGATAGTGGGCAGCTGGATGCAACTGGCAGGCGTTTTCTGCAGGGAGGTCTGTGTGGCTGAGTCGGAAGATCCGGATGCAACCTTCATCCCATCGATTGATTGGCCACTCTATGTTACGCTCAAAGAGGCCAGGAGCTGGTGGATGCTTTGCTTGCAGTTCAGGTTTAGTGCAGTGGGATGTCGCAGGACTTTTTGACTGCTTGCGCTTGCGCGTTTTAGCATGCACCTGCAGGCAAGAGCAGAGGACCTACTGCAAGCGAACCCAAATGCTGTCATAACCTCATACTCCGAGTGGCGCTCAAAGTTCAATGAAGGACAGCATCTTGCTAGCAGTGCCACGTCGTCAGGGTGCTTTTGATCTGTAGTGATTTGCCTTTCGTTGCCCGGGGCCCAGGTACTTGACCCTGCTCTTTTACCACGCCTTCCTCCTCCTGGAAGTAGAAGGCCGCCGCCACAGGACGTGCCGCCACGGGAGGCGTAGTCCTCGACGTCGGTTTTCGCTTGTCCGCGAGGCGGCCTCGGGATTTGGACGGAGAAGTACAACGATAAGCTGGAGCTTATGTACGGCGATCTCGAGACGCTCCGTGCTTTTGGGCAACTCCATCGCGCCACAGGCCGCGCACAGGCAAAGCGAGCTTCCATTGCATTTGCATCCTCGGACTCCGTCAGCGTCGCTCAGGCGAGCCACGGAAGCCAAGCTTGCAGCATTCTCATGTCACGCTTGATGCGTATGTGACGCTTCAAGACCTGGTCGACTGGATCTGTGGCCCTTTAGCCATTGTCTGGCGCCCTTACTGCTTGATCAACAGCACCATGGACCAAGACACATGTACAGATGCCAGACATGAGGCCTCGTACAGCAATAGAGAGTAGCTGACGCACATGCATCCTGAAGGCAACTGCCAACACTACGCCCGAGACTTGATCCAGTTCCTTCATGACAAGCGCCTCGCCGAGAACTTGAAATCCGATCGTGAGGCCTGTGCTTCGCAGCATAGCTTTCTCAGCCATGGTCCTTGTTTCGCAGGTGGTACTGTCTGCGGTTCAGTCAGAAGGTTGCCGGCTGCAGCATGCGACTGAGAGGCTGAAGGAGCTCGTTTGATGCAGGGCAAGGACTCCATTGGCGGCCGATGATGTCACAAGTACAGCTTGAGAGGATGATCGGTCGCTTGTCCTTGCTGCTGTCTCTTCAGATGGGGCTGCTCTCGCTTTCGCTTCCAAGCGACTGCACCTTGGCATATGTAGGAGAAAGTAGACTCGAGCCTGTCTTACTTGTGTCTTAGTTGAGAATTCGCGTGAGGCGATGCGACAAGGGACTGGCTTTGGCAGCGGTGACGAAGTGTGGGACTGCCTTGCAGTTCTGTGCAGCTTTTCTCCAAGAAGATGAAGACGTCGTTGGCGGCTGAGTTTTCGCCATGGCATGGGAGTTAACTGCGAAGGTTCGCGCCCCTAGCAAAACGAGGTCTTCGCGGCGGTCGGGCAAGACCCCACAGCGTTACGATTTGCACCCCATTGTAAATGGTGCGTGATTTGCTGTACACTGCCAGCCTTAATCTGGGGGGCTTCCAGCCTCCGGATGGTTTCCGAGGCATCTACTGGGATGAAATGCAATCCCTCTATTATCACTGCCGCTGCAACAGAAGTGTCCGGCGACATCGACTGGTCTCGCATTTTCACCTGTCCCTTGGTTCAAACCGCTGGTGCGTCTGTTGGAACCTATGTGCGAATGCTTGCAATGCTTCGGGCTCTGCTGATCCAAAAGGTTCCGCGCTCACAGAAGATGTCGATGTGGCTGCAACTGCAATCGGTCAGGAACCAAGCGTCGAGCGACCATGGAAAGCAGGTGCTGCATGCATGCTTTGTTCAGGATTGGACTGGCGAGCTGGTGAATATGTATCACCCGGTCTCCGCTCGAACAGTCAGTTCGTGAAGAGTGCCGTGCTTTGGACTGCCTTTCTGTGCCCAGGGGTGAGATATCAAAGATTCTGTGGGAAACAAGAAATGTACCGGCCGCTCGTGACCTCGGTCTGTACATCTTAACTTCAGAGGACAGGAGGGCATGGTGCTCATCTGTTGTTTTAATGGCCATCCGTCGATCGTTCCCATCGTTGACACTTACATGACAAAGCAGTTGGTGGAGCCAAAAACCACAGATGCACGTTGCATGTGCGTACAATGCATAACTCTGTCAATCTGTGTGTTGTGCTTGACGCATCAGCGCAATGTAGATCCATGTAGGTGCTCCTCAACGGTCTGGTGCTACAGCTTGTGCCGGAGAATGTCCGGCAGCACGCAACCGTGCTCCGTGCCGTGCAGCAGAATGGCCTCGCCCTCCAGCCGCTGCCCCGGCCGATCACGCGGGCTTGTCTCACGGGCCTCGATGTTCCTGGTAAGGTTCGCCGGTGAAGAGCTTCGTGCTGATCAGCGAGTGGTTCGTGAAGCCATTCTGCAAAATGCAATGGCCTTGGAGTTTGCCTCCGAGGCATGCGCAGCTGCACATCTTTCACGATCTGGTAACGTACTGCACTTGAGTTGCTACTGAGATCTTGAGTAAGCGTGAGTAGAGGCTTTGCTCCCCAACGAGTGTGCACAACCTTAACAGTTGCTCGCGAAAGGCCCGCGCCTACCGAGTTTGCTGCACACGTCGAATTCACTGTTGAATCTCGCCTTCCGAAACGCTCGAACTGTCTACAGTCACTGCCGTGCCTGGCAGCGCCCCGCTCTCGGCTTCTCATTCGGGGTTCGTTCCCCAGAACGCCACGCAGCCTCTCGGGATCGTTCGTGTGGTTTCCTAATGGCTACCGTTACGACGGGTTTTCGCAGCATCTTCAACAAGTTCAAAGCACCCAAAGTGATAGCTCAAACGGCCCTGGCTACAAGGCTGCTTTTGCTCCCTTCTTATGAAGCTGATGTTGGCTTCAACAGGATCTGAAGATTCTTCTGAGTCCAGCTCCCTTCATGGGCATTTGCGCACGGCATTGTCCAGGACGTCGTCTAGGATATCCTGGATTCGGTAGGCACATTGGTTGTGAGTCCAATTCCTCTCATGGGCATTTCGTCGAGTTCTCGAAATAAATGTGATTGCGTGCCGTCTGTCTCTCCCAGTCTTGTGTCGCCAGCCCTGCCCGTTGAGCTTTCGACCGCGCCTGTGGTTCTCAAGTGTTAGACACACCATGCGGCCTCTTCGGGCCGTGCACGTTGGTGTCATGCTGCCTTGCGGTTGTGTTGGAGGGGCGCTTCTGTGAGCTGTTCTTACTGTTGCAGGTGCTACGAACCCGGCGAGACGTGGTTCTCATGGCTGTAGTCAGGAACGGGCACGCCCTGCAGCTCCGTGGCTCAAGTGACAGCATCGCCAGCAGCGATTTTGACAAATACTATCAAATACTGACTTTTGCCTGACTTTCGCTACCGTGAGGTTTGCTTCCGAGGACCTGCAGCAGGACCGATGCGTGAGCACGAAGCTGACAACAGGCTGAGGTCATTGCATGCTTCATTTAAGCATGCTCGCTTTTGCTTCTCACTTTGGGTGCTATTGGGCATGTGCAAGCACACAGCTCAACAGCCTGAATCGGTAAGATGCTTCGGCAGCGAGTCTTGGCCCTTGGGGAGTGCGAAGGGCTGCGAGCGGTGTTTCTCGCCGAAGTTGATCAAAAGAGTGATCTGATGCATTAAGCGGGAGAGCTCCCTCGGGCGTGAAGGGATAAGTGTTCTGACCTCGCGAAGCGCAGGCGGCATGGGTGGATTGCGGTGTTGCGGTTACCATGGTTACCACCATTCTGAGATTTTGGACCAAACTCGCCTTCTTTGCACATGACCGCGTAATATCGAATACTTTGTCGCTTGCCAACTTGCTGCATCTCACTGCCGCAATAGAGCTGCGCGTATTTTGGTGTGTTCTGTGTTTTGGGGTTGGAATTCATGCTTCCATCACGGCCGCACAGATTTGGGCTTAACTATGCTTAACGGGAAGGGCCTCGCAATTTACCTCCTTGGAGCTTGTTGATGGTTATGGTGCCCGTATGCGCCTATGTCTATGTGGGCATTACATGGGGATGTGTAGAGACATTCGCGCGGAACCCAAGCGAGAGCGCACTTTCAGGAAAATTCGCAGGCAGGGCAAGGAAGTCCTCGAAACACGAGAGGCTGAAGTAAACTCGGGGCCTAACTGCGTTTTCGCTTAGGTCTTCTGAAACTCTGCTTCAGTTCAATTTTTTTCGGACGTATTCCTCAACTGAAGCACGCAACTCCTGAGGGTAAAGGGTTAGTTTATTTGTAGCGTTTAGCGACGAGTCCTGCCCCAGAGGACTTGAACCCCGCAGTATCAAATCCCGAAGAAGCTGAAAGATGGAGATCCTGAGGGCTAAGGGCTGTGGAGTGTAGTGACCAGGGAAGAGTTCCGCTGCAGGGTGTTGATCAAATTTTGTGAGAAGACAGAACTGCAACATCTTAATCGGAAATCCCCCTCCACCCGCCCACCACCTTTCCCTTCTATCCGCCCCTCCGCTATGACTCCACTTTGGCCAACCCCCCTCCTTGCCCACCTCCTCCCAAACCCAAAACCATAGGCGCCTCTACTGGTTTTATGAGATCCTAGAAGCCTCAGGGGTGCTCCTGGAATGGTTCTCGGCTAGGCATTGACTGCTAGGTGTGCTGTTTCACTTTGGGATCTTCGTTGGCACAAGTCTCGTTTTTCTTCTGGGGAAAGGTCCGCTTAGACCAGTTTGTGTCAACGACGGTCTCTTCGTTTCTATGCCACATGCAAGAGGACCACACCCTTGTGCTCACCGCAGCTCGTGGCGTGACTGCAGAGGTTGTGATGGAAGCTTGGAGGGTCGGAAGTTTGATGCTGCTAGGGCGTTTCTTCTTCGCTGACTGGAGCTGGTTCTTTCAAGACAAGGTGCCGTCTGAACAACCAGGATTAGCCACTTTGTGTCCCAACAAAGCATCAAGGAAGCACGCATCACCTGACAGGCCATCAAGGATCGGCGCCACATTGCCATTGCTGCCGTCAGCATGGATGCCTCTGCTTTGCCACACACCGGACGGCAAGCTGACAAGGAGGTCAGACTCATGCCATTGAAGAGATGCAAAAGTGCTCAGATTCTTCTGTCCGATGCCAGGTGGTTCTGGCAGCGCTGCAGCGGGACGGCCAGATGCTGGAGTTCGCAAGCGAGGATCTGCAGGCCCCCGAAAAGTTACGAACAACCAACAATGCTCATGATATCTCATGATGCTCGGTATGAGTCTGTGGGCAGCGGGGCGAGGGCCGCAACAGAACACTATTGTCCGTGTGCTTCCCATTTTCATTACTGAGTGTTCGTACCACCACTCTTCTCGCGTGGGCTGTTTTCCCCGGTTTGGCAGCATTTACCACACGGTTACATGTGATGGTGCTCATCGCTGTCTATACCTCTGTCGGCCTCATCATATGTGGACAACTCAGCACTTTCCGGAAATACGCGTAGATCGGGTTTAGGGTTTTAAGGGATGACATCTTCATCAGTAGTGCAGCTGCTCGAAACAGCAAAACACACAGCAATACTTCTGCAGGCGGACCCGAGTCTGGTGCTGGCGGCAGTGGCGTCGGACGGTACTGCGCTCCGCTTCGCTTCAAACGCGCTGCGGGGCTGTCGCAAGGCGTGGGAGCGGCATAGAGCGGCATCCAATAGGTAGGGGGGCAGCGTGAGTCTGCTGAAATGCCTTTTGCAGGTCGTTGTGGCGGCAGTTCGACAGAATGGTCTAGCTCTGCAATTTGCAGAGCACAGCCTGCGGTGTGATTCCGAGCTCCTGAGAATTGCTGCTCGGAGGCCAGGATTCTGGTTAGGATTTAGCACGAGCTCAGAAAATATTCAGAGTCATTCAGAGGGATGCATGTGTCGAAACGTGGGAATATGTCAGGTGGTGGTCCTGCGACTGGAGCTACTTATTCACCGCCGCCACCTCGGTGTCACAAGCATGTACAACCTTTTGTTTCGCGTCAATCTATGGGTGGATGTCCCGCAAAGCATTACAAGGCCTCTGTGACACGGATGGAGTGTCCGAATGGAATCAGATGGACCACCGTCTTGCAAATGAAAGCCATGCGCATTCAAAGTTGTGCTTATCGATTTTTTGAGAGACCGTTGTAAATTCCTTTCTGTTTGCGGAAGCATACCGCCATGCTTCATCAAGGCTGGTGTAGCCTTTCCATCGTTTCCGAGGCGAGCAATCTGCAGAATGACCGAGACGTGGTCCTCGCCGCAGTTCGCATCGATTGGCGGGCTTTGCAGAGCCGGGGCCGCGGCTGCTGGGCACTGCGTCGTCGGATCGGAACAATGTCGTGCAAGAAATAAGGTGTTGGAGAGAAGATGCAGAAAGATGTCCAGGCTGGCGAAATGTGACTCAGGCGTTCTGCATCTTGACAGGTTTACCCCCGGCTCTGAGACAGGTGGTTTCTGCTGCCTTGGCACAAAACCTGGGTGCTTCGCGCTTTCTATCCCGGTCGCTGCTCGAGAGTCGGGCAGAGATGCTGGAGCTGCTCGCGTGCAGAGGCACAGCCTTCGCATCCTTCGCGCATCGTGAGAGGAAGCCGCAGCCTGCAGCCTGCATCAGCCTGCAGACCAGGTGCGGCATTGCAGTTTGCCCCAGAGGTCTTCAGAGCAGATCGTGAATTAGCGGCTTGTCGCAAGCGGCTGATGTCTGCAGCGCAGAGCCTCTTTGCCACTCCCAAGGTCCAAGCTGCCGTTGTGCAGGATGGCAGCGCTTTGCAATTCGCCTCCGAGGAGCTTCGCAGAGACAGTGGCTCTGCAAGAAGGAAAGGTGCAGATTTCCAATGCCCTGGCAAACTTGCTCTGCCTTGCCGGGGTGATGCCGCGCTCGCACGTGTGTGTGTGTGTGTGTGTGTGTGTGTGTGTGTGTGTGTGTGTGTGTGTGTGTGTGTGTGTAAGTTAAATGCCGGCAGAGGAGGCCCATGGAGCTCTGTGCAACGAAGCTTTCGCTTCTGTCCTCAGTTGGAAATGATTCTGGCAATGGCATGGCTAAGCCCAGGACTTTATACGAGATTTTGCAAGTGCATCTTTTTTGCGGCAAGAGGCTGAGCCCCACCTCACGAATTGCTTGCGACACCAACTGTCAGTCAGTCTGTCTGTCAGTCAGTCAGTCAGTCAGTCAGTCAGTGTGTGTGCGTGTGTGTGTGTGTGTGCACACGTGTGTGTGTGTGTGTGTGTGTGTCGGTCACAAATGAGTGTTTGTCTGTCGGTCTGGCTGCCTGTCTGGCTGTCTGTCCGTGTGTGGGCTGACGTGCTTGGCGTGGTTGTGAAGTTCTCCCGGGTCTCACGACGGAGCCGCAGCGCAGGATGTGGACCAGCGGCGGATGTTTTAAACTCGCTTCATGTTTTTTTTGAATCTGTCGGAGGCAAGGGAGACAGTAGACGAAGTCGTGTGATCTCGGGCAAGAGATTCCCTTTGCACCGCAGCAGCGGGGTGGTTGCGGTCGGTCTGCTGGGCATGCTGCGTTGGTACCAAGGTGATCTTCTCTGCCTCGCAGCTGCAGCTCCAAAACATCGTTTGTCAATCTTTCGCACCTCTTCCGCAACTAGCATATCGTTTCGAACTTGTTGATGTTGCATCTGGGTATTGGATTGTGCTTGCAAAATCAGGCAGATTGAAGCTGGGCGGTTGACCACCTTAAGGAGAAGCAACTCCTTCGCTCTGGCTGCTGCAAACGTCGACCGCAGCGCATGAACTTCGCGGCGTCCAGCCATCTTTTGGCAGTGCTGACCTCATCTTCAGGAACCCGGAAGCAGCCCATTTCGCCGGGCAGAAGAACACAGATGAAAAGATGTTGGGAGCTGGAAGATCCTGTCTTCGCCGTCTTCGCCATCCCGAAAGATACCACCTGCAGACGAATCGGTGGCGGCAGGATGAAGGGGGATGAGCACGGCTTGCCGATCTGATGGCTCGGCAGTTGCAGGCTCTGATTCACTGATAGCCTTGGCACCCATCGTGGAGGTCGGCGACGATTCGAACGAGCTGTCGCGCTAGCATCAAGTGAGCATCTGCAACGGTATCATTTCTTGCAGACCTGTGCGTCGAGAGACGGCAGAACAATGAGTTCGGAAGGAATGTGGTGGGACAATAAAGTGCCAGTGTGTGCCAACCAAACTGCTTGCTGGTAGGTTTTGTACGTGTGTGTGTATAACTGTATCACAGAGATATAACATGTGTCTGGGTGTGTGTCTATGTTGTCGGCTTCGAGCATTCCATTCCGAACGTCCTTAACCCCGCACAAAAATCAATGTTTGTCTAAAGTCCATGGATGTAGGGGTGTTCAGGCAGAGCCAGGAAATTACATAGCGGTGTTCAATCCGACCCGAGGCTCGACTTTCCGTCCACTGCATCGGCCAAGCCTCCCAATGCCTTGGACATCACCGTTACAAGCCTGCACTATGATAGCGTCAGCATTCGCAAGACCATGCAAGCTTGACATTGCTTGACCTCAGGTGGAAGACGTAATGGCGCCTGGTGACAGGGCCTTGGCTGTGACACCGCGAGACTTAAGATCCGCGCGACTGTGAACATTCTTGCTGCTGAGACCGTGTACTGTCTGCAAATGAATGCGCGCCTTCGACGACAGCCACACACTAAGTGAGATCAAGTGCTGCCGTACCATTGCAGTTCCGACTGTTTTCACAGCGTGTGTCAGGATTGAGCAGCCATCCACGCATGAAGTCAGCAGGTGAGAACGGGTGTCTGCAGATTCAGCTTCGCATCCCATAGTACAGTGTGCATGTCTTCTCCAGTGGTGCGTTTGGGGCGAAGCGCATTCCAGCTGTCTCATAGCTTTGTGGAGCAAATGCAGGAAGCTCTTCAACTTCCGTGCATTCCGTGATCCAGAGTTCCGGGCTCACAGCAATGGTGTATGGATCTGTACGTGCTTTTGAGAAGCGATTCAGCGCCCAGGTCGCTGCCCCTAAATACAAACGATGGACTGATTCTCACCAGTCTCTTAAGCCAGGTGCGGAACTCGTATGCACATTCCACGTCTGGTCACCACATGCAAGTGACATTCTGGGCTTCGGAGTGCATGCAGGAAAGCTGGTCTTCCTCCTCGTTGCTCTTACCCTTTAACATGGCGGCACAGGTTGGAGTTGGGACCTTGAATGGCGCGTGTTCGCATTGTTGTTTCTGGATTAAGGAGAGAGGTCACAGCAGGACCTGGCAGGGCTGTTTCGTAGATAGCTTTACTGCATGTCAAAGATCGTCGTGATCTCCCCATCTTCGTGTATCATGGTGCGTGCCATGAGTGTGCTGAGGCCCCAGGGACGCAGATACAGGCTCGGGAAACGACCGTCAGCTGTCACTTGATGAGCAGCAAGACGCTGACTTTGCAGGTCTCGGGAGACATCCAGGCAACGCGTGCGCAGTGCATGGCCTGATCGCAAACCCGCAGTCCACATCCCGGCAGGTCGTAGACAATCTGTGGCTGTTGGCACCTGTTGGAGTAGCAACTCGTCTGGTAATGGTAATTTTGTAATGGTTATTGCATGCTGTGCATTGATACTTGAGCAGAGCAACGCAACTGAGAGGCCGGTGGCAGTCTCCTGCGCTGGGGTATACCGGTATATCGTACGGGGTCGTTCGACACGAGACTCCGGCAGCCCTGTGGAGTTGGCATCAGGTCATCGTCTCGCCCTGTTCTCCAACACCCTGCAGCGACCTCATGCAGGCGACTCTACAAGACGTGGCGATTCGAAAGCCCGCATACCCTCTCCTGTCAGCCAGGACTTCAACAGCACTGGTCGTCAAGCTGCCCTGCTGCTGCCAACCAGCGAGCGGTTCGGGCTGCGTGTGGAGCGCACCTCCCTGCAATGCTTCAGTTGAGCTTTGTCAAGCACCCGAATGTTTTGAACCGTCGATGCACAGGAGCTTCCTGCATCCTGGGACTCTGGACGCACGCCGCAGATTTTCCCAGTCTTTTTCGAGCGAGCCTAGCGCCAGACTGCACCAGGCAACGACTGGGTGGCCGTCGTCCCTGCACAGGACAGGCTTGATGGCATCAAGGCCGGACGGTCATCGCTCGAGTGGGGCAGTTGCTCCGAAGCAGTCAGGCGACCATGTGGGCCTCTGACAACAGCGTCTCGCTGCGTGCTATGCCCGCAAGCGTATCGAAACTGGGCTGCAAGAAGCCGTGGTGAATTGCTGCCCTGTTGTTACTTGTAGTAGAGGTCGTGCAGACATTCACGGGCAGTGACAACAGGGCGCGGTGTGTCTTAACACTTCGTGAGGGCAAGGAGTTCCAGCGCGGTTTGCTGTCCGACAGGTCAGTGAGCACCGCGGAAGCTTTGCCTGTGGGTCCGAGACCCCTCTGACTTGTGATGGTCATATCGTGGCCCAAGTTTCCGTCGACCTGTCGCACGAACACGCAACCACCGCAGCAGCTGCACGATTCGGCAGCTGCAATATAAGCACGTGAGAGCAAGATCTGCTTCGAGTTGTTCGTTTCATTCTGTTGCACTACGGTGACTTTACAGAGACTTTGAGGTACGCGGCCGTCGCGTTGACATTTGCGGTAGATCTTGCAGCTGCTCAGTCGCAACTAGCATTGGGATGATGCAGCGTTGTTGCTCGACAATGGTTGATCGGCGTAAGGGCCACTGCATAATATGATAAGTAGCCTTCCTTCGGGACCACACTATAAAGATGCAAAGTGTCCCAAGTTTGAAGCTGCTTCTGGTTGTTCGCCCACATGTGATGAGCAGGCAAGCTGCCAACTTGTGAGTATGCAAGCCACCGAGCAAAGACAATCAACAGCATGGCTGTAAGCCTGACCTCAGGCCCAACCACCTCTGTTATGGTTTCTGTCGAAGCAGTGAGCAAGCCGCATCAAAAATGCTTGTTCAATGTACACACATAAACCAGATTTGTTTTGTCAATGACTTGCATCAAGCATCAATAACCTGGATCAAGCATGCGGCCTGTGTAAAACGTAAGTTGTTCGAACGAAGTGAACTCCAATGGATTGACGGTGGTTGTTTCTTTGTTGGTCTCGTGGACAAGTTGGATGAGTTATCTCTGTTGCATTGTTTTTTCGGGTTTGGGCTGGTTTCAAGCTTCCAAATTTGTTGTTATTCACTCACCGTAAACAGTTTAGACGATATAGCGAGGCAGGACTGGGCACGTTTGCTGCTGCATAAACCCTACAGGCAGTGGCTGGAGAACCGTGTGAAATGCCTTTATGTGTCGCTGCATGTCGCTATTTATCATACTCGTACGTTTTTAGAGTGCTTCATGTTGGTCGTAGTCAAGTTTCGACAACAAGAGTTGATTTCGCTTGCTTCTTCTCGATTCCTCGTGACTGCGACCAAGTTGCGTATGACGCATCGTCTGATAGGTCTTGGCTCTTGAAACTGCCAAGTGTCATGTCTCGTCGTCGAGCGTTAAACTCAGCGGCGCCATCTGCCGGAGGGAGCCCGAGAATTTCCCCAGCTTGTTCTGAGGTGAGTCTGAGCCCTGGAGCTGCTGCTCTGGCACTGTTGGGAAGCGCTTCCCAAAGCTACATCCAGGCTATGTCGACGGCTCACGGCTGGCCTTATGGGCGGATTGTGGCGGATAGTGTGGGATTCTGCACAGGTCCAGGCTCCTGTCGGCTACGCGCTTCGCTGTGGTGGCAGCTTCCGCTCCTCGCTTCCGGACTCGGCCCGAGTGGACTGCCAGGCGTGGCGGCGTGGCGAATCGAGCGGATTCGAAAGAAGACCGAGAAAAACTGGTACAGTAACCGCACGGTGGCGTCTTTTGTAGCCTCGGTGCCTGGGATCTTGTCAGGTGGGGCCTGGACCTGGTGAAGCTGTCCTTGGCATTTCGAACGTGGATCTGAATGCGGCCGGCACACTGCACTTCAGCTTTGGCTTGGACACGCCTGCTGCGGATCCAAACCCAAATATGCGACTCGTCTCCGAGCTTGGTTGCTCGCAGCATGACAGGCCTGTAGCACTGTGCAGGTTTAGCATTGCACTTCGAGATGCCAACAATGTGACCCTGGATGCCGCGATGGCTGTGCCAGGCCGAGCAGCAACCAAAGGCAAAGGTATGCAAAGGCAATAGGCAAAGGCAACGATCAGAGAGTTTTAACGCTAAGCCGTGCGCTCGGCTCGCGTGATTCGAGCACTTGCAATAACATTCTGACCTATGCCCCCTACTAT
Source organism: Symbiodinium sp. CCMP2592 (assembly GCA_905221615.1). Classification (NCBI taxonomy): domain Eukaryota; class Dinophyceae; order Suessiales; family Symbiodiniaceae; genus Symbiodinium; species Symbiodinium sp. CCMP2592. The sequence goes on along the minus strand of CAJNDT010000013.1, from coordinate 59,618 downwards.
TGCGCAGAATCGTTCTCGGCATTGTATTGTGTTGCCTTATGGAGCATGTACAATATGTAACTTGTCGCCCCCCGGGCCCGGGGATTAGGTGGCCTCGGCTGACATGAGCAGTGACCAGGCATGCACATTCCGCAAGCCCGAGTGGAAGCCTTCGTCTCCTTGTTGGTGGTGGCCTTTGAAAATGTCGCCCGACTCCAGGCGCACCTGCCCGGTGCGATGTGCTCTTACACGGCTGGCCGCATCACTCGGGCAGGCATGGGGCGACGCAGCGCAGGAGCTGGGTGTACTTCGTGGCAGCATAGCTGCTGCCCTAAATATCGGCGAAGAAGGTCTCGCCGGCAAGATTGCATGAGCGCTCGAGACAGGTGCACAGCTTGACTCGTCATGCAAAAGCGAAGTTCTCATTGAAAACAGTGCATGCTCATCAAGATGTTGAGTTGTTCCCTGATGGATGCATCGAGCCAGGCGTTTCCGTGGACTACGTTCAGGCAGTGCTTGGCATCAGCGACGTGCGGAGATTGCAGAGCAGCGGGGTGGTGGCTGGCCAGCTGCAGGACTGTACATAATTTCCGGAGTGAGCAGCTAGCCGCTAGCCTTGTCCAATCCCCAGATCTCTCTAGTCTTGCTCGCGGAAACAGGTGAACTTCTCTGCATACTCCAGCTTGGTGCAATTGGCAGAGCTGTCGGATCGCATCGTCGTGGGAGGCAATGCTAAGTAGCCAAGTAGCCAAGAGCGGTCACTTGAATGGCTTGAGAATTGAATTCTTCGTCGAAGCCGAGTTTCACTGTTGCAGGCTTCGCGTCGGGACTTCAAAGAGAGCTGGGTCCACGCGCGATCGCAGCCGGCGCGGTGCCCACCAGGGGCGGTGCTTCGCGGCCTTAGAATCGCATCTCTGCTCAGGCCTCGTCGAGCTGCAGGCAATCTCTGCGCTGAGTGCTTTCACGGCGGCTTCCTGTTGCTCGTGGGTGCTTTGAGGTCACTGGTGCATCTGTGCCTTCCACACCTGTCCCCAGCCAGCCTCCAAATGTCACCGCCGGCCGCTTACAGAATGACAGTGCTGAAGAGAGCTGCAAACGCATCTCTGCCAAGACCCCGACGCTGCGCTGGAGCAGCGCAGGTGCGAACAGTACCGGCACCGTGCGGATCCCAATGAGATGGCATGTGCTTCTGGTAGCAAGCATCATGTGCCAGCACACATTGTGTCAAACCCAAAGGCTTAAGAAAGAGGTGGATTGCAGACTTGCAGGTGTCTGTGAACCTGATCTTCCAGAGACCCACATCAGCAATTCGAATCTGAGCTGCAATAGAAGCATCAGAATTCAGCATCAGCTCGGTAACGCCGTATGCTGCTGACTCGCAGCTTCAGCCACTTCAGCTTCTGGCTTCAAACAGCATCGACGTGTCAGACGCGGGCTCTTGGCCTCTTCCACTTCAGATGCAGGCGACAGTGAAGCCGAGCATGAAATCACGGGAGCACACACATATGGTATTCTCGTCTAGTCAACATGTCCATGTCTCTGACACCTGCATGCCGATGGCAGCGCAGCCGCGGCAAGAAGTGCATGCTTGTGGCATTCAGTCTGCCTTTCTTCGTGGCTTGGCCTTGCGCACGAACGCCTTGTTGTCGATGCTTCCCTCTGGGCGAGTTATCTATCCCGGAGAACAAGCCATGGTAAACTCAGGCAGGTTGCTTTACCAGAATACCTGCAACAGAGCTGCGAGCTCGACCGGAGAAGACCGAGGCTCAGGGAAGTCGTCGAATGCAGTCCGAGACTAGGTACGGGCTTCAAGCAAGAGTGCCCCACAGCCCCAAAAAGGTCGGTGCACCTTTCCAAAGCTGTCCGCCAGGCGGTTGAAGCTGCTCGACCCAACAAACAAGGCTCTTCTGGAAAAACGAAGAGAAGCTCACCTGAGGCCCTTGTCGCTGCTCATGAAGGCACAGAGATTCTGTATAGGAGTTTTTGCCTTCGCATGGCGCGAGGCGGAAGAAGTTGATGCCTGGACCTATGTCTTCGGGAAGCCAGGTGAGCTGAGGCTTGGAATCGGGGGCAATCAGTACTCTTTTTTGATCCATCCATGTGCCACAGCGGCAGGCGCGACCTCAGCTTGGTGAACACGTCTCCAGAAAAGCTTTTGGGAGCTGGGCTTCTTGCTGTTGTTAACAGCTCAGCTCACTCCACCACGCTGTACAAGTGTGCTCGTGTTTGCCATCCAGCTGACCTCAGCACAATCCTACCCTAGGCTCGCTTGCTGAGGTTATTGGCCTTGCGAGCAACCTCTGGGGGCAGACGGAGTTTCTTTTCAGCTGCTTGGTGGTACGACGTGAGTTCCACTTCCAGATTGGGCCGTACACATCACGCTCCTACATGAATTTCAACTCAGACGTCGCGAAACGCCAGAAGCAGCCTTAAGGAGTCGTGCCAGCAGCAGCTGAGAAGGCACGCGAGCTGCGGCTCGATTCCATCTACGCCGTTGACGGCCTCAAGGCCGCGTGATGTACCAAGACCTGTCCGAGGGGAGGAAACGAAGCAAACAGGACGTGCTATGTTGTTCTGATGTTGTTTTAAGCAAGATTTGCTGCAGCATCCGGGATCAGGGATTGGTCAAACAACTTGGTTTTTGTTATTCCCTCGTTGTCTTCGCAGCCAGTATGCCCGACAAAAACTTGAAGGATCAAGCAGATGACCGGTACTGTATGAGACTCTGTGGTCGGAGGCGAATAACTGTGCTGGATACCTGTAGCCCTCCGTCTGGTAACCAGCCCCGTAGCTCCTGCGGGTTGCCAAGTCGTGCGTCACCGACCGGTCGTCATGTAGCGTCTCGAGCAGAAGCTGCGCATACGACAAAGTCGTCTTTGTTCAACAGCATGCTGCGATGTGAAATACCTTTTCAAAGTCGTATGAGCTTTGCTCGGTGATCAGATCCCATTCCGTGACGTCTGATGCCTGTGATTTCTTTTTGGCATCCCCACTGTGAAACCGCGGTCCGAGCACCACGATTCAAGCACTCGCGATTCACGCGCCCACAGGCCGGCGGTTCGAACACCGCCGATTCAAGGACAATTCTTCAGGCACGTACGATCCAAGCGCCCGCAATTAAAGCACCAGCCGATCCAAGCACTCGACTGCGTTGCATCAGAAGTTCCTGGAAGCCTGGAGTTTAGGGTTTGCAGGATGAAGGTTTGGGGGTGTAAGGATGTCGGGTTTGGTATTTGGGAGTGGGAAGGGTTTGGGGTATCGCCAGTCAGCGAGAAGCACTTTAGGGCCTTTAGGGCTTTAGGGATTTAGGGCTTAGGGTTGTAGGAAAAAAAGCTGTAGTGTTCACCTATACGGGTTTGAAAGTCTGGGAGTTTAGCCTTTGATGCCACTAGGGTTGCTTGGATGTTCGGTATCTCAGCACTTTGTCTGGCTTCTTGTTTCCGTTTCAGTGGGATCGACCTGTATAGCCAATGGTGTGCGCTCATTCGCGCAGCCAGTGCGCGCTTCTGCGCGAGTCCATGGTGTCCGAATCGGGTGCTGGTGAATTCAATTGGCGAATCTCCGGTGCGCGAATGCTCCGCGTCAGTGCTCGATCCGTCCGGGCGCACATCCTCCACAATGCACGGAACCCTGGTCACCGAATCCATTGGCGCAGTGTGTGGATCCGCCCTGAGCGAACCCGTGAGATGCGCAAATCGGGTCTGAATCGCCATCAGCTGATTTTTAGCGGAAGGTCAGCAGTGCTGTAAGTGGCTTTGTTAGACAGTAGCCTCCGAGACCAAATCTGTAAAGATGCACCGGACCATCCGCTCACTAGTAGAGGTTGTGTCATTCCTGGCCCCCGCACCAAAGCACCAAGCATTTGCGGTAGGTCACGCCACGAAGAGCGAACTAGCACTGCGGTTCTTGCTGTTCTGACGAGCGGACCCGCTGCTATTGTTGACTGCAAGATTCCTGGTGTCGATTAGACTGATGCGTTTGTGCCCGGTGCTGCTTCTACCTTTTCTGTGCTTGCCTTGTTTAATCGTTCTCTTCAAGATGCACGAAACTTACTATGTGCTGCCAAATGTCCAAATTTCGGTGTTCTGAGTTCTGAGCCTGAAGCCGTTGCAAGTTGTCTTGCACATGGCGACACAGCGAAACGAATTCCTACATCGGCACGAGCTGTTCCTGACCACGAATCTGGGAGGCTTACTATGAGGAGCAGTACCAAGCCCGCTTCCCCAGCACATGGCTCTTCGACCAGCGTGTGGCTCTGTTGAAAGCGGGTCAGATGAGCTCCGATGATATGCTCGGCCACTTGGCTCTGCATGATCACTTCCCGCTGAGATTCCAGATCTCTGGGCTTGCTCTAGACCCCAGAGGCATGTCGCGCCGCGCTCGGCCAGGAGCAGCGCCACAGGGAGCAGCTCGACAGCAATCTGTGTGTACTGTAGGGAGCTTCGCTTCAGCTGGCTTGCAGTTCGGGCACGAGGTTGGGCCCGATGCAGCGTGGGGTCCGGCGGGCGGAGGCGACCGCGGCCTGAAAAGCCGAGAGAACCTATCGGTGGCTTGTCACATCCTGATGATTTTCTGTTAAGTTCCGGTACATCCGAAAAGCTGGTCGAAAGTGGAAGAACTGCGGAAACTGGCTGAGAGTGTCCATCGCGCGACTGTGTGACATGGCCCAGGTGGTAAAGCAGACTTTGCCTCCCAAAGCGCCTGGGCAGCCTCAGCAAATTTCAGAGAGACTCGCCGGCAGAAAGCAAGCGCCCGCGATGTCTCGTGTGCATCACATTGCGGTCCCGGAAATGTGGTTAAGGATCCTTGGCGACCCTGAAGCATCGCTGGAAAGGCTTTTCCATGCTCATGCCAAGTGTATCCCTTGTGTATTACGTCACTACGAAAAGCATGTCTGACGGAAGTGTTTGGCTGCCACCGTCAGGCTTCTCAAAGAAACCATTGCTCCAGAAGGAGCCAAAAAGACAGCCGAAGCTCTGAATGCGATTAAGGCACAGACGGGGAGTCCTGGATTCTTGTGCTTACGTGTGTCGGCGATATCTGGTCTGACAGGTTGAACGGGCTGGAAACACGTACTACGTCACAAAGCTGCACACAGTCAGAAGAAGTGTCAGATAATCTACCTGCTGCAACGCAACCCTGAGATATGTAGGTCCTTGCTGTATATACGACAGGAGTATCAATGGCGCACGACTTTCCCATCGGGCGCAAAGCTACGGAGCTTCAGCAGCTGTGCCCTGGGGCCTGCAGACCGGCGAGGCAATCGCCTCTCGGATCTGAAACCACCGGCATTCCAATTCTTTTTTTCTGTCGTGTGCGCGTCATCTGCTTCCGAGGCAACCTGTACACCCTTACTGCTGTTCTACCTGAGTCGGAGGTGTTTGATGGCCAGGGAGCAGCACCTCTCATTCCTGAAATCATGGAAGGATTTATCGTCCAACCAGAATCGGATTGAGGTCTCTGGGTGTGCGCGCTTCTGCTAGAAGCTTGTTCGCCTGTGAGAGCTTCACGACACGATGACACGATGCAGGAAGCTCTGAAGATGGTCGTTGGGCTTGCGACCTGCCCGGCTTGCCCTGTCCAGTTGTCGGTGGGTCCAGAAAGGCTTTCGATGACGACGCTTTCTGACGAAAGCCAGGATGTGTTCTTGCTGCGGTGCTGCCCCACCCAGCGGACTGGACCGCGCGTGCCAGATTGCGACTGCAACCTCTCCGGAGAAAACGGGCGCGGGCGGCTGGTGCACGTTCAACGGTTGCCACGCCGTCTCTGAGCGCCTGGCATCACCCGAGGAGCAGTGCTGATTCAAATGCCTGTCGGCTACAGCCACCTTCTTGTGCCGGAGTCTCGGCGAGTGCTCACTGTGTCTTGGCAGATACAGAAGCAACAAGACGCAAGAAGGTCTGTGGACGACATCCGCATCATTCAGAGAGGTGCTACGAGTGCATTCCCCATAGATCAGCCACAGGCCTGATTCACGGTCTTATAGTCTTCGATCACGAGTTGTGCGATATTTTGAGTGTGATTGCACCTCCCCGTAGAAATCTGTGCTCAGACTCGGTCAACCAGCAGCATCACGGTCGCTTGGACAAAATACATCAGCAAGTGCATAGCTGTCCCAGGGATTGAGAAGAGAGCCCCCAAGGTCCTCCTGAATCCTGGAGTTCTGGACTCGGACAACATGTTAGAAGAATGCTTTCAGTTCTCCGGTGAGGCAGCCAAGGAGCTTTGCAAGTCTCGTGTTTGGGCGGAGGCGACTATCGCTGCTGGTGGGTACGGGCAAGGACCCTAGCCCCAGTGGCCAGTCTTGCGTCGAAATGCTGAGCGGCACGCTAGCCTCCCAAGGTTTGAGTTCCCGTTCCGCATGCCGGGCGAAGATCCCATTCAGAACCTCGGAGTCGACTGTTAAGGCTTTTTGGTGGGTCTAGTTTCAATGCCACGACGTTGTAGATTTCTTGTAGATCAGTCCAGATCGATTCAGCACTCCTTGACCTGTTTCTGAGGAACATCTGGACGGTATCCCTGTGCTCCGGAGTGTATTGCACCTCTGCTGCACAGGAGAGAGGGCAACGTAGCTCATATGCTCTGATGATCTTTCAGCTGGTGACCGGTGACACCCTCCTCCTTGACGTCAACCCACGTTAGTGCTTTGGGCCTTGCATTTTGTGCACCTTCTCTTCCTGCTGCTGAGACTCTGGTAGTTTCTGGAGTCCCTCGGTTTTTCATGACGACAGGGAGCTTCTGGCAACAATCTTCCATCTGCTGTTCGTTGATTTCAATTGGCTCCCTCGAAGAGAGTGGCCCACGCCAAATCAACCCAAAGCCCAGTGAAGACTGCCGGCTTCTCAGATTATGTCACAATTTCTGAACGAACAAACCGGCCTGCGTTCCCCAAGACACGCTTTGAAGGGTCCAAGCACTGCTCGGCGGAGAATTGAGGATGTCTACCACCGAAAAGGCACAAGTCTCCACACACTAGTCCAGTCAAGAGGGCATCCGTTGGATGATCAATGCCTCGTTTAGATTGTGGGAGTCTTCTGAGTTGGTGCCAGAGTATGGCAGATCTCTGTGCTCAAGGACAACAAGCTCGATGCTTTTAGATCACTGCGTACCTGGTTACATGTGCAGTTATTGCAACGAAGCTTGACTCTTGTATGCACTGTCCGCTGCCGCTCGAGGTGATAGCGCTCGACATGCTTCTGCCGGGCTCTAAAATTCCTCCGGCCTGTATGGCTTTCGGGCCATGCATGACAGTACGCATCAGTGCGTGTCGTAGTGCACATCCACGCACTGACACACCGACACACCCACTCACAGCAACACTCAGGTAATAACGAGCTTCGCTTTCAATGGCTTTGAAATCGGCAGGTTCCTTACAACGGCTTGGCATTCAAGGCCGGCCTGAATATGGTAGCATCCTGTCGCCTAGGTGACCTGCCGACTTTACTTAGACCTGCAGTGTCTGCATCCAGTCAGAGGTGGGCTTCGAGGATCTCAGCGGGTCTTTGCGGTATGTGTGGAATCGCAATTTCACTTCACTTTGTCGCCAGACTGTGGCCGTGGCTTGTCCTGGCCATGTCCTTTTGTGTGAACAGTAGATAGATCAGATAGATTCAATAAACGCATGGCATGCAGCAAAGGACTGCATACGATAACGCACTCAGCCGGTCGGCCAAGCCTGCCGTGCTGCAGTCTCACAAGAATCACGATAACTCATGGACGGCAAAGCTGTGCATGCAGTGACATGTAGTGGGAAGGGTTCAGGGTCCTCACGGAGGTTTGAGAGGTGCCCATGTCGTGGGACACGGCAGGCACAATACCGAGCCCTGACTTGGCTCCACCTCCCTTAATGGGAGGTATTCAAGTTGCTCAAGGGTATGTGGTCATGGAAAGAGTGCCAGCACTAGCATCCGACTTGCGACCTCATCCTGATGACTGGATCACTTCATCACAGGCTCAGCCTTTCTTGCGTTGGATGCCGCAGCAAAGCTTAGGGCTTAGGGACCGCAAGAGCAAGCTGGTTGAGCAAGTGCTTTGGAATCTTACCCTTTGCTAATGCGTGACATCACGCTTCAGCCGCAAACTCAAAAGTCAGAATCATCGCCTCGGCCGCCATGCCGGGCGAGGCTGTCCAGACACTCAGCGCCTGCAGTATGTGTGGCGTGCGTGTGAAGCCTGTTCGGTGGAACGCTACGTGTTGTGATCCTGCTATCTTTTAGATGCATTCGGAACCGTGGAGTCCTGTCCCCCCGAGGTGCAAACGAGGCCTTCGCACCATGCAGAACACCAGTACGAGGGCTTCTTGAAGGGGCACAGGCCTTAGATACGGACCTTGTGAGTGATCCCTTATCGCATCGACACCAAGGCTGGGCGCTACGTCCCAGGATGTGATATGCAGCAAGAAAGCCTCGCAGTTGAAAAGGCCCGTGCTCCTGCTCGTAGACAATCTAGGGAAGATGGCTATTCGCAAGCTGAATGCATGGCGGCTGCAGTGCTGGAGGCTACATGAAGCTACTCATTTTGCAATCGGATGCCACAGCCCAAAACTTCCCGCAAACATCACTGCATCGCTGACTGAGCAATTTCCCACTCCTGTGTCAGGTCAGAAGTGGGACGAGGGGAACCGGGGAGCTTCTGTCACTCACACCACTTTCGTGGATCCAGAGGCGAGTAGAGCATGGGCTGTACTGGACATGCTGGGAGGGGCACTGACTCTGGAGGTTGTCTATGCCACCAGCGATGCTCCGGACAAGAACATGAGTGTCGTTGAACTCAGACAGTGGTCAGCTCGGTCTTGATACAAATACCAAATGAGACCACCTTTGCTGGCCAGATATGAGCCAAGTCTGTGTGGAAGTTGTGCAATGCGTCGGGCCATGCAATGAAGGCAGGCCTTCAAGCCGGAGATCCACTATCGCACCGAGCAACGCGACAGGTTTGAAGACCCAGGCGTTAGCAAAAGTACTGTGCTACAGCAAGACATTCCACATTGCTTTGTTTGGCCGCAATTTATTCGCGAATATTCGGGTGGATCGTTGCAGGACCGCAGCCGAAGAATGACACTCTGGTTCCAGTGGTTTCAGCCAGCTGCTTATGCAATATCTCTGGAGCGCTTTGTAAGAAGCTGTCATTCCGGAAGCAGATGCATTGCAACGAAAATACTGAACAAGACAGATGTTTTCGGATACAGCACCCCCATCAGCGGTTATTCGCATACAACTGTTGTTCTGCGAGATTGAAGTTCGAAGGTGTGTCTGAGATTGAAGCCGTAACCATGCTGTAGCGTCGGTGAGCTGCACATCCTTTTGCTGCTCAGGTGCACTTCGGAGATGACAGGCGCAGAGACAGCTGCCTTCCATGCAGACCTGCACGATAAACTTCGCCAATGATCACAGGCCAGGCTACTCGCTGCAATCCCATTCAGCACATCGCAAAATAGCGCAGGACCGTTGCTTAGAGTGTCTGAGTTTGGGCTGAAGGTTGTCCACGTAATCCACGCGATTTCTCTCGATCAACATCACAGGAGGAGCACCAGCACCAAAAAGTATTTCGAGCGGCGGGGTCCGGCGTGCTGATTCCGACAAGTGCCTGGCCCAAGCTCCTTGGTTTAATGTCATTGCGGTGCCGCGAGCACTCGCCACGCACTGGTCCTGGACACCAGCACAGTCAGACGCTATGTTGAGGGCCCAGTCAGGTAGCCCGGATTCTGGCTTTCATATCTGACTTCGCAACGTTTCCTCGGTCCTTCTCCCTCTCGTGAGCAGATGGCTTGGCGCAAACAGTAGAGCGGATTAGGACGCATCAAGTGCCTAAGACTCCGATCCGGACCACGCAGTGAGAGATGATCACTTTAGGCCCGTGCGCTGCAATCCAGTGACTGGTGGACCCAGAAGCGACCGGCCAAGCACATGTGGGCGCTTCAAAGGTGTGCCAGCTTGTTGTAATGTTCTCAGATGCTGATGTCTACGACCTGGGTGTGGCAGCGGGAGTTCGGCATGATCGCGTCAGCCAAAACAGCTCTACCATTGTGCACGAGGCACGCTGGGTTCTGTCGGAGTTCACAGCTGACTGCCGGTCCCCGCCAGGCTCACGTCCGGAATCCCATACATGGGTCCTATGCTCAGATATCCTTTCTGACCTCTTGTATGGAGTTTTAAGTTATAAGATTCAGGGTTGAGGGTGTAGGGCAGTGAAGAAAAGTACACTTCAGCGCAGATAGTCTCTGTAATCTCACTAGGACGGCGATGAAGATACTAGAAGGTATGCATGATGATTATTTGTCACTTCTGACGAGAACAATTTAGTGGGGATGGCAGTGATGACGAAGGACTCTGCAGCTTTTATGCAGCACGCCGCGCACAAGACTTGCTGACACTTTCCGCATCATTCACGCACAGAGGTCGGTCGAGACGTCCGCCATCCTCGGCACCAATTTCTTATTGCAGAACTGGAACGTTGAGATCAGCACGACGAGTCTCCAGCAGTTAAAAGCAATAAAACTGCAGACGGCACGCACCCCGCGAGTACCCTCCGTGAACGCTCGTCCTCCGTAGCCCCGCCTTACCCCGCCCGTACTTGGCGCGTAGCCGGCGTTCCCGTGACTCGTAGCCCGGCCACCCGGCCCATACCCCGCCCGTACCCTCCGTAGCCCCGCTGCCCCGCCCGTACCCCGCCCGCACCCGGCGCGTACCCCACGTGTACCCTCCGTGAACGCTCACCCTTAGAACCTAAACGAGAACCCAACATCCGAGATGTTTTGGGAAAAAGGCAAAGGAAAGGAGCAGTATAGGATGGCTGGCACAAGGCCTGGACGAGCAGCGCCTGTCGCTCCTAACAAGAAAACTAGAGAGACAACCGGGTTGGATGCTCAAAAAGTAGGCGGCAGTGACAAGCGCCACACACTTGACGACCTTGTAGCCATAGCATCGAAAAGGGCTCAAAACAACAAACATGTGGAGTGGCAAGCTCCGACCAAAAGCAGTACCGAGGGGCAAATCCCAAAATCAGAAGCCAACTGCAGACTTCGCAACATTTGGTTGTTGCTGCTTTTCGCGGGCCTGTGTGAGTAACTTGATCCTGGCTTGCTATGCTGGATCCAGTCATGCTCAGAAGCGATGGATAACCTGCCATATAGGGATGTCGAGTGCATGAGAGCCAATGAACCGAGGATAGCAATTCCCCTCCACGCCTATGCCAATCCGAGAGGAGAGTTGGGAAGGAGTGGACCCCGTGTGGTTTGCAGATCTTACTCAAGCTTTGCGGTTTGCTCATGTCTGCTCTTGTTGGAGGAGTTCGGAGCAAGTAGTGGCAGAAGCCAACCGGATGGTTCCGGCGCTGCGATCCTTGGCTGCTGTGCGGTCGGGGTCCTGGCTGATGGGGGCAAAGTTCTTGTGCTTGTCGATGCCTTGAGGTTGGCAACGTCAAAGCCAAGAACTGTTCAATAATTAGCTTTGTCAGCCACGAGCCTTGCTAACTTTAGCTTGCGTAGTTTCTTGTTCATCCTCGTGGTGACTCTTTGGGGTCTCCGGCATGTTGGTTGGGATCCTCAATGGCGGTCCAAGGCTTTGTTCTGGCATACCAAAACAGATAGCAGGAGCAGGAGGAGCAGAGGAGGACGAGGAGCCAGAGGGGGCATAGGAGGAGGCAGCAGCATCCACGGCTCCGGCTCTGGCTCTCTCTCTTTGTCTCTCCCTGTCTCTCCCTGTCTCTCTCTGCCTCTCGCTGTCTCTCGCTGTCTCTCTCTGTCTCTCTCTGTCTCTCTCTGTCTCTCTCTGTCTCTCTCTGTCTCTCTCTGTCTCTCTCTCTCTCTCTCTCTCTCTCTCTCTCTCTCTCTCTCTCTCATCACCCAAGCCTGGGGTCACAAACCAGTCAAGTCATCAATCTCATCTAGCTGTTAATTGTTTATGTAGAGCTGACTTCCGACACAGCAGGGCTGCTGAAAGACTGTGACAGGTCAAGGCGTGTTATTGGAGACCTCAAGCAAGGGCGCATTGCAAATTCATTTGATTCCCATTGCCTTGTACGAGTCACCAGAACACAACCAACGACGTTGGTCCAACGAGGGCTGGACTCATACCCAATGAACACATCAAATCGAGCTGCACCGCGAAGGTTTAAAATAACGCATACCCGTACCATGAGTGATGGCAGAGTTTCTATATTCTAGACATGGTTTGATCTCCCGATTCCAGATGTATCAGATGTTGTCAGGGCATGATCAAGATCTCGTTGTATCTGTGAAGAGCTATCTAGCCCTTTTTGAAGATGTCCCTGTTGTCAAACATTTCCTTTCTTGTTGATGTGGACTTGTCATATTTCATAGCAAGCATTTTTATGGCAAATTTTGGAAGTTCATAGACCGGTTCAAACCAGACCCGGAACATTGCCGCCGATTCGGCACTGGGTGGATTCCGCACAAATCCCCGACTAGACAAAGAGGCGGCTTACATTAATAATGGTAGTCCAGCGGGTCGATCGCTTGTGATTTGCCTGGTGCACTTGCTGAGATTTCCGTTGGAATGCTTGTGCAGATCAGGCCGCATTGCTGATGCTGCGCAGTCGGGCTGCTCCGCTGATTTGCGTTCGTATTGGAGAGTGTTCGCAGAAGTCTTCGTGTCTGCTGAGCTGCGAAGTGTCCAGCCAGCTTGAGGATAGAATCCACAGCTGTGCTCCCTTAGAATTGTTCTGGCGCATGCGGAGCCTTTTTCCTGTGCTGGTCAAGCTTGTTCAAGTCATCCTGTCACGTTCACTACATGGCCGCAAAATTGTGGTCATCGTAGTTTCACCCGGGGTGTGACCGACTGTCTCAAAGAATGGTTCGAAACTGGTAACTAGCAGCAGCTACAGCAGTTGGCTGGTCTCATTCCGGACTTGCACTCGCGTGCCCTGTTAACGAAATCCCGTCGCAGACCGATTGCGGTGGTGAGTTGCATGGAAAGGAGCATTTGAAGGCAGTACGACAGGGCCACCATCGCGTCATTGAGCATTGCAGCATGGACTTGAAGAGATGCCCTTCTGCATTGCCGTGCCATCTTCTTGCGGCATTTAGCATTGCTCGGGGTGGACCGTCCTTGTGTCTGACTGTACAGACAATGGCTGCCGCATCTTCAGATGACCCGGGTCCACCAGGTGGGACTTGAAAGTCATCATGAACACCAAAGTGTCGGTCAGTGCCGAAATATTGAGTGTAAAAAAGCTGACACGCTTGGTCCAAGGCTTGATCACTTGCATTTGGCCAGGTGAGAAGCGATTTGAAATCAAGAAGTGGAGCGCGGTGGGCCCTCGCATCCCTCTTGTTTCCGCAGTCTGTTCTGTGTGTGGCATGTCTACCGAGCTTGCTGCATCGATGCTTTCCGAAGTCTGTAGGAAGAGGCGTAGCCGCGTGAGATCGCTCAGAACTGCTGCCGCTTGCAGTGGAAACGAGGGCAGAACACCTCAAGTGCGTTGCCACCTGTAAGCAGCCTTCGAAGCTTTGATTTCACGTGGGTGTGGAACGAACGAAGCAGGCCGAAAGTTTACAGTAAAGAACCTCATCAACTTCCTATCAGTCCTAGCCCCGCGTCAGCGGGCAGCCTGGCGGCATGCCGACTGGAGAAGCATGCAAGGACGGGATGTGCTTCTCCTGGGGAGGGTCCCGGCATCAGTACAAGCATCGGCATGCTCTCCTCAGGCTCCACGGCCTCCACAGGTGCCACAGGCAATGGCAACGTGCGGACGGAGGATGAAGGGGCGTTCTCCTCAGTGGTTTCAAGGTGTGTCCCTTCTTTCTCTTCCGGCTTGTATCATTGAATGCCTCCAGGCCCGTTGCCCTTTTCTTCTGGAACATGACGACAGCAAGATTGTCCCGTCCTCGCTGCAGTCAGGCGATTGCTGTTCGGGGGGTCACTTCGCGACGATGCGAGGTCATCTGCATGTGCAACTACTACTCCCTGGGGCAGGCCGAGGCTGGTGATGCTCTGATGCATGATGCTCTGCTCAGTAGCTGAATACATCGCGTGAGATGTTGCATGATGTTGGTGTGAGGAAGGTGGGCCTAGGTAGCCAGGCATGATCAGTACGTTCGCTGCCCGATGCAGTTGGCCCGAGCGCTGTTGCAGATCATTGCCAGCAGGAACTTGGCCAAGGCACTGTTCTGCATACAACTTGCACTGCTGCTAGTGGCTTTCTTTGGCCGGGGCCCCTCAACCCGCGAACAAGAGCTTTCGAACGTTGCCCGTGCTGTCCAGGGTCGGAGGCGCAACAGGGAGCTGTGAAACACTGCATGGGCCTAGCATTTCTTGTCAGGCTCTCAGATGTCTGAGGAAGATCATCTGGTGCTCCAGTTCTCGGATGGAGGGCATCTTCTCACGTTTTCATCGGCCTCTGCTTGAGTCGTTTTCGGTTCAGAACCTTTTGCTTGGCAGGCCTGTGCAGAGCTCACAAGATGCTTCCATGCTTTTGCGCTTCTATGCGAGTTGCAGGTTCCGTGCCCGCTTGCAGCTTTACTGCTCGATCAAACATGGCACGTGACGGATATGATGGCGATCGCATAAAGGACAAAGGATGACAGCAGAATGCGAGATGCATGATTGCATAAGACACAGCTCGATCTAGTTCCTTCCTCGCCACAGCCTCGCAGAGCTGCATTGGTTGCCCTTGGCCTGGCTGAGCTTTAGCCGATTCGTGCAGTCCTGTTGTCACACCTGTCGTCATCAGGAATCATGGCCGTTCGCGTCACGGGACGGCGAAGTGGTTCCGGTCAACAAGCAGCTCAGAATCAAGCGGCGAAGCCGGCTTTACACAGAGGAAGAGCAAGATGGGCCGCCATAGCAAAAGTCGTCGAGAATGCTGGGTGCCAGGCCGTCCATGAATCGGAGCTCGAAGCCAAGCTCAGGCTAGCCCGAGCTGGGACCCCATGAAGATGTCACGGAGTTCTTGTGCGTGAGCTTGGCCGGAACTGAAAGCTGTTGCCTGCAGCATGTCTGCTCAACCACCTTGCAGCCTATAGCCACATACTCAGACGAGCAACACCCGCAAAAAACGCACCTTGAGCCCAAGACACTTCTCCAGCGCCATGCTCTGAGCTTCAGATGCGGCTGCTGTTTGCGGCTTGGCTGCTCAGGCGCAGGAAGGCGTTTCTTGCAAGAGTCACTTCCTTCGAGCCTCCGCAGGACATGCTCTGCAAGCAACTCGTCGCAGCAGGGAACCACCAGGCTCACAGTCATCGATGCGAATGGTGTACGGAATGTCTATGTGGCGAATGCGGCACGCTGGAATGCACCCCGACAGCTGGACTTAATTGCTTGGGTCTCGCCTGCGTGACGCTCGACTCTTGATGAACGGACTTAGGCATGGCACGGTGGCGACAGAGAGTGCCCGAGCTCTTCGAGCTGCTTGCCGTGCCAATGGCCTGAAAATGGTGCAGCGGCTGCATCCGGACCTCTGATGCCAGCGCCTGGCAATGGACAAGCCTGCAGCAGGCACGGCTCCCAAACCACACAGGAGCATACGTGGGACACCCACTGTGGCAGGGACACCGTGCCCCCAGCTCCGCCGCTCAGCAGCTCAGTGCTACTGGCGAGACGCGGAGCGTGCGCTTTTGAGGACCGTGCATCTTCCCTGTGAGGGACCAAGGCTCCGGCTCCGCAAGATAAGCGGCCCTCCAGGAAAAAGCAATCGTGGCAGCAGAAAGAGGCTACTGCGGATTGGTGGTCTTCAACAGGAGTTCATGATTGCACGTGTTCGATGGAAGTCGAAGAGTAGATGCTGTGGACTCCCCTTTGAGGCTATAGCGTTTTCCTGTCTCGTGTCTCTCTCGCTCTCTCTCGCGAGGAGAAGCGGCGTGCCTCCACCCGCAGTCGGGATCTTGGAGCTGCCGGACATGACAGCCGGTCGGGAGCGACACCTGGTCTGAGAAGGGAGGGACGGTGCCAATGCTTCAGCAGATTTCGCCTGGGCCCAGTCCTAGTGCTTTTGCGGCGGGGCTTCGGAAAGCGGCATGCGGGTCTGGTGTTTCACGGCATTTGACGGCTCCTCGAGCCCAGGAGATGGGAATGTGGCAGTGCCCGCTTGGCTCGTCTCAAAGGCTGCGCATCGACAGGACAGATGGAGTATGGAAATCCACAGTGTGTGTTTGGTAGGAGGACGGCCTGGCGCTTCTGGCTGCACTGGCCTCCGGAACCTTGCAGGCGGAGGTGCCCTAATCTCGCTTCTGCCCACATGCCACTGCGCTGCCTGTGCACTGAAGGTGATTGAGCAAGAAAGAAAGCCCCCATTGTGGGTCGCACAGGCTGCTCACTGCTCTGATTGTGCCGACGTGAGAGTTTGCTATCTCAACGTGCCAGGCGGACAGCTTCGGCATCCGGGATTACCAGCTGGACTAGGACCAAGTGGGAATTTGGCCCAGTCGAGCAATACTGGACAGTCGATTACAGGTCGCATGCATGCAGCGTTGCGATCTGGTCTACGTCTATGTCTCATGGATCGCGAAGAGCTTCATGCCCGATGATGCTCGAGGGCGTTCGATTGCCATGGGCAATCGCTGCAGCTGGAAGTCGGTGCTGATGGTGATCGAAACAGGTCTGTGCGTGGACGTCAGCAGCTTGTCGTCGTGTGGCACGTCAGCAGACATTAGCCGTTGCGCGGAACGCAGCACATCCGGAAAAACTGGGTGCGAGCAACGGCATGTCCTTGCAAGATGGGCCTAGCGGCAGACCTTGTCGTGTCACGCTGAGGCGAAGATCGGTCAGGGCCCTGTCTTTCCACCTTCGTGAGGGTCTGGTCGGCCTGCGAAGTTTGGGCCAAGGAGACCCAGATGCAGGGACGTTTTCGGCCACTTGGCGGCACTAGAGGAACAAAGCGGCTTGGTTTTTATCAAGCAGCGCTTCTCTGACACACGAGAGTTGCTGTTGGAGGTGCCGGTGCCGGCTTCATCGACTTCCATCCAACTGCCGCAGGGAGCACTCAACGACCATGCCTCAGACGAACCAGAGCTGACGAGATCGGTTTGGGAACGCTCTGACATGCTGGGACTACAGTATGCAAGGGACCGCCACTGGCAAAGGTCCGCCGCGAAAACAACTTCTTCGCTTTGCGCTCGTCGGCGCCCTGCAATCTGCATGCAGCAGCTCGCGATTCCGACGGTTGAGACTCAGGGAAGCTTCAGAACACCCAGTCTCACCCAGGTCAACGCAGGCAACGCAACCACGCGCAGCCTCTCCGTGCAGTCAGCAGGCAAGGAGGGGCCTGATTTGTTGTTGTTTTTACTATTTTGCATGTCCTTGATGGGATCTCTTTCTTATCTACAGGGCTCTGCATGCTCCGCAATCACTGCTTGCCGGCTGCATCGCAGGTCCAGCAATGCCCTCTGCAGCAGGTCCCGTTCACGCAAGCACAGATGTCCAAAGCTGAATTTGCAGGAGTGCTTGTTGGATGCTGGAACGACAAAGGACAGCTAAGTTATGCAATCTGAGGGTGCAGCCGCGGCACGGCGCCGCATCTCCGACGGCGTCGCAGGTGCCGCTTGAAGGGCACGTGTGCATACAGGTTGAGGCTGAGGCTGAGCATTTGCTGAGATGTCGAAGATACCCAGGGCTCACTGCACCGTGCACCTCGCCTGAGCTGGCCTCCGAGTTCACAGGTGGTCCGTCAGATTTGTCGCGTGGCCATGGCCGAAGAATGAACTCATGACGCTGTCATCATGGCAGGGACACCCGAGTGTTCCCAGCACACCTTGCACTCCCAGTCCTAAGCAGCCGTCTGAGCGAGGGCTTTGCAGAGATTGTGGCACGGCGGAAGTGTCGGAGTGCATACTGCAGCAGCATAGTGCAGCATTGGGACTCGGAACTAGAGCAGACATGCTCAGGCCATTGCCATGCCAGGGTTCTCAGACCAGCAGGACCTCGTGTGAGTCCCAGCACAAGAGGAAGCAGAGCTGCACGGCGGGGCAGCAGAAAATTTAGGCGGGAAGGCGCACCTACGCGGCTCGCCTCGAGTCAGGGTCTCAACGAGGGTCCAATGCCGAATCTGCAAGGTTCTGCTGTGCCTCAACAGTCTCTGCTTCTGCCAGGTCAGCTAGGAGCCATGAGTCCATCACGGCCAGCGGTCCAGGGCCAGGGCATGCTGTCAAGCCCTCCCAGCCGCGTGAAGGCCTCAGGTCTGTACTGTCTTCTAGCAGAATGCATTCCCTTCTTCCTTTGCTTGACCAAGTCCGATATCCTCAGCGATGGAAGCGAGGCTTGCTTAGCGTATATTCACGGCGAAGGTCTTGTGTTTTGGACCTGGCGACCTGCAGGTACCCAGTCGGAAGACATTGCCCTCCGGCGTGAGACTTCAGGCAGCTTAGATTTCTTAGATGACCCTCCATGCGACTTGGGTCCTCGTGTCGGAAGATTCGTTGAGTTTCACGGTCGCTCATGCGAGGTTGTTGAAATAAGGTTTCTGTCTGCTTTCTGATTTTGACGACAGTTGGCCAGGTGAGTACGCAAGAGGCCCGGAGCCATGCACACAAAATCGGCCACAGACGTGTCGGCAATCTGGCAGGACCCGCAGCACGGACTGCAGGCTTGAAATTGCCTCGTTTCTATAGTGCACCGTACAGTAAGGTGCAATCTATGCCTGCAAACTGAAGAACTTTCGACTTTGCAGGTCCAGAGTGTCATGGTGACGCCAAAAGCTGAGCCTTTCTTCGCGGGCTGCGCTTTTGTAAACTCAAGCTTGTGTTGACGCCCCCGAAGCAGTGACCACAGGAAAAGAAATGAGAGGAGCACCGAGGCAAAAGCAGTGTGTCTCTCCGGTCTCTTCGTCTCTGTGGTGTGAGCATGCGCATCAGTGCATGCGCGTCCAAATCCGCGTGCATGTGCGCATGCAAGCATCTGCCACTGTCTTTGTCTCTGTCTGTGTCTTTGTGCTACGTGTCCGTCCGTCTGCCTGCCTGGCTGTCTGGCTCTGTCTACTGTCCCTCCGTCTGCACGTACGTCGGTCTGTCGGTCTGTCGGTCTGTCGGTCCGTCCGTCGGTCTGTCATGGTCTGTCATGGTTTGTCATGGTCTCATGGTTTGTCTGTCTGTCTGTCTGTTGTCTGCCTGATTGCCTGGCTGCCTGTCTGGCTGGCTGGATGTCTGTCTGTGTCCGTCTGCGTCTGTGTCCGCCTTCCTGCCTTCCGGTCAGCCGGCCTGCTGGCCGGCCTGCCCGTCTATGTGTCCGCGTCTTTCGATGTCTGTCCGTATCAGACAATCCGTGTACGCCAACCAGCTAGCAGCTAGTTGGCTGGCTGCCTGCCTGCCTTTTTGTCTGTCTTTGGGTCTCCCTGTCTCCGCGTGACCCCGTGTTTCTGTCTCCCTGTTTCCATGACTCCGTGTCTCTGTCTCTCTGTCTTTTCTCTCTTCTCTGCGTCGTCTGTCAGGGTACAAAAGGAGGCTCATTGTGTCATCTCCAAGCGTGCCAGACTTGTCAGGATTTGCAGAAGGAAGTTGCCATCCTTACGAACCTCCTCCATCAGGACTTGTTCGGAGCCTCTGACATTTCGGAGTCTGCATCTAAGTCTAAGTAGGCTGTCGAAGTGGTCTATTGCGTCATACCTTTCTGGTAGAGCCGGATCGAAGGCTTGAGTCGAGGTTGTCACTAGATTCCGCTATGCTGACACTGGGGTCATTGAAGCGTTTGCTCTAATAGGAAGCTATTCGTTCTAAATTGTTGGAATCATCAGCCGATCTGTGATTGAAAATCGCCAGGAGCGCCGGCAAGCCAACGATGCATGGGGCTTGTCTTGATTTGGTATGCTCTGGCAGATGCTCTCGGGGTCCTGATTCCGTCAAAGTCGCCTGCAAGGCATTCAACAAGCTCCACAACAAGTGGTCCTGCGACCTTCGTGCCAATGAGGACTACGCATGCCGAAGACAGCCCGATTTGCATGCCGGAGTCGTGATTGCCAAAAGTTGTTTTGCAATTGGGTGTCACTCAAGGTTTGACTAAATTGCAGCCCTGTCATTGGCAATAATGTAGGCTGTCAAGTCCTGAATGCTCAAGGACTTCATCAAGTACTTGCACAACGAGAAAGATCGGTGCTTTGGCAACACATATCAAGAAAGAGTAGGGAAAGCCATGCAGTGACCGCGAACTCACTTGTTGGACAGCGCTCTGTCTTCTCACTTGCTGTCAAGAAGATCAGATGTCTGACAGGATGCAACAAAAGCTGGAGGCACTGATTCGGACTTTGATTGCAACAGTATGACAAAGCGCCACAGCATTTCTAGTCTCTTGAACAGGGCCTCGAGAATGAGCGCAAGGGTGTCATTGCCCAATGGCAGCAGCTTGTGGCGGGTTTCCCAGTCGATATGAAGCTGTGAAGCTCAGTCGCGCTCATTTGTTCTTCAAGGCCGAGAACGAGGACTTGCGGAAGGCTCGCAAGCTGAAGTCTTGGTACGTGAGCCGCTGGGCTTATGCACGCATGTTCCAGGAGCTGCGAAGCAAGAACAGGCAGCTGGAGGCACGACAATCTGCACTTGTCCTGCCTGCAGAGAACTCTTATTAAGAAGCATGCAGAGCCGGTGTCGCAGGGTGAGAACAGTGAGCTGAAAGAGGCCGTCGTATCCGACTAGCTCAAATGCCGAACCTGCAACTCATCCATGCGCAAAGAGTTCTGCGTACTGTGCAAGGCGCTAACAAAGCTCCAGAACAGGCTTGAGGAGTTGAACAGCTTCGAGAACTTCGCTGATGGTTGCTTGTCTTGAATTGACCTTCGCTGGGCTCGTGCACTCTTGCTTACTCGACATGCTTCTGTTGTTAATGCGACACATACCACACACTTCGAGGTGAGCTTGAAGATGCGAGGGCCAAGGCACATGGCTTCGCTTCCTTCCGGCTTTGCCACGCGAGCGATCTTCAAGTGACTACTCGACAACAATATTTTTTGCCAGGTAGCGAACATGGCACGCACCTCGCTCGCACAAAGGAGTGCCTTTCGTTTGGTCCGTCCAGAGCGCAGTAGTTGTGAGCCCACCGGTACCAAGATGAGCTTGAGGGTGCGCAGAACCAGGCAGCCCACGTGAGTCCACGTGCTCGGTGACCAGCAGATCTCATTCGCAAGTTTTCTCGGACAGGTGGCCAAGTTGCAGAAGGAAAATGCCTCTTTGCAGAAGCAGGCTCGACCGCTCTCAATGCTGGTCGGCCCGCACAAAGCTGTCCAGGATCTCCAGCTGTTTGTGTTGCCTTGTGTTTTGTTATTGCTCTTGTCGGCAGCTTGTCGTGTCTACTGCAAAGCGGCAAAACAGATTTTGTCCCTGAGGCCAGAGCAACAGCTCTATACCAAAACCAAGACGCCGAAAGGCACAAGTTTTCTCGCACTCTGTTTTTAAAAGCAGCCCAAGATGGCCCAAGCCTCTGTCACAAGGCCATGTAACTCTGCACGCTGAACCGTATCAAGACAATGAGCTGAGAACCTTCCATCCAATAGTGAACCAACACATTCATGGCTTGCAAGTCGACCGCAGGTCTCAAGCTTTCCTAACCTTTTCTGAAGCAATGGCTAGGTTTCAGTTTCAAACGTTGCGCAGTGCCTGCAGGTAGAAGTCCAGCGCAAGCTGCGTGAGGATGAGCAGAGAGCCTCCGAGGACGGCCCGTCTGCTGAGCTTGCGGGGATCTTCCGACGGTCTTCCGATCAGCATCTCGCCATCAGGAAAAGAACCGCCGCTGGGCTCGGGAGTGCAGTGGCGTTGGAGCCGGCACCGGAGAGGCCGCCGCCCCTCACTTCCCTCGCTCGGTAGGGCCGTAATGGGCCGTAGATCTGCGGGCGGCCACAAGGAAAAGGAAAAGGCTCCAGGCCTCGAACAACCTAACGGCCATTCGACTCGGCAACGGGTCAAAGAGCACAGCGACGGCAGGAACGCCTTTCAGGTCACCTTTATTCGACACTGACATCCCAATGTGAGGTTCTGGGGAAAGCTGCGCATCAGAGTGTCTGATCTGCTCGAGCAAGCTTGCGCGGTGCGGGATGGAACGAGTCAATGCCGAGCAAAAGGCAGCACAAGAGCATCAGGAGCAACACAACGTGGCAGAGGAACCACGCGCTCTCCACGTCCCGGGAAGTACTGGCAGGTAGCACAGTCGGGCTTCAGGGTTTCAGGTTTCAGGCTTTAGCTACCTGGGCTTCCCAAGTTTCTTTGGATGTGTTGAGAGATGAATCAGAAGCCATCATGAGAGCAAGGAGAAGGAGATCAGGAGGCAAGGAGTTTCCATTGTTGCTTGGGCTACCGAGCAGGAAGCTGCGCAGTCTCCGGCCACGCCGGAGCTTGCGACCTCCTCGGAAAACCGCCTGAGGCCACTAGGCTGCGCTCAGGTGCATCATCGAGTCCGGGTCGTGCGTCCCGTCACGTATCGGGCTGGCTAGGATGGCGATGATCGATTCCTCATCTTCTTCGGCTCAACTGAAAGATGCCATCTCCGCAGTGGAGTCTTTGCTTGGCGAGGCCGATGGCACTGCTGACATTGTCTGGCTACTGTTTCCAAGCCACCAGGCGAAACGTGAGATGAAGAACAAGCAGCTGTCAGGACCTGACATGGCCATGGCCAGGCAGAGAGGTGTTGAGGTCTACAACTGGTGCAAAAGTCGCTTCAGGTCTTGGTCTAGTCTTGGTCTAGTATTGGGCTCCTGCGACTCTCCGCCGAGGCGCGAGCGCCGGGCGGCCTTCGAGCAGCTCCACGCGGCCTTGGAGGCGCCGCGCGCCCGCGAATGCCCGCGAATGCCCGCGAATGCCCGCGAATGCGAGCTCACGCGATCTCTAGCGAAGATGCCGACAAAGTGCACAAAGGGCAATCACTTTTGGCTCATCGCAGGCCAACGACGAGCATGCTCTGGCCCAGGCTGGGCTTCTGCAGAGAGCGTCTTCGTCCCCACTCCTATCGCGGTGCATCGCGCCACCAGGCCGTCGAAGCAGCGCGGATGGCGGAGGTCGAGGCCGAAGACGTCGCAAAGGCCGAGGCCGGCGCTTGCGACGCTAACCGGCAGCCGAACGGAAAGCACTGCCGCACGCTTCATTCTTCCATGGATTTCTTGCTCTCACGCCGCCACGTTGGCGATCGCAGCTCATGGCTCATGGCTTGAGAAATGTGATTGAGCACAAAACCCCTCAGCTCTCAGCGCTCCTTGTGGGCAAAGCATCTCCCCAACTTTGGACCCTTGTGCTGAAGGCTAAAGTGACTGAAGAATCGCATCTAAACTCCACGGGTGCCAACCTGCACAGCAGACACCAGGCCTCACCAACCCACTATGCAGGACTCCTCCTTGAACTGCGAATCCGGCCGCGGCCTGTCCTGGCGCATGGCCCAGATATGGAACGCGCCTTCCTATGGGAGACGATGGAGAGCTCATGGCATCCATGGCTGATGCACCATGTTGGCTCTCTGCAAGTGCGAAGAAGGCAGTTACTGTGTGCAGAAGAAATTGCTCCGCTCGCTCATTTAGTAGATGGTGAAAGCTGGCAAAGATGTGCTTCGCGAGGTGGCCAGGACTTCTCCCCCGTGGAGATAGTTGTGGTTCAGCCGACCCTGCAAGATTCTCTGGACTGACAGTTGTTGAACATTGTAGGATGCAGGAAACAGCAACAGCAAGAGCCAACCATAATCATAAATACAATAGGAATGACACTTGACGAAAGCCATCCCTTCAGTAACCTCAACAGCCGCAACCAGTGATTCAGGCTTCGTTCTTTTCATGTGTTGGAGGTCTGGGTTGTGTCGGGCATTCCCTTATGTTGGAGTATGTCACCGAGGCCTCTTGATGAACAGGTTTGCTGAGTTTCACGGGGGCAGGCAGGTGATCTCAAAATTCCATCTCGCATGTGCCATGTCTCACTCTCAACCTCAATCTTTCGTCTTGGTATGCAGAGGGGTCGTTCCATCGGGGCGTGCAAGTCTTGCCTGCCTTCCCGTGGATGGGCTTTTGGCATTGCTCAATTCAAAGATCAATCGAGTACTGATTTGCATGATTAGCCTAGCGGAAGGAAAACGAGTCGTTGATGCGCAGCAGAGTTGTCGATGCTCCAAACAAAGCAAGCTGATTCCATCAGATCCCTCAACAGGATGTGGTAGCATTGGACAGTATTGATTTTGCCTGCTTGGTGATGGACTCGGGTTGAAGTGGGTCTTCTAGACCTGGCTTTCTTGTCTTGGTTTGCCATTCCGATGTCTCGTTGCATGCAGCCATGCTAAAAGATGTCCGGCTTATGGCATGTCATGGATTTGGAGCCTGGACGGCTTGGCACAGCAATCCTGGTGCTTGCGCTGAGCGTGCTGGCCTGCAGGACGTTCGTGTGAAGGCGAAGGATGTGGACTCAGATTCCGAGGGCGAAGACTGCAAATTTGACTTGAACGAGCTCGTGGTAGCCCCAGCTGCTCGGCGTACCTTACTTTCGTCGCCGGCCTCTGCTGCGGTTCTCGGAGAGAAGCGCAACGCTTTCTTGGCTCAGGGCTCCTACAAGGTCGTCTCCACAGCAACCCTCCATGAGCCGGCCTTGAGGCATTCGAGTTTGCAGAAGTGGCAGTGCATGGCAGTGCGCTGTCGGTATTTTTTTGAAGGACGGGCAGCGTCTGGTATCTTCAAGCTCAGCCTGGCGACGAGTCGGCCTTGCAGCGTGTGGTGCAGGTGGGGGAGAAAACGACCCAAGTCCGAAGCCGACGAAACCTGTGACGGGCCAGAGACTCTAAGGTGACTTTGTCCATCCACATCAATGGCATTAGCATCAGAGCCTGGAGAAGCAGAAGGCATGATACGCGATCCAATCTTCACCAGAATCTGCTGCGACGGGTCAACTGCTACTAAGCTTGTTAAGGACATGTTGACGAGTGCTCAACGACCACCCTTGCATGGTCACCCTTCAGCCTCGTACAAGCTTGTCGGCTTCACAGTGCGGAGGCTCTGGATGCTGCAAGGCATTCCCTTAGCCGCAAGCACCTCCCTCTTGCCAGGCTGATGAGTCCCTTCCTGGGTCACGTCTCTTCAAGGCAGGGTGCGGGATTTGGAATGCGTCCAGACCAGTTTTGGGCACGGGCCGAGATGCGAACCTGTGCCCCTGCAAAACTCGGTCTGTCCGGTGCATGCCACTTGCAGCTCAGGGTACTAGGAACCTCGTTGCCAGATTCGGTGAGTAAGCAGCAGCTACTGGCTAGCACAGAAGACTGTGGATCTGAGATCGTGGATTTCCACAACGCCAAATCGCTGCTGTTTGCTGTGTCGGGACCCGACTGCGAACAAGATGCTCATCTCCACAGGTTAATCGTATCGCGGTGCTGTTTGTCGATGCGAAACTCAAGGGTCGCAGCTCCCTTCTGAGGAGCGGGCGAAATGGGTCGCAGCAGCAGCTCGAGCCTTGCGTATCTGTCAATGCATTGGAACATGGAGCGTGCTCTGAGGCCCACACATTTCTGTCCCATCCGAGGCATGTTGACCGTGTCGCTGTTTCCGGTTCACAGACTGGTCACACAGCCTGTGCCTGGCCTGGAGTGGACAGAGACTTGGCTTCAGCCGTAGGGTGCTTCACAGCGCCACCGACTCTCCTAATGGTGGTCGCGGATGTTAAAGTTTTTTCCTTCGTCAACACAGCACCTGCTAGTGCACAAGATATGATTCCATCTTGGAACCACGTCATGTGCGAGAGCAGCTGAACCGTATTGATCCATGCACACGAAAGCAAGCTCGTGTAGGAATCCCGAAGCTTCCGCAGCCTCCATCCATACCGAACTTTGATCGTGTGCTGCTGCGGCGGGCATCCTGTCTCCATTCTCAGCTTTCCGGATCCCTGCCTTCTGAACCGTTCATCTTTCACATTCGGCCGCGCTCGCCGTGCTGTGTACTTGCATGACTGAAGCATTCACACCCTGCCAGAAAACACGTCTGCTGGCCGGCTACATGTTGCTCTTCGATCGGAGTGGCCTCACAACCGTGTTTTGCGAGCTCCATGCGCCCCTTAGATAGAATTGAGGGATTGGGCGAATACCGTGCCGACAGTGTTGCAGCTGAGGCCAGTCGAAGATACGGCAGGCGGACAGTTTGCCGATGCTTTGACCAACAGAGAACTTACATTGTTGTGTGGTTCACAGGCTTCATCGCGTACGAGGACCATTCCTGCTCTGCATTGGTTGTGGGGCTCTCTGATCATCTGATTTGCATGCCCGAAGAGCTGTGTTTGATACAAGCCTTCACTTTTCGCTGTAGCCGCTGTAGCCCTGCAGCTTGGCGAGACCCAGGCCAGACTTACCATTGATTCAATTTGCCACATCAGCGATGCTCGGAGCGGTCATACATATGCTTGTGTTTGGGGATCATTCGGTGGTAAGGTCTTGCAAGTTATGCGGGCTTCGCAACACTGGTGTCTGAGCCACCTTTACTGCAAAAGATCTCGACGGCCGAGTAGGTGTCCTTGCCAAGGAGCGGCTTGGGGTGGACTGCAGTTGTTTCACTTTGAACGACCAGAACTTTGCAGCCAGAAGCAGCTTGATCTGCAGATGTGTTCAATGTAGGCTTGGAACACTGATCGAAACCGAAAGCACCTATCGCGACAGAACCGAGATGGGACGCGTGTCGCAAGTTATTCAGATTCAGATTATTCAGCCGACCTCGCAACACTTTGTCTCCATGGCATGGGCTGAGTTCAGCAGAATTTCCTTTGCAACTGTTCACAGTCACGTCGAAGAGAAGATTCCAGGCTCAGGCCAACACCCAAGCATGTTCGCTCTGCCTTGACTCTAGAACCTAAGCGACGCCGGCAAGCCCCAACAAATCTTGTCGACTATAGACCCCCTTCAACCTGAAGGCTTCTTATATCTTCTTATCCCTGTGCTTGTGAGTCGTGACAGCCTGCAGGAGGCCAAGGATGTCTTTGGAGCTTTTAAGTGATTCTCGTTTGCCTTGGCGAGAGGCCTTGCAAACTGGTTTGTGGTTGGCGAGTGCCGTAATAAGAGTCTTGCCCCCCAGCGTGTGAAAGCAGGGACCTTGACGGGCATAGCCAAGGTGTTGCAGAGAAGAGTTTGTGGTTGCGAGCAATCAGAAGCTGGGCAACATAACCTCCTTGTTCATGTGTATTTCTGGCATTGGCATTGGGCTCCACGCACCTGCTGTGCCATGTCCAAGACACGAACGGGTGGAATGAAAAGTTGCTCACCGAGGTAATGTGAAGGTGAAGCTCCGACACGCCATCATGCCCACCAGCAATCTGGAGATGAGGCTCCAAAAAACTCCAACTCCAAGTCATAATGATTGCTTTGACAGCGCTGAGATTGCAAATGCGTCAGGCACTACCGTGCTGCTATTGCCGAGCAAGCTGCTAAGCTACCAAATCTGATGCTCTCAAAAGAGCTTCAAGCGAAGGGACCTTTTCTACGAAGGCACCCCTGGCAGCCAATCGTTGGATTGCAGACTTTTAAGTGTCACCTCTGGGAGGTGCCCAGGGTGTCCGGGCTGGCAGATCACTTAGCTCATTAGCGCGTGGCAACACATTCGCTAACTCCTAAATCCTCCTTGAGTGGCTAGGTCGGATAGCAAGCCACCCGCCGATGACCCTCGAGACACGATGGATGTGGAGGCTGCGTCGCAGGCAACGGCAGCTGGTTGCATTTGTGACTTCACGTCATGCTGGTCAAAGTGCCCTGTCAGGCTTCCTTTCCGGCACGACAGGTTGACTCCTCGAATCCCGAGACTCCTGTCACATCAATTTACATCTGAAGTGTGCCGGAAAAGAGCGGCGTTTTTCATTGAAGCACGTTCCGCTGCTGATCTTATCTGCTTCGATGTTGCCTGCCGCTTCGTCCTCCGTTGTCGTCGTCGCTGTTCTTCTCGCTGCTGCTTCTTTTGGCCCGTGTGCCAGGCCAAGCTTGTCGAATTGCAGTCGCGGACAGATGATGACAGGAAAGCACAGGCGGGGTAAAATTGCCGGCTGACTCGGAGCTCGGTAACTTGACACGGTTGCCTTCATTCAGGCTGCACAGATCCTACTGTCTGGACAGAAGAAGGATGCTTTCCACTACGTCAAGAAGGCCACCAAAACGCATGGGGACGTCCCGGACGTACTTTTGCCCGAATGCGAATGCTTTCGGAAGCTGGGGAGTATGAGATAGCACAAGGGAGGTCTCAAGAGGATGAGATTTGGAATTTCTTCGCCTTATGCGCTGTGAGTTTGATTGCTCGCTGCAGTGAGTTGCTTTCTCCCTGACAGGACAACGTAGATGCCGTCAAGACTATCTTGGAGAGCCTGGATGACACGGTGCGTTGGCAGGACGGGCAGTGATACCGGGAATATCTTCATATCTCTGCCGGCTTGAAATATGACAGCTACAGCGCAGTGTTTATGAGTTTGTTCTCACATTGACATGCTGGACACACCCTGGCTTCGTGATTATCGTGATTGCTTTAAACCGTAAGCTGCAACCACCGGTGGCCGTAGTAAGCTTTAGATATATCGTCTTCGGACGAGCCGATTGTGCAATGCGACACAGGATAAGTCGTCGCTTCTGAAAGACACTTTTTTCAGGACTGGCGCGATTACTGCGGAAGGACATTGTCGACTACTTGGCGTTCGGTATCGGCCGAGCAGCTGCTTCGCTGACGTGTTGAAATCTGTGTTCCTGAGGCAAAACTATGCCAGAGAAATGAAAGCTGATCAGGCTTTGCCAAGAGCACTTCTGTGTGCGTATGCAGCAAGATGTGCGTGCACTTTCAGGTGTCGGAGTTCCTCACATCAATGGCCAGTGACCTTCCGAAGGGTATCGGCCGCGGAAGCGTCGCTTCTGCGCTCCCTGGGAAAGCCTTGTGAGGTACGTCCGATGCCTCGCCGGCCTCGCGGTCGGTTCTTCGCTCGGAGAAGAGCCGTGCCTCCGCCGCATCCGCATCCAGCCGGCCGTCCTCGGTGGCTTTGGACGAGGACGACGAGGCCACGATCTGCCACTTTATGTCGCTTGGGTTTGCTTTGCAAGTGCTTTTCGAGGTCGGCGCGGATGTTGATGAGGCGCACTTGACTTGCTTGGAGCCTTCGTGCCATGTCGGGAATTGCGAGGAGCCTTCGCACCTGGTGGCTCTGACCAACAGCAACAATTTGGATCCTCAGGCATCATGAAGAACTCGGCTCTGCTTCCTTCAGCCTGAAGCCGCACAGTACTTGCCGCAATGTGATTGCACCAAGTAAGCACCAATGCGCATAATGCGCCATTTAAGACTGAGTGCCAGGAAGATTATCAGGAGGATTACTTTCCCTCCAACTGGGTGGAGGAGAAGGTGGCTAGCCCGGACAATATCGCTGGGTGTTCATTGCGGCACGGTTTCTGAAAGCTCTGCCGTGCTGAGCTGCCTGGCATGTTCATGCCTCCCGTTGAGGTTTCGACGGTGCATTCACACGCACACAGGCGACGATCTTAGAGAGACAGCATGTTGACAGTCTGTGCGTCGGGTGTACCACGAAATCCCCAGTGCTTGATCGAAAAAGCCTTTGACCTTAAACCGCTTGCTCCGAATGAAGCACGCACACTTCGCGCATTTTCAAGTCTTCTCGAAGCTCCTGTCAGCCAGGCCGGCAGATGTAACCCGGCAGGTGTCGGAAGAAACCGAGGAGTGTCTTGCTGACTCAAACGCAGACTGCAGCGGACGGCCGACTTGAAAGCCTGAAAGGAGGGCGAGGAGCTCGAGGAACCTGAGATTACTCTCTCACAGGAGGAAGTTGATGCATTGAAGAAAGAGGACTGCCATGCAAGCATGGCAAGACTGCAGACAGCAGTGTGTTGATTGCACACGCTGTTGCATTGTTCATGAAGGCTTTCCGAAATGTGGCTGGGCTCTCGGCGGCGTAATTTCGACAAGCATGCATTCGGCAACAGTCTGCACGGATTCGTGCCTCGGGGCAAGGTTCAGAACAAGATGCAGGAGCTGGATGACGTGCTGGCGCAGTGATCCTTTTGCACTTTAAGCAAGGGTGTTTCTTTTGGCGGAGGTCAAGGGTTGAGGTCATGACTGTGTGCCGCTCAATTCCAAGCTCAGGCTGCCCGTTCGGGTATGGTCGTGCTGGGAAAACAAAGCGGGAAAGGACTCAGTTTCAAGCGGGAGCAAGCAGGGCTGCAAGCAGGGCTGCAAGCCTGATCCCCAGCCTACGCAGGACTTGATAACCTTGTCACAAGAGCGAGGGCGGGGACCTCAGCCCAACTCGCCGAGCAAAGGCTTGAACGGAGCCTTGTTTGCACGAGGTCCAGTGGAGCTTACTGCATTCTGGCGAAAAGGCTTGGGATTGTGCAGGACGGAGCTTCAGTCAAGAACTGGAAATACCGCGCAACCAAATCGCGGACCGTGGCTTTGAGACCTGCGTGGCCAGGAGCTGAAGAAAGATTCCTTCGAGGAAAGGGAGGCGCTGTCATGCAGCGTCTTCTTCCATGCTGTGTTGCTCCTCGCATCACCCCGATCCATCGCTGCAGGATGTGTGGGTTTTCTTGCCTGGTGAGGCAGGGTAGCGAGCCTTGTTCATGCCTGTTGCGTGAGAGGAAGGCTGAGTCCGCCCGTCCAGGTCCAGCCATTACGAGCAACTGTTTTGGAGGACCTCAACAGACTCGCAGTCCTGTCAACAGACTCATATCAAGCTTTAGATGCTTTAGGTAGCCCAAGTCAAGGACACTCCTGAAGAGCAAGATGATGTGCATGCCTCGCTTCACTTGGCAGATATGCCGTTTCAAGTGCCTGTCAACATGTGTCCCGGTACAACAAGGTTCTAATCCAGTACTGGGACGGTGATGAGCCTGAGAAGCGCATAGAGAAGTGTCTCGTGCGAAAGATATGGGGCTGAGAGCCTGGCACAGGTTTCTGCCCAGGAAAGCTGGTCGCTGTTTGCACAAGTCCAGCAGCACTCAAGGCAGAATTGTGGGGAAACTCACATCTGGTTTCGCGAAGAAGTTTCACCGAAATTCGGATCGAGCTTTGCAGCCGAATAGAGGCTCCGGCACCATTGTCGAACCGTAGACATGGTATGCCCGGGCCGCCACTGGAAGCCTGCTCTTGGTCTCTCGATTGAAGTTTCACAGCTCAAGATGAACATACCTGGCGACTGCATCGGGGCAACATGGCTCCGATGCAACCCTCAAAGCTCCGATGATACCGACATCGTGCGAAGAGCATCCAGCAGATCACAGCAGCTCTTTGTACAACTGCGGCTCTCATTGATGTCGTGTCTTAAGAGCTCTGTCTCAATCTGATGATTTTTCATTTGGAGTGGATTCCAAGCTCTTTGAAGCTCTCTTCTCGCATGCCGAATGGGCATGCTGCTGGTGCTGCAGCCAGCTTGGCATACCGCCCCGCACCGTCAATGCAACGACCTGCAGCTACTCACAATACCTTTTTTAAAAGCGGGCGCATAAGTGAGCAACTCCTCATGTACTTGCCCCTTGTGCTCTGCGCTGGCAACCCCCGCTCTGAGAGGTACGGTCCTCCAAAGCATTGGCTTTGCTCGGCCCGTACCTGAGCGTTTGGGTTTGGCCTAGAAGCGGCTTGGAGCCGGAAGGGGTCAGCCGGTCAGCCCTTTGTCGATTCGCTTCTTGTGCAGGTCTTGGTTCCGTCGTCTGCTCATCTCGCCTGGCTCTGCTTTATTGATTTCCAGGAAATCAGCACCCCGATGTTGGTGCAATAGCTTCATGATGCGAAACACTCCAGGACCTGATCCAACAGCACCTGAACAAGCCCGCACAACTACCTCGCTGGTTAGTTGCCTGGTCCGCACATTCGCATATTCCTTTCGGTGCTCAGCAAGATGTTTGCTCCGGCCCGTGTATTTAATTCCAAGCCTGCTGGACTTGGGATGCGCATGTGAACGTGATGAGTTGCTGTCAGATGCAGGCTAGGTGACTGCACTGCTAGAAATAAGGCCCCAAAAAAGCACATAAGCAAAAATTCGGATAGGGATATCCCATATAAACCTCCTTAACAAGGAAGCCCAATAAGGTAGGGATATCCCCCTAAAATGCTTATGCTTATATGCTTTTTGGGTCCTTAGGAAAATCGCCAGATTTGCACTTCTTCAGTGCATGTGCAGCAGTCGCAAGACTGCCTTGGGAAGGTGAAGCATCTGGAGTTCGATGTGCTCATTGCGCATGCACTCTTGGATGGAGCGGCGATCTATTCCCAGGTGAGAACGTAGACATTTGCTTAACGTGCCCAAATCTATGCTGTCATTTGCAGGTGCTGACAGCTGAGGTGGCAAGTGAGCTGAGGGAGCATCTAGCTGGCATCATGAAGACTTGCAAGCTTGAGACTGGCAGAAGCTTTTTTGAGTTTGAGGTATCATGCTGGCCTTCTTTGCGCCACCAGCGTGGATGAGGCAGCTGGGAAGACTTGATTCGCATCGATTTCAGCTTCTTTGCAGCTTGCCGGTGCTCGCGGATGCTCGCGGGTGCTCGCGGCTTGCGTCAGGTCGGCGAAGCTGCGGAGCTGCAAGTGCCTGCCACTTTCAAGCCGGGAGCTGACAAAAAGCCCCACGCCCAAAGCCCCAAAGCCGGCCGTGCCCATTCTCGGCTTCCAGGCTGCCGGCACTTTCCTTGCTACAAGTCACCAACCAGGTGTGGGTGGCATGAGGGCAGGGAGGGCAGGGAGCACTCCTAACTCCGTTGCTTAGGTGTCTCCTTTCGTGAACTTCCTGACAAGCTGCGAACTCAGTATCGTGATGTTGACTTTGGACGAAGCACATGTCGAGGTCACACGATCCAGCGACAAGAGCAAATCGAGCTCTTTAGCGCTTCGAAGAGCCTCAGCAAGGCGGGTAAAAATGAGGGGCTTGGAGGGGCCGGTAAATCTCTCAGCCTAAGGCTGCTGTGCAGCAGCTCTACGACCTCTGTCGCAGCCAACCGCTGCTTGGTCGTTGCATCTGCCTCTCGCTCTCACCCCCGGCGCCTGGGGCCGCACAGGGCTGCACATGCTGTACACTGTACAGCACGTGCACAAACTTGTTTGTGATGCCCGTGCTTGATCAGGGCTGTGCGGCGGCACTACCCACTGCACGACGCATTCAGCAAATGCATCCTGGCCAAGCTCAGGCGAACAGCAACTTTCATAGTTGTCTACACAACCAGTTCTACTTAGCTCTCTTTTTCAAGGTATCTGGGCCTAACTGCAGATGCGTCCGGCTCCCGGCCAAGGCGACATTACTATGTTGCATGTGAAGTGAAGTGACCCAAGCAGGCTTCTGCAGTCGTTCAAGTCCGATGCTTGGCGATACCTGAAGTTCATAGAGGCCAGAAATCTTTTTCACGGAAGCGGAGGGGAAGAGGTTTTATGAGCAGGCATGTTTTACTGCTGTTTGCAAGCCGTTTTGCTGCTTGGTGCTTCAAGAAGGTTGTGGCAAGTCTTGGAGTTATGGTAGGTGCCATAGCTGCGCGTTCGTTGAAGAGGCTGAGAGTCTATTGTAAACCAGGCTCGCCCCCGACAGGTCAACGACACTGTTGGCTGCCCCCAGTCTCTGTCAAGGCCTCAGCACAGGCTGTGGATGCTTTGGCTGCATGCTGTCCCATCCACAGGATTGCAAAGGTCACGTCTGTCGGTTGTGGTGGATGAGGCTTGAGCTGCTGAGCGTTCTGCTGGCTCTGGCCTAAGCATTTACTGGAAAGACATCGTGACCAGAGAGGCTTTTTGTTGGCTTTCCTGTGGGTGAGTGGGTTAGGAAGGCGAAAGGAAGGAACAAGCAACGGAGGGACGAAGCAAAGCAAAGGAGAAGCAAAGGAATAAGCAGGAACAGCAGGAATAAAGCAGATCAAAGTAAGGAAGGGGGGAAGGAAGGCAGTTGAACGAAGGAAGGAGCAAGGGAAGGAACGAATGAAGGAAGGAAGGGAGCAAGGAGGGAGAACATCCGGACAAAACTATCCAAGTGTAAGAGAGAAGGACTGAACTAGTACAACTTGCATGAGTTGCCATCAAGCCTGAAGGGTTCTTTGCGTGCTAGGCCCGTCGAGACGCACCAGCCAGTCATCACGAATCACAGACACGAACGATGAACCATCGTCATTTGCTTTTTATTCCTGTCCTTATCCATGGCTTCAGCCGAAAGGCAAGCTCGAGCTGTAAGTTGTCTTAAACTTTAGACCGGAGGAAAGTACAGTCGATGTGATTTTGGAACTTTTTGCAGGGTTTGCATTAGTTGGAGTGGCTGTTGTAAATTCATGCGTTTTTTTCGATCTTCGACGATTGCAAGATGACATACCGCCCGGACATGTAGACAGGAAGAACCCGTGGCACAGAAACTTGACCGGTGAGCCTATGGCCGACGCAGCCACTGGCAACGATGTCCTCGAACTCTGCGGCGCAAACTTCCCGAGCCGGCCAAGCTTGCTTCAAAGCACAGCCCATGTGAATCATTTCCAAACCCACTGTGCGAGCATTGCGCTGCAAGTCATAATAGGCGGTCGCCTTCCACAGCTTGTTCGAGCACATTCCACGCAGCATGCCAGATCTAAATGCCTTCCCAACCCATCGTGCGAGCACCGTGTTGCAGGGGTATTGCATTTGGATCCATTCCACGGCTTCGCAGGAGAGTTCTGCCCCTCAAAGGCTCTGCTATTGGGCTGTCCACAAACTATGTGAACTTGAATCCTTTCGAAAAGCCTCTCATACAAGCCTCGTGCCGCGCAGTAACAATCGCAAAGTAAAACCAGGGAGATCCTGATTTGCACCGGGAATGTCACAAGAGGTTGTCTTGAAGCAAGGAAGCACATTGTGATAGCAAGATGAAAAAGAAAGCACGTTCGCTTCGGCGGCTCAGCCGAGAAAAGCCACCGTACAACATAAAGAAAACTCAGAGCTTTGCTAGGAAACCCAAGAACGACCCCTCCTCCAAGCCGTGACGGTTTCAAGCCGGCTTAGGTCGTCGTTGTCTCTGACGTGCGGCCAACACCGGCACTACATGGACGTTTGCAGGCAATCCGTGCACATCCGTGCACATGCACGTGTCGACCCAAAAAGCTTCAAAAAGCTTGATTGAGATGGGCTGTTTATTTGCTTGGTTTGGATACTGGGTTTAGTGGCCTTTCAGTTTCAAGTTGAGCCTCTCGTCCTCATCCCGGCTCTACCTACTAGGTATTCCGACTGTAGCAAGGAGGAAAAGGGCCCTCAAAAAAAGAGGTACGTCCATTTCTTTGGCAAGCAGGCGCTCGTTTCCATGGCTACTTCGACAAGCCTCTCAGTGCCGGGGATCGAGGCAGTCGAAGATTGCGCTGGTGGCAATTGTTTGGCCTGTTCACGGACAGGCTGGCGATGGCACCGTCAGTGGCTTGAATTTCCTGGCGAGGGTCTTTGCAACATCGTTGTCATTTGAGGTGTCGACGGGCGCAGGGGGCGAAGGCGACATCGGAGAAGTTGTGCTTCGGCTGCATCGGCCGGGTTGCCCCCAAGGAGTCGTTATACCGGTGCTGGTGAGGCCGTTGCTGCAGCTTCTCGTACTCTGGCAGCAAGCTTCACCCAGGCACTTCCAGCCGAAGGCGTGAGAGCCAGGGTTCTCAGTGGATCCCCTGCCTCTGCCTGCCCTGCCTCAAACGGGTCTTGAAACTTCAGTGCAGGTCTAATGGCCTTGCTGCGCTCCTGTCCAGCCGTGATTTGCAGGCAGCGCCGCCCTGAAACCCTGGGATCATCTTCGTCGTTTAGTGGAAGCAAGGTGCAGGGCTCGAGCATGCCAACACAGGTGTTGTGAGGACTGCATTGCATCGTTACGTATTCTTCCGCACTCGTTTGGTCCGAGTCGTTGAGGCATCATTCTTCACACTTTGGGTCAGCTTCCACCGGGCCACGGCCTCAGCTGCAACGCAAGTGGGCCCGGCGAGGGCAGATAGGCAGTAGCTAATAAACTAGCATAACTTGCTGCTTTTTTCTGATAAGCGTGTGTCCGGGCTGGAGTTGATCATGCCCAAGGCCACCTGTAAACAAAGGAGATGTAGGCTTGCTCTGAGATACATTTGCTTCCAGCACTTGTGAATTCAAGGACTGGGCAGTCGATCGCTGGCAGTCGCTCAGAGAGACGTTGGCACTGCTCGGCACCTGGCGACTCGCCGGACCACTCAGGTTCATCCAGGTCCTCGGCCTTGCACTACTCTTCCCTTCTCAAGCAGATCAGGCAGAGTCTCAGAGCCGCCGAGGGTTCTGCGAAGTATTGAAGTCGCAGGGGTGATGCGCCTCCCGGGGCCGATGGCAAGCTTGTGAGCTTCCAAGAACTTCGGAGTGGTGGAGCTGTTTGTCGAGCTGTCTGTTCTGTGCCGCGCTTGCCGGCAGGAAAGGCCCAGACTCGACGAAGATGTGGCAGTAGAAGCGCATGCTCGTCTCGACAGGACTTGACATCGGATAGTGTTCAGGAGTGTTCTGTTGGTGAGACCCTCTGCCCTTATTTTTTTCCAAGGAGCTTGGCAGAGGCATGGGAGGCACAGACGGGGTTCCAACATGGAATTGGTCGGGTCGAGCGGCTTTTGCTACAGAGCCGTGAGGAGCACAGCCAAGCTCCGTTGGATTTCGCCCGGAACGTCGAAGCCTTGGCTCAGGGTTCCCGACAGACGGTGCTGGCTAAGCCACCCAGGCCTTTCTGCACCGAACCAAGATCTACGAGGTGCCTCGCAGTTTGGCCGAATGCAAAGGTGGCAACTCGGTGTGTGGAGCAGGCTTTCCTTGCGCACACTTCCGGCACTTCGCACTCCGCGCTGCGACTGTTTAGCAGCCTGGAGGCTGGAAATGCTGTTAAACTTGAACGTTGGCTCTCCACGCCCCACTGCAGGACAAGCTGCTGAGGCTGAAGTCTTCGCAAGCATCCCTGCCACCTGTGGCAGTCCAAGCATACTTCAGATATCATGCGCTGTGACCATGCTGGCCAGCTGAGATGACTGCAGGCTTTTGAGTTGCTTCAGCTGCTGGACCCTGCCACCTACAGTTTCAAGGACGGGGCAGCTGCAGAGCCAATTCCGAAGCTGAGTGACAGAAGCCAGCCGAAGCAAGTTTCAAACACAGCATGGGCGAAGCCGAGCTGACACCTGGTGATGCATCCTCTGATTCCAGCTCTAAGTGTCCTGAAGCTTGCTCAAAAGCTCTCACTTGCATGTGTTCCTCATCCCACCAGCCAATTCCTGATCGACAGTGACAGAGGACAGTTGCAGGACTCAGGTGACATCGCAAAACCTGGCAGAAAAACATAGCGAGATAAACTTGCAGGAGCCACCCATCACGTTTTGGGATGCATACTTCGAGTTCACCAGGGTGGCTGGCACCCACTGCTTCCCGTCCGAAGCCAGTTGTTTCTCACCCATGTTTCTCCGACACTTGTGATTGCCCAGTCCGAACCTGAGCTTTTTGAAGCAGGTTTAGAATACGTCATGGAGACCGCCTCTGGCTTCATCAAGAGCACCTGGCTTAGTGCCGGCGATTGCAGAGCGATTAAGTGATCTGCACACAGCAAAGAAGATGCTGCGGTTGGTGCTGTTCTTGATGTTCTTTGCTTTGCCAAGAACGCGACTTCTGCACGTCTGCGTGGCTGCTGGCTCCCTTCCCACAGCTCAAGCCATTGGCTGGAGCCTTGTGGAGTGACGAATAGCCTCACTCCGTCACTGAGGCGCGCAGGCGCAGCATGGCGTAGCGAAGGTTTGGGAGCAGGGTGTTGATTCGGCTCAAGGTGGGCCACAGCGCGACACTCATGAGAGAGCGCAGTGGTCCTTACATGACATGGCAAACGCAATCGTTCCAAAAGAGGTAGCTGGCACTTTCCAGCCGCTAGTTGTTTCCAATGGCAGAGAACGCATCGAAACGACGCCGCCGTGGTTTGCTTGACCTGTCCTCTCATTTCCAACTGCACCTCGACTTGAGTTCATAAGCCAGAGTCAGCGAGCGGGCACGTCGCCGAACTGTGTTTGTCGTGAAACACACGTGTGTGTGCAGTAACAACCGTAAACGACGAACGTCGACAGCACTCTGGCTCGACGAAGCTTTTCAGTTTAGATTTCTGATCATTACTCTCGACGCCATGTCGACGACTCCCGGGGCAGCTTCGTCGTCGGCGCAGCCGATGCTGAGGAAGGCACCGCCGCAACAACCTCAGCCGACGGTCGCACCAGACGCCGGAGTGCGCGTCGCAGTGCGAGAACTTCGCAATGTCCTCCGGAAGGGACGCGACGGTGGCTTCGGCGCTTGGGCTGAGCTGGCGGCGAGCCTGAACATGGAGGACCGGACCTCCCTCGCCGAGCTCCTCGCCGTGACGGCCGTGGTTCCACCGACTTCCCCGCCTACCGACGAGGAACGCCGGACCTACATGGGGAGGTTGTTCCCGCAACGGGCCACGACGGAGGGGACGCCGGTGATGGTGAAAGCAGCTCCAAGGCCGCCGCCGACCACCTCTGCCACGCCGGGACATGGATCTATGACGCCCAGATCGACGGGTCCCAGGACATCGACGATGGCATCAACTACGCCGCCTCCACCGACGGGTCCCGGGAGCTCCTCGGCGGCGACCATCCTGCAGCAGAACGTCGGGGCGCCCCCCCACGGCGTGGGCACACCAGGTGCATTGGCAGCCGCCGCAGCCCACGGCGGCAAGGGACGACGACCAGGTGTCGGGCACGGTCTTCCTCGACGCTCCCACGACGTCTACTACCAGGACTGCGGCGGCCTTCTTGGACCCGACGGAGGCGAGGGAGCCCGAGACCACGGCGTCGCCGACCATCACGGGGTTCCCGGGTCTCGCCGCAATGGAAGCCCAGTCGGCGCTGCCCTCTGGCACGGCCACGCCGGCATACTACATCGACGCGGCTGGTCATCGGGTGCGGGCCCCGCCAGAGGGGGCACGACGACCTGCCGACGCCACTGGCAGCCAGACGCCGGCTTCGACTATCGGCGGGGGGCGCCGAAGAAGTCATCAACATCGCCGCGTCACTGCTTCGGCAGGTGGGCCCCCGACAGGAGGACGACGCCCACTCGACGGCCGGGAGCCAGTCATCGGCAGCCAGAGGGAGATCGACGCACCGAGGCGAGCGGCCGACCATGGACCCACCGCCGCCTCCTCCAGTGATCGACGCACCCGTCCAGGTCCAGCTTCCCGCCGCTCTCGGCGGCTTCTACGCCATGGCGCCGAGCCCGAGGGCAGCCACCACGAGAGCGCCGACCCCCCCGGCGGTGGCGGCAGAGCGCCCGGATTGGATGTTCCCGCCGGGCGCAAGCCCAGCAGACCAGCCCGCCGGTTCCTCGACGGACGCCGGGCCTTCGACCACACCCAGGACGACGACACCGACGGGGGCAAGATCCAGGTCCAAGACGGCGTCGGGGTTTCGCGAGCACCTGAGCGACGAGAGGATCCGCCAGATAGAGGTCAACATGACCGATGACTATCGGCAGCACAAGCGGGCTATGCACCGCCGAGGCGCCCGCGCCGTCAATGACCCGCCGAAGTCAGTCAAGCACTTGCTCAAGGCGACGTTGAACGACGTGATCGCCGAGGAGAACATGGACAGGCAGGGCATCGACGGGCACAAGCCGAAACCACCGCCGATCTCGGCGCCCACTTACTGTGCATACTGGTTCTGCTCGACGCTACCCGCCAACACACGCGGCGCCCGGATCCCTTGGCAAAGCCAGGAGGCCGGCCGACGTGTGCTTGGTTGGTGCTCGCACCCTTGCACGTCGCCGCATTGCCCCCACTTCGACGACCTTTACGACGTAGACCAGCCGGGCCTAGGCCGCTGTCTACGTCCCGTCCTGGAGGGCAACGGCCGTGACCATATCGGTCACGAGTGCGCCGCATGCCACGGCATGGTCGGCGCACAGGATTGATTTTCTACGACGCCAGCGGGTGCCCCTGTCACCCGGCTTCGGCCATCGGGTCGGCACCGCTGAGGCAGTCGACGGCGGCGGGGGCAGGATCAGAGCCCACCGCCGCCCTGTACTACTTACTTTTTCGACGACTTCGTCGTTGCCAGAGTTGCTTAATCTCGGCGGTTACGCCGCACGGTGCCCTTTTGGCGGAGCCCGACGCACCCGACAAAAAGAGCGCCGTGCACCTGAAGCCTCGCCCGTCGCGCCTGCCGTCGCTGTCGGCCTCTCTCTCTCTCTTCGTTCGTTTCGGTCGTCGCTGCTGCCTTTTCTGCTTCCGCCGCAGCCTTTTCTGCTCTGGCTCGAGACGCCGACTAGCACTAACCCCCACCTCCCTCGACTCAGGGCGCCGGTCATGAACCAACACGGCGCATCGTCGGGACCCTCCGCGACAGTCGCCGACTTCTTTCGCGACGTGGCCTCGGCAGGCGGTTCGGCCTACATTGCTACCTTGGCCAGGTTCGGCGCGATCAACACGCCGGCCGTGAGGGACTCCTTCGCCGTCCTTTTGGAGAACGGCGTGCCCGAGGGCCTCTGCTACAGATCCGCCGGTGCCGCCGCAGCAGCCAGAGCCAACGGCGGCAAGGCCACCCAGGCACGACGTACCGAACAGAAGGACCCTACCCCGGGCATCACTGGCGGCGGCACTGGAGGCCATGGATCCCGGGCGACGCCAAGACACCCTCGCCGCCATCGACGCCAATCTGCTGGCATCGTCGACCCGCCGGGCCATGGAGTCGCGGGTGAGGACGGTGGGCGCCCTGGCCGACAGAGGCCAGTTTCCCCTCTTCCCGCTCGACGCCAACAAGCTTCACACCATCGCCGGGGCCATGCGGATCGCCGGCTACAGGTCGACCGGGCTTTACCTCGACGCGGTGGTATGGCATCAGGAGAACACCCTCCACACGCCGATCACCCCTGGACTCCGACGGGTGGTCAAGACGCTGACCAAGGCAGCGGCGAGGGGCCTGCCAGGGTCCAGGCTCAAACAGGCCTTCGACCTCGACGAGCTCACCAAGTTGGTCGACGACACGGCACCATTCGGGCCCTTCAACGCCGGCTTGGTCGCTCACGCCGTCGATGTCGTTATCGTCGCTACTTGGTTTATGCTGAGGGAGGTGGAGCTCGCGGCGGCCCGGGTCAGAGACCTCGGGGTGACCGGCGGTGTCGCTCGACATACCCCTGCACAAGACGGCGCAGGGGGGGCAGGCCGACCTCACACGACGCACATTCCGATGCGTCTGCACTTCGACGGCCCACCCACTTTGCCCAAGATGCGCCGCGCACCGGATCCAGGCGTCAGCGGCCGCGACGCCGGCCGACTTCTTGTTTCCGACCAGACCGACGGTGCAGAGATCCAAGGCGGAGTCAGCCGAGATGTTTCGGCTGGTGCTGGACGCCGCCGGCTTCGAGACGGTGTACCTCGACGACCAGGGCAAGCGCCGATTGATCTTCGGCGGCCACGCCGCCAGAGTGGCAGGTGCAACCTTTCTGGCGATGAGGGGGGTGCCGGTCGCCGTGATCCAGCTGCTCGGCCGATGGGCCTCCACCGCCGTCGAACGGTATGTTCAACAGGCACCCCTCGCCGTGGCCGCCGGCGTTCCAGCCCAGGCATTGGCAGCGGCGGGTGCGTCGACAACGACGCCGGCCCAGCTCCTGGCGACACCGACGCCGTCGGCCATCATGGACTCGATGCCGACGGGGAGTGCGGCAGGGCACGCCGATACGGCGGTGCCGGCCTCGCACCCGCTGGTGCCCAATGTCGACTTCGCGGCAGAGGTGCCCGGCGTGGAGTTCGTGCCAGAACCCGTCAGGATGCCCGTGGCCGACGCGATCGGCGACTCGGCGCCCCGGTATGTCATGAACTGCCGCACCAAAATGGTGCACAAGCCGGGGGTCGACGAAGCGACGACAGAGAGGTCGGATTGGCAGGCCAAGTGTGGCTGGCCTTACGGCGTGCGACAGTTCTTTCGCCTCTCCGAGCTGCCGCCGGATCGGGCCTTATGCCGCAAGTGCTTCCCGACGGAAACCGTCGACGTTGAGGCACCTGAGGCGATCGACTCGTCGTCGAGCTCCTCGTCCTCCACTAGCGGAGCGACGTCGGACTCCGACTGAGCCACGCCGGGCTTGATCGACGGATCGCCGTCACCAGTTTTCCGCCGAGGGGTCGCCGGCAATAGCCGTGAGCGGCCCCGACGGCCATGGCACCAACTGGACGACGACCCAGGAAAACCACGCACAGCTCAGATCAGATCGCCGTCGAGGGCTCGCGCCCGGAACTTACCGACGGCTGTCTCACCCGTAGCCCCCCATTTTCTCTCGAGCACGGAAACCGACATAGGACGCCGTAGGTCTTGTTAGCCATGGCACTCCCGACGGTCGCGGCCTCGATGGTGCAGCTGGACGACCTCCTCGCCGCGGCCGGCGCCAACGACAGCATCAAGAACTACATCAAAGCCCGGAAGATCACCACGACGCCCACATTGGCCCTGATTGCCAAGGACGTCGAGAGGTTCACGACGCACATCATCCACCCGTACATCACCGGCACCCGCATCGACGGCACCGAGCACAAGGTGGAGGACGGGCAGGACGACGTGGCCACAGCAGTCATGACCCATCTCTTCGTCGAGGCCACACGCCAATGGACTGCAGCAGCGTCGTCGCCGGTCCCAGCCCCGACCGCCACGCCCGCGCCGGCGGCGGCGCCGGCAACGACGGCCACACAGGCCATTCCTGACAGGCCTCCCAAGACTTTCTCGGCGTGGAACCAGCAGGTCAACATCTATGAGGAACGGCGCCTCGACGGGAAACGGCGGACCTTCCCAGCACATGAGCTTCTTGGCGCCGAGGAGGTGCTGGCCAGGATGTGGTTCGAGCACACCACCTCCAAGATGTATACGCCGGTCACCCTCGGCGAGATCGTGTCACGACGCACCTGGACGGCGCGAACCTTGAACCCATTGGCGTTGTCCAGGTCGACGTCCGCCGCCAGCTCCAAAGCGCTGCGGCTGGAACATGGCCTCCTGCTCCAGGAGGAGCCGACGGAGTGGGTGCCCAAGGGCCTCTTCTCGACTATTGACGGAGCCAACGCCGCCCGGTGGGCATGGATCCTGCTGGGCATCGGCGAGGAGGCCGACGTCATGACATATAAAGCACTTTCCCTGCATCCGGGTGCCCGTTAACATCCGGGTGCCTGGTCTTGTTGGTTTGAGTAATGATGATGACTTTGCCTGAATCCCAGCTGGATGTTGCCAGCGTTGCCTTCAAAGTGACTGAGTGTGTTACCACTGAGGGACTAAATATTCATTGGACAGATTGATTCTGATTCAGATCTGAGATCTGCCGAACCAAGACGACTGGATTTCTCACATCCCCGCACGGGGCTCTGTGAGTCGTGCAAGGAAAAAAAAACCTAATCCCTTATAAAGTAATACCTGCCCTAAACCACGGCTCAACGCCAAGTGTTTGCTTTCGCCAACTGAAAACACCTTAACCCTAAGGACCCTAAAGCTTGTGACTTCATGATGGCCAGTGATGCTGATCTATCTGGTGGTGGTCCTATTCTACCTGCTACTTGACTTGTTTCATGTACTGACTCATTTGTCATCTAGTCTTAAAGCGTATATATATATATATATATATTATATATATATATATATATTTATATTATGCTTGCCGTGACTTTCGGCCCAAATTTTGCAGCAGCGGT
Organism: Symbiodinium sp. CCMP2592; assembly: GCA_905221615.1. Lineage (NCBI taxonomy): Eukaryota > Dinophyceae > Suessiales > Symbiodiniaceae > Symbiodinium > Symbiodinium sp. CCMP2592. The sequence continues at coordinate 16,126 of CAJNDT010000013.1, read as the reverse complement.
TTTCCTGCGCTGATGGCGGACGGTATGCCGGAGCTTTTAATTTTCCAGTTCCTGAGACTGGAAAGACGCGAGCGCTTGCGTCAAATCGACCAGCTTATGCCGGAGACGCTGGCCCTCCTCCTGTACGATCTGAGCAGGATCCAGGTGGAGCGATTCGCCATTCAGCACATGCGGGCCGCGGCCTCAGTTTGTTTTGGGTTGTCGCCGCAGCTCACAGCCATGCTTGTGAGGAACAGTGGGAGCGGGAGCACCAGGAGGAGCAAGAGGAGATGAAGTTTTGGTGGAGGCCCGCTGCCTCTTTCCCAATTACCATTCCACTTTCCTTCTGCTGCAGGAAGGAGGTGAGAGGGAGGAGATGGTGGAAGTTTTCGTGGAGGCCCGCTGCCTCTTTCCCAATTACCATTCCACTATTTTTCCTTCTGCTGCAGGAAGGAGGTGAAAGGGAGGAGATGGTGGAAGTTTTCGTGGAGGCCCGCTGCGGTTTTCCCAATTACCATTCCACTTTCAATCCTTCTGCTGCAGGAAAAAGGTCACAGGGCCAGGGGCCGCAGCCGTAGCCCCCGTCGATGAGCTATGGGGTCTGTGGGACTGCCCCTGAGACGCACGGGATCAGATCAGACACACCAAACCGCAGACATGTGAGGGATGAGAGTCCTCTTGAGCCGCCAGCCTGACGACTTCTGCCCCCAGATGAAAAGTCTTGCGAGCTTTGCGTTGCTGGTTGCGTTGCGGGGTGTCCTGGCAGCCAGCAAGCCCGGGTTCAAAAAAAAAAAGGGCTCATTCAGTTTGCAGGGTGTGAGGCCTTTCGTCGGAGAGTGAATCGCAGGCATGTCAGCCGGCTCTTTTAGTGGCTTTCCGGTCAGTCCGAACTTAGACTGGCAGTCCATTCAGACTGAGAGTGAAGCTGACACCATTATGTGCGTTTTAAACATATCATCATGAATAATATTATAATAATAATACTAGACCGACAGCCAGTCTCAGAGTGAAGCTGACGATGCCGTCGTTTGCGGTCCTGGATCAGCTGAGCGAGGATGAGGAGGAACAGCCTGGAGCTCAACACAGGGAGCTCGGTTAAAATCATGCCATGCTCAGCCTTGGACCTATCATTCTCAGGGGTCTGAAGAATGATATTCCGAAGCCAGCTACCAGGCCTTGTTCTATTTATCCAAAACCCCAGCCCTGTCGCAGCGCTTGAATCAGGACTACGAAGAAGCCCTCCGTGAGCCCAGGTACCAGGCCTCGTTCTCAGTAAAGCAATCCAAACAACACCAGCCCTGTCGCAGCGCTCTACTCAGGACTACGAAGAAGCCATCCGTGAGCCCAGGTACCAAGCCTCGTTCTCAGTAGCAAGTCCAAGCAACCCCAGCCCTGTCGCAGCGCCTGAATCAGGAGTATGAAGATGCCATCCACGAGCCCAGGTAGCAGGCCTCGTTCTCAGTTTCAAACAACCCCAGCCCTGTCGCAGCGCCTGAATCAGGAGTATGAAGATGCCATCCGCGAGCCCAGGTAGCAGGCCTCGTTCTCAGTTTCAAACAACCCCAGCCCTGTCGCAGCGCCTGAATCAGGAGTATGAAGTTGCCATCCGCGAGCCCAGGTAGCAGGCCTCGTTCTCAGTTTCAAATAATCCCCAGTCCTGTCGCAGCGCCTGAATCAGGAGTATGAAGAAGCCATCCGCTAGTCGAGCGCTCACGGTTCAGAAAACAGTTCTGAAGGTCCATGTCTCAGTCAGTCTCAGCTTTCATGTTATATTCCATCGCTCCAGCAAACACTGAATCCGTGCTCAGGCGTGCAAGCTGCGTCCACTTGCACAGCAGAAGCGAAAGAAGAATGATGTAAAAGCTCTGCCCGGACTTGCCAGTGTGTCGCTTCTGAACAAGAGGTTCCTTTCAGTCACGCCCTTCCGGGCGGACTTGGCGACGGCAAAGCCCTTGGGCTGGCAAGTGGTGTGCGCCTGAGTGAGCACGATGATGATGTTGCAATGCTTGCATGTGCGTGTGGCCAGGTCGTGGACCAGCCAAAGAACATGGTGAAAGCGAGCGGTGCCAAGGTCTTCAGTGGAACCAGGGTACTGAAGCATTGGTCCACCATAAGCACATACCTCAGAAGCAGAGTGCCTGAAATTCGTGTTGTCCCACTCGATTCACTGAGCTCAGGATGCTTCCAGTCGACGACAAGAGTCACCAGCGGCCTGGTGAGTGAGCGTGGCATCACAGCCGAGTTCTCAGCATGCCTTTATGCTGCCATCATCATGGTGAACGGTGTTGGGTCTGCTCTGATGAGGACCTTGCGAATCAGATCCGGTACTCCCTTCAGTACCAGGAGGCCATCAAGGCCTCCGGACGAGCTCCGGGCCAGTACCTGAGTGCAGCGACCGGGGAGTGGATGTCAGGCCGGACACATTCAGTGAAGGGATTCACACCTGCAGCTATCACGTTTCCTTGTAGGCCTGCCGTTGAACTGGACATTGCCGGTGCAGAACGTTGTCTCGCGCAAGAACTGCCTCGCCATGTTCCCACACTTACTGGAGACGGACCGGTGCCATTTGTTATGTGAGCCTTAACCGCATCCCCTAAACCCCACAGCCCCCACGGCAGACCCTAAATCGCACGACAACATCATCATCACCGTGCAGGAGGGAAAACTTCCTGTGATATCGCTCTTCACAGGGCTGGCGGGGCTCGACCTGGGCCTTTCCAAGCCGATGGCCCAGTCAGTGTCAGTTTGATGCCGGATTGAGGATGTTGCTGGCTTGTGTCATGCGGCCACCTTCCGGACAGCTCAGACTCAGTCAACAACGTTTTCAGCAGCATCATGCCATGAAGTGTAGTGTTCAAGTACTTCGTAGTTGGTCATAGGTCCAGGTGTAGCACTTAGTTGGTGGCTTGTCATTGTCAGTTTTCTGGTCAGTTACAGACACAGGACTTGCCAATATAAAGTCTTCTTGTCAGTTGTTTGCTCAGCATGAAATCAGCCGATTCCGATGTCGCAGCTGAGCAGCTGGGCACTGTGCGCATGGTGGGCATCAATCAATGCAAGACACGCAGCGTCAATTTTTGCATCATGATTTCATGATCATCACAGTGACAAATTAAATGTTCACTTGGCCGGCATCCTCTCTGAATTGTTGTTCTCAGGATTCCTGTGGGCACCTTTGTCATGACGAAGTGGCATGGCTCGTCGTGTGGCGCTCAAACTGACTGAGTCGACAGACCTTGGAAGAGGTTGTATCTTTGAATAGTTTTTCAATTCAATGTCAAGTTGGAGGTACCAATGGTGCTGGACGTCCAAAACGTGGCTGAAAGCAGAGGACGTTTGTGTTTTGGGTTGGTTTATGTTGAAAGCATCGAACTTCTAAGAGGGCTCCTGCTGCAGGACGGCTGTTATCCCGAGGAAGCGACAGAATCTGCGAGGCATGTTTCCCAGGCAGTTTAACTTTCAGTCAACATTGGCATCGGATGATCCTTTGCAGGATTGCAGCAGCAGTCACTTTGCGCCGACCTGCGGAGGAAAGGCCGGGAATTTTCACTTCATGGTGCTTGGGTGTTTCAACTTTAGACTAACTAGTAGTAGTAGTCGTAGTAGTAGTAGTAGTAGTAGTAGTAGTACTAGTGTAGTAGTAGTAGTAGTAGTAGTAGTAGTAGTAGTAGTAGTAGTAGTAGTAGTAGTAGTAGTATTAGTAGTACTAGTCTTAGTATGAGTGTGCATGGCAGCTGCTGCATGCTCAAGCCTAGTTGCCACGCTGAAGGCGTTGCAGCCATGGACTCCATATACTGCGGCGGTCTGGAGAGCTGCAACAAGCTCTGGTGGCTGCTCGTTCACTTCGCTGCGACCTGGGGGCCCCAATTCGAGGGCGAGATGGACCGCTTCCACACCACGGATGATGGCTACTACAAGGACCGCCGCAATGCCATGCATTTGAAGTTCCACGGGGAAGTGGAGGCGGTGCTCCCAGGGTCATCTCGCTGGGGCGTATTCACACCGGCCGCGGTCGTGCGTCTTTTGGCACCAGCCTGGTGGCGCAGAGTCGGCTTCAGCCAGGACGTGTCGCACCGCTTTTTGGAGTGTTGGCTGTACACGCAATTTCCACTCCGAGGCCAGATGTTCGAGGACGTCGTGGAGATTCTGCACTGCTTTTGCGAGATGGTCCATTGCTCTGACTACGTTGCCGCGGTGCCTGGTGAGATCCGGACGTTCCAAGACCTGATGGATGCCCGAGCGTCCATGGTGACGCGCCTGCGGCAGCTGAAGCAAGAGCAATGGGAGCTTCGACGCGGCTTGCAGTTTGCAGCTTAATTTGCTCAGGGCGCATGGCCGGCGCCCACCTTGCATGCAACTTCTTTGAGTTTGTGACGTCGAATTTGGACGACTCACAGCTCACGAGCCTGATTAAGAGCAGTTCCGAGCAAAATGAGCGTCTTTCCTTTCCGAGCTCCTCCCCGCCTCCTGCTGCCCTGTCCTCGCCCCCCTCCTTCCAATTTGAAATGTAGTAGCAGTAGTAATAGTACAATATATAATGTAATATGCCCAACTAATCTTTAATCTAATATATATGTCGAGCGGCTGCCGTGTGGCTCGCCAGCGTTGAAAGCAGCTCACGTGGGCTTCTCCAGCCCCATTCATCGCTATGCCACCGAAGGGAGCCGGAGAGGGCGGGACGAAAGGCTCGTGGTCCTCTCCAAGCTCCAGGCCATCGACGAGGAGCCAACAGGTGCAGGTGGCTCCCGATAGAGCGGTGGTTGCCCAGGAAGGTCCATCGGGCCAGACACGTGCCGACCTGAAGCGGACGGCTCCGCAGATGCCGATCAGTGGGCTTCCAAAAGCCAAGGCGAAGATTGTGCCCCGGATGAGTTTGGTTTTAAAGTATAATATTTAATTTTAAAAATAATATTTTATGGAATTATACTTTAAATGGGTTTAATGGAACTACAGGGCTTTCTATCCAGTCCAGCAATCAAGGTGACCCGCTATGTGACTTCCAGCTCTTCGGAGTCGGATACACCGACTCCGACAAAAGAAGAGATCGTTTCAAGATACAATGAGCTCACCGCGGGAATGAGTAGCAGTAGCAGCCAAGATGATCTTAAGGCGGATGGGTAGCTAAACTTGATGCTGCAGCAGGCGGATCTGGGACAGTCATAGCACTGGACTGGTACATGAAAAACACGGATCGATGTCTGTTCGCCGTGTTGCACCTTCTGTTCCAGCACTGTGGCTGCTGGCTCCTTGCATGTGCAGAGGTGGAGGGAAATCGGTTACTGTTACTGTAGAGTCATGTAGAGTCAGTAGCTTTCAAGCCTCGCACCAATGCCAAGTGCAGCCGGGTCTCCATGAACGTCCGACCGGTGGCATGCAGAAAAAATCGGACGGGATGTGATAAGCTTTAACCGGACCGCATGCTGGTTTATCCCCATGCAAATTGTTTAAAGCATCTGATTTCGCATAAGCCGGCCTAGTATATAATTAGTCGGTCTTACCCCCTTGAACGATAAAACGGGTTCCCGCATACCCGACTTTCAGGCTGACGGATGGAGATTGCCACAGCACAGCCATGGACTCAGTGTCAGACTTTTGGAAACTTCACTTGCGCTGTTAAGACTTGACAGTCTGTCCAGGCATCAGGCGGTGGCAAAAGCAGAAAGTTGATGCTGGCTTCCGAATGACTAGCTAGCCCAAGTCGGGCTTCAAAATGCCGAGCGATGCACATTGCACGGGTCAGGTTTGCAGTCTCATTGTGAATCCACGTGGCGGCTGCCGTTGATGAGGTATGTCTATGCTGTGGAATATGTCGTGTACTCAGTGACACTGCGACAGTCTCCTGGAATCTGAACCAAAAGCCATTATACCCAGCGGCTCTAAGGTGGAAAAGGATGCCTATTGCCGAGGCGTTCTCGAAGCGCGCATGGCTGACGGCCTTTTGCACAAAGGCTGCATTTTCCCGAACATCCTGGCCTACCGCACCGGTTCCAGTCCACCCTACATCTCTGCGGTTGGATGTGGTGGTGGCTTCCCATGCCAGGACAGCCTTAAGCCTTTAATGTTGCACATTATGTCATGTTGCCCTCTGCTTCGAAGTCGTTGGTCTCACGAGCTGCCAGGGTGTCAGCAAAGCCGGCCATCAGCGCGGATTACAAGATGATCGTACATCTTTGATACGCGAAGTGTTCCGCGTCTTTGACTCTCTCCCGGAGAGGCCGCGGATGCTGCACTTTTTGTTTTGAAGTTGAAATTCTGTTTTCTCCGGAAGGTGTTTTATATTCCTCGAGAATGTGAAGGCCATCCTCAGCGAGCACGAAGACCTCCAGAAGCTCATGCACTTCATGGTCCAGGCTCGGCTCCTGCAATCGTTTTGTGGCTACTCTAAAGCTTTTGACTTCATGATGGCCCGTGATGCTGATCTTACATATTATATATTAATATATATATATATATATTGACTGGTGGTGGTCCTATGCTGCAAATTTGTGGGTGAGTGATGATCTGCTCATGTGCGCCCATCTTCGCACGAGTGTGTGTGCTTGCACTGACTCACTTAGGAGTGCAATTCGAATCTGTGCATATTTTGGATGGAGTTTGCCCGAGGCATATGCTATATTATATATATATAATATATTATATATATTATATATATATATATATATATATATATATTATATATTATATATTATATATACATTCAACTTCCTTCAGGAGTGTCTTGCGCGCGGGATGGTCTTGCATTGGGCCACTGTGCACATGCATAATCTGGGCCTGCCAGCTGGAGTCTCAGATTCCGAGTAGCTGTCCACTGCAAGGCTGTTCTCCTGCTTGCTGTGCTCGTCTGTTCGAGGTCAAACGTGGACGTGTTTTTTTCTGGGCATGCAAATCCGACTGGAAGCCCTTCGAGGCAGTCGGGTTACGGTGGGTTCGGGGTTTAGGCTGAAGAGTTTGGGGTTTACAGTGGGCATAAATTGGGGCTTAAGTTGAGTTTCTCACAAGGTGGTTCAATCGTGCTAGTTATGAAGCATGTCACAGTCTAGGACGGCAGGTTTTGGCAGTGAAACTTTGAACCGACATGTTTGTTTTGTTCAATTTATTTCATAATTCGATGGTGTTTTGTTATCACCATGAACAAGTCAAGACTAAGTCTGAGAGTGAATAATCTGTCAGTCAGTCTCAGAAAATGATAGCATCAGTGTTTGCAAGCCTTTCCTGGGAAGCATGCTACTCTGGGATTGATTGCAGTCTGATCCAGGCGGTCATCGTTGACGTGTCAGCTCGTTATTCCATTGCTTTGCGTGTGCGCGATACAGGTCAGGAGGCTCGTGGTTATCATTCAATTTTCAGAAGTCAGCCATAAATAATAATAGTAACACATAATCACTTATTAATTAAGACTATTGTCAGGAATATTCCTTGAAGTTGCAAATGTCATGGTCTGAGAATGGTAACAATAACACGAATCTGACTTATTGTATGGAATATTCAAACTCGTGTTGCAATGTCAGAGTCTGGAACTTGGTGAAACATCATGATACTGGATTGAAATCTGCTCATTCAAACCAGGGTCGGATTCGGAGACGCAGTTCGTGCAGGAATCAGTCTTATTAATAAATTTGTCTAGGTTCCTAGCCGAGGGATGCGGCGGACGGGGTCCTCGTTTAAAGTACGACTACTAAATGCTCGAGGCCTGAGGTTCCCAGGTGTTGTCATTCAATGAGAGAACGACGAATGACGACAACAGCAAATGAAGGCCCGTACTGCTCTTCATGTCCGATGGCAGTGGTGTTGTTTGGCTTGCCGCAATCTGAATAATGAGTTTAAGGACGACGGAGTGTTGATTGAAATTGCTGGAGTCTGATTCAACTACAAGACAGCAGCAGGCCAGAATATCCAGCGGCCAATCCACACGTCATGCATGGATTGAGATGACAACTTGCTCGCTTCTACTGTTTTGTGTTATGAACATGATAAGTTGCACTTACAGTTTTCATGATAATTTTATTAAAAACACATTATTCATGGCAACATGACTGGCTTTCAGGTTGGGGATTTATTAGGTTCCGACTGGGATATAAAAAAAAGCGCAAAATCAATGACACGTCCTTGCTTGGCTTGCATGGTCATCAGCTAGTTCGTACAAAGGACTTTACCAGTCCGTTTCTCCTTTTTTATTTAACAGTTACTGCATTTGATGGCCTTTGTGCTCGATTCTGCAATGTGCGTAGTAACAGCACCCGCCGTGCACCATGAACGAAACGTTCTAGTCACGTTTCCTGCGTGGAGTCCAGAGCTTGCAAGGTACTCTGCAATTCACATTGAATAAAGCTCGTCGTTATCATCGGTTGCCACTTCCGAATGGGCCAGACAGACAGACGGGCAGACAGACACAACCATTGCCATGTGAAATAGGGTCTTCCGTTGGACATGGCGGATGTTCTGTGAACATGACATGACATCACTCAGTCAAGTTGAGGGCTTGATTTCCGTGATGATTTCTTCTCCCTGCGCAATTGTTACTGTTAGTTGTTGTTAAGTGTGCAGTCCACATCCGAAGCACGTGGTTTCGTCGGTCTCCCACAACTCCCTGAAACCAGGCCTTGGAGCTGCGACCTTTGGGAAGCTTCTTGAAGACGGTCTTCAATGAGCTCAATCAGGTCCCGCTCTGTGACTGGCTGTCTGAGGACTTGGAGGAACACCAGGCAGAAAGACTCAGGAGCCTGGGCAACATAGCGATTCCTCAGGCTGCAGAGCTAGCTGGGGAGCTTTTGCACCGCATGTCGCACTCAGACTTGAAGTTGGAGGACAAATGAATGTCTGGTAGCGGTAAGAAGCCATGTCAAGTTCAGTTTGAAATTGTTGGCATGCACAGGCCTTCGAGCGTTCATGATGATGATGATGGTCTCCTTGTGATATAAAGTTCGTAAAGAAAGTTGTCTTTCAGCACAGAGTGTTTTTGCCTTGCCGTTGGCCTGCTGCCCCGGAACTTCCTTTGCCACGCAGGGACCCGTGCAGCTTCAGCTGGTCGCATGAGGAGTGCAAGAAACCGCTCGTCGTCTGTCTTGGCAGTGGTTGTTGCTGTCAGTCGCAAATGATTATGTAGTAACTACCGAGACGGCATGCGACAGACACACACGACGTGCTGCATGTTGCATCCAAAGCAAGCTTTTCTAAAACTTGACAGACTGGCTTTAGCCCCCAGCGTGAGATGACTGTCAACGGTCGAGCCCTAACCCTTAACATCCCTTGACCCTTAACCCTACTAAACATGCGTGGGTTGAAGAGGTGTCAGGTTCAAGAGTTTCATGGTATCGGTCATTGACTCATTCATTGAATCATTTAGCTAACCTTAAACTTTAAATTGAGCAAGCTTCTCTGTCTAGTGAACCTTAACCCTGAACCCTGGGTTGAAGAGTTTCACGGTTAATGCGAAGAGGTCGTCAACATAGTGTTCGTGATGGCCCTGTGCTGATCCGATGAAAAGGCCCGCAGCGGCCCAGAATGGGAAAGGCAATCCCCGTTCAAAGGCTGCCCCCAAGAAGAAAAGTAGATCTGGAAAGTCCAATTGGCACACGTGGAGCCAGAAGAAGAAGCGGGATACTGAGGAGACGAACCAGAACAAGAAGAAGCAGGAGGCGGTTGAGACGTCGGCTCAAAGTCAACGGCCTATGTTTCGTGAAGTTGCTTGTCAAACTGATGAATCCGACCTAGCCAGAGCTGCGTTTGCTGAAACCGGAGAGCGTCGACAAGGCAGAGATGAAAACCGAGAGCCAGGCCAAGCAACAACTGCACCCGCAATAAAAGCAGCTCCTCCTCGTGGGCCGCCTGGGCGTCCGGCACCGAGTACACCGAAGCATCGCATCAGGAGATCTACGAGTCCGCCCTATCAGCCTGCATTGCACGTGCCGAGAAGATACTCTCAAGAATCGGGCCCGCACTGGACTGAACCACAACGTTTTCTTCGATCCCTAATCTTTGGCAGGTGGCAAAAGGCAGTGTGAGCATTTGATGCTGGTTTTGCAGCACTTGTCATGTTTGTGGGCCACTGTGTATGCGCACCCCTGCGCGCGCCCTGCGCGCGCCCCTGCGCGCGCCCCTGCGCGCACTGGTTTTCATGCCTGGTCACAGCGTACGCACGCCCCTGCGCGCGCCCTGCGCGCGCCCCTGCGCGCGCCCCTGCGCGCGCCTTGAACGCGCCCCTGCGCATGTCTTGGAGTAACTGTCTGGATGCTCTGACATGCAGTACAACCACTGAGGCATGTGGCTTGAGAACAGGTCCTCTAGTCGTCACTGACTGCTGAATAGTTATCAAATAAATCACCAGCAGCGCCCTCATCATCATCAGCTTAGCTTGACATGAAGATTCTGTGCAATGATGTTTTTTCGGCGGGTCACCTTTGAACCATGCCGACATTGCGGCGGGTCACCTTTGAACCATGCCACGTGTGGCATGTCTGGATACACTCAGCGAGTCTGAGGATGAGATTCGGCCGCCTGTCCCCAAGAGGCAGCGAAGAGGACCCAGCACTCAGCCAGCATCTGCCAGCGGAGATCGTCTTCTGCACCCTATCCTCAAGAGGCAGAGAACTGTTGAATCTGAAACCGGCAGCGAGTGGGCATCTGGCAGCGGAGATCGTGTTCTGCAGCCCATCCTGAAGAGGCAGAGAACTGTTGAATCTGAAGTCGGCAGCGAGCCGGCATCTGGCAGCGGAGATCGTGTTCTGCAGCCTATCCTCAACAGGCAGAGAACTGTTGAATCTCAAGCCGGCAGCGAGCCGGCATCTGGCAGCGGAGATCGTGTTCTGCAGCCGGCCCTGAAACGACAGAAAACCGGCACTCAGGCAGCATCTGGCAGCACAGACCGTGCTCTGACGGAGTTGACGTCAAGCGATGCAGAGACCGTCCAGCCGGCGCCAAAGGCAAGGTCCCAGAAGAAAGCCAAGCGGCGGCCAACGCTGCAGGAACGGCGTGACAACATGGCTTCCGTCCAACGATTGGAGCGGATGCTTCGCCAGCCCTGCCGCAAGCGACAGCATTGTGGCCTCAGGTGTTTCGCCACTTTTCAGGAGCGCGAGGACTTTGAGCGCCTGGTGAAGTTTCGTTCCGACTGGGCTTCCATGCATAAGTTGGACCAAGATGAGGCCGTTCTGCGGCCGCATTTAATGTTTATAATGACTTGAATCCGACGCGGTAATTCTCGCGTACTTCTTGCTTTGACTGAATGATTATTGATTGTCTCAGGTTTTCGAGTCCCTCCGCAGCATCTACAAGAAGACTGAGCATGGTAATCATGATGGTGATGATGGCCGCGAGCTGGGGCCCGTGAAGTTCTTTTTCCTGGACAGGCGTGTTTGCAAAAGAGCTTGGACGAGGCTCTACGGACTGGGTGCCTTAGACAACTATATTTTTCGTACTGTCCGAGGTCTGTGTTAAACTACACTGTAGGTTTTGATGCTTGAGGCTTCATGCTGCATTTCTCATCTCCACCCCCAACCCTTGTAACAGTTTCCGGAATTAATAATCCAAGGTGGGGCTCGCTTCAAGAGGCTGCACGATGCAGTAATGGCTGGGAAGAACAACGCCCCTGTCGACAAGCGATACATCAGCAAGCCGTTTTCATTGAAGAATGAAACTAGGGAAATTCGAGCTGATGTTACAAGCTTCCTGCAGAAGCTCTACGAGTCCGTCGCGGAGACCATGCCGGACGTCCGGGACTCGACACAAGATGAGGATGATCTGCCTTTGCTGTTGAGGGGCCATACCGAGTACGACCTTGCCGAGGACCCTTACACTACAGAGCTGAACAGGCAAACACAGCCTCAGCTGTCTGCTGCTGGTGCTGGCTTGGAAAAGGCCGGGAACAAGCGCTTTGGCCAGGGTAAGGTCAAGAAAACCGTGACGGCTTTGGCGGAGAGGAGTGCGGAAGGCGAAGAGCGCTTTTTGCCTCCTGGTAAGATGATCCATTACTGGGGGCAGTACAAGCTGCAAGCTGGGGTGCAGCCGCCGGCGTCTTTTGTGACGTTCTGGAGGGTGCCTCGGTTTCCATTCCAAGTAAGGTTGTCTCTAAATTTGTTGACGCGTGGACTCCTGGTTGAAGTCTGGTGCGCAGTAAACATTTTGTGCAAGACGTGAAGATAAGTTGAACGTGGACTTACATCACGGGATTCACCTGAATCTGAATCTGAATCTGAATTTAATTTGCTGAAGGGCTTAGAAGCTCATGCCAGGTGTGGCTGTCGCTCTTTCCTTTCATGAAGTTTCGTGCCTCCACTTCACACGCTGTATGCTCTGAATGCTTGCTACATCAAAGCCTTATTCAGTCATACAGCAGGCGCATCGCCGCAAGATGCGCGCAACAACATCTCTTGGAAGCGCATTTGCGGTCCCAATATTTGGACCGGGTCCAATATTGGCAAAGCCGGGCGAGCTCGCGGCTGAATACAGAGGAGCTCGTCGTGATACAGGACGGGATGGATCAATCCAAATTTGCATGCCCGCGTCATCCTTTCTTGGCGGCCAAGTGCTTCGAGACTCTGACATCAGCCAGGCCTCGTTTGCATATAGTAGGCGTGCTGGCCCATGGCCATCTCATGGCCCTAGCACTCACGGAGCCCACGGTTCCAAAAGACAGCAGTACTCAGCTCGAACTGCTGTCACACGTGCTAACCCGCGTGCAAGCAAGCGGCTGCAAGCTCCAGAACATGCGGCTCACCGTGCAATGCGATAATTGTTGTCGCGAATTCAAGAATAATCAGACCCTGAGATGGATGGCATCCTTGGTAAGCAGACGGATCCTACGGGCCGCGAGGCTTTGCAATTTGCGAAGCACCCACAGCCATGAGGACATTGACCAAGCTTTTGGAAGTTGCGCAGCGTTTCTTGTCAAGAAAGCCGCCAAAGCAGAAAGCTCGGACAGCTTCCAGCAGCACCTCACAAACTTCCTTGAGGAGCTCCCGCGCCCGCACGAGAAAGAGCGGGCAGTGGTGCACATCAGCCGAGTCCGTGACTGGCTTCTGGGCTGCATGTGGTGTCGTATACGTTGAGTTGATGCTTTGTTTGGATCTTAAACGAGAGCTGACCAGGCTTGTCCTGTCCAGTTATTGGTCATCATAAATTGAAGGGTGTGACTTGTTGAAAACTCTTCAGCTCGCGTCTGAGGAAGTCTTTCATGGCCGCTGCAGTGCCGGTTTCCTTGAAAGGAATAGGGGGCCCCGGTGCTCCCCACGAGTTTCTCCTCGAGCGTCGCGTGAACACAGGAGCTGAGCAGTCTCCTAACTTCAAGACTTTGACGTCCGACCCAACCTGCCAGTCTGTCAGTCAGTGTCAGACAAACCTCACACACAGACAGTCTTGACCATTCATACATCGAATCGGTAGCAGCAGGCAACGCCGCAGTGCAGTAGTTCCGTGTTCCAATGTTTCCTCTCCTTCAGTCCTCACAGTGACAGAAGGACTGGCCGATGATCAGATCCAGGATCGGTTTTGGTCCCAGCCGAAGCATCCGGATGACATCATTCTTCAGTGCCGTGACATGTATTTATTGTTTTGTTGTAACAGTAACTGCTGCTTGGAAAAACATCCCCAAAACCGAGCAAGGTCGCAGTCCCTCGCTCCCTGCCCAGGACAAAGCAATGGATGCACTCCCCCAACTACACTTTCTGTGTGCGGTACTATCCACGCGTGGTGGCACTGCAACGCTGTCCGGCTGAAGCTGTACCGGAAGGCTGCACAGTGCTTCTTTATGGGGGATGTGTGTCCAGGTTGCAAAATTCAGAAGCGTTCAGTGGTTGCGGTTTTGAAGACTTCTTCTTCTTGATCATATTCGATGCGCACATGCCTTTGTTGGTACTGCCTGCTTGCCCAGTATCTGAGCGACCGACCCATAAAGAAAATGCCACCGTCAGGCTTCTGTGCGCGAGTTAGTTTGCGAATGGACGAACGGTTCCAAAGACTGCTCTGTTTTCCATGTGAGTCGGTGTCATCTGTTTGTCGCGCAGGCTTGGCACCGCTGAAGGCCATCCCCGCGGATTCCAGAGAGAAGATTGAGAAGTCCCTGCCACTGTTACCCAAGTTTGGGTTGCATACAGCAGCTGCTTACCTGCGCAGCTACATTGACAGTACACAGAATGAGGCCGGACTGAGTCAGTCACAAACACCATGCGATTGTTGTGGTTCGTGAACATGTCTTTAGCTGAGAACTTGTATCCCCGAGGACCCGCTCCTGGATGTGAGTGCGTGCTTGGCCAGCATTGTTTCTGACACGCAAGCTCTTGCGATCAGTCACACTCCCAAATTCAAAGAAAACTTTTCACGTGTGGCAGCCGCGGGCCAAGGTGTCGCGGCCGTCAGTCTCTGACAGAGCCTGTCGGGCCGCCAGCTACTTTCCTGGAACCGTTTGCCAACAAACTCTCGAATCTTTACTGCATGTAACGGACCCGGTTTCTGTTGCTTGGGGTCGCATGCCATGTCCAGGTTGTGTTTAAATGCGTTGTCCTGCGTCAGGTTGCGCAAGCCGGACTCGGATGAGAAAAAGCAGGTGAAGCACTACACTGCCCGAACAGCCGAAAGGACTGTGTACCGTGCCGCTGCAAGTGCATGGGCACGAAGTGTTCCGTGGGACGAAGCCGAGTCCCTGGCTAGGGACGCAGTCGATCGTGTCCGGATGGGTGCACGCCGTGGCAAAGGCTCAGGAAAAGCCCAGAGGTCTGAAAGGCCTGCCGCGCGCACAGGCCGTGGTAAAGGTGTTGCTAAAGGCTAGCCTAGGAGCACGAAACGCGGCTGGCACAAGTCTCTGTCTTTTAGGAAGGACTTTTAATTAGTAATTTAGGCTCCGTCATCACGCGAAATCTGCCCAAAACCTGAAAATCAAGTATTAGGTTTAGATTTGTCTGTCTCTATTTTCTGATGACTGCCCCTAAATAAGGACTGTTCTCTAAGAACTCAAAGTCCCGAAATCTAGAATAAGCCGTTCCGCGCAAAAACTTCGGTGACAAAACGAACCTTAGCTGGCCTTATGCTTCCTGAAACGGCAATTTCCGCCAGATGTCCGTGAATCATGTTTTTGCAGTTTTCAGTATTATGAGGACTGTTGCCTGTTCAGAAGTCCCTTGAATTTGAAGTTGAAGCCCTTCCGATCACAAAGTTGCCTGCGAAACCTAGTTACGTTTTCCAGGAGCCAAAATCAAAAAAAATTGGGGTGCGGCATGGACATTAAGGGAGCAATGGGTGGGTTTGACAAAATCATGCAGCGGCGGGCTGTCAATTAGGCCACTCAGATCAGACACTGGCTGGCACCGCAGCCTGGAGGGCAGTCGGTGTCAAATCCCAGCTGGCTTTGGACACTGAGAGCACTATTTTCATCAAGCCGACTTCATTCAAAAAAACTTAAGGATATCTTCAAACTCAGAAAAGTATGCACCGGTGTCCGATCCCAGGTCGGATCGGACACCCCTGGCCTGCTTGGGAACAGTGCCTCCGAGTGTCGGATCCCAGGTTGGATTCGACACTCCCAGGCCCGTTCCTGATGAACTCTCGGGAGTGTCGGATCCTGGTGGTGCTCGGAGTGTCGGATTTTGGCCGCGGCCGGAGTGTCGGATTTCGGCCGTGGGCGGAGTGTCGGATTTCGGCCGTGGGCGGAGTGTCGGATCTCAGGTCGGATCGGACACTCGCGGGCCGACCCTGTGCAGTGTAGCAGGAGTGTCGGTTTCCGACTGGCTACTTTCGCGGTCCGGGCCCGCATGAGACCCGATAATCCGGCCTGACTCAGGCCCGCGAGTGTCCGATCCCACATGAGATCCGACACTCCGCCCACGGCCGAAATCCGACACTCCGCCCACGGCCGAAATCCGACACTCCGGCCGCGGCCAAAATCCGACACTCCGATCCGACCTGAGATCCGACACTCCGGCCGCGGCCAAAATCCGACACTCCGCCCACGGCCGAAATCCGACACTCCGGCCGCGGCCAAAATCCGACACTCCGGCCACGGCCGAAATCTGACACTCCGGCCGCGGCCAAAATCCGACACTCCGGCCACGGCCGAAATCCGACACTCCGGCCGCGGCCAAAATCCGACACTCCGGCCACGGCCGAAATCCGACACTCCGGCCGCGGCCGTATGAAGTGTGGGTTAGAAAGCGTTCTGGGT
>CAJNDT010000012.1:180023-340260 GCA_905221615.1 Symbiodinium sp. CCMP2592 | reverse complement strand
CTTGCCGCCTGTCATCTGGAATAGCACCCCCGAGAAGGTTGATGGGTGTACCTTGTTCCAGGAAACCTGGTGCGGCAAGCAACACGTCATAGTCGAATTGGGCTTCTTCTTGTTCCAAAAGACAAGAACGCCATCAGTTACACTGGTGAGTGCTTTGACTGTGCCAAATGTACCTCTGTATAGAGTACACTGTTCGAAACCAGACCCTGGTAAGAGTCTTGATCTAAGGCGAGTAATGTTTGACACCAAGGCATCAAGGGACGGTGATGGTTTGGAATGATGCAATGGTAATTCAGTTTTACTCGATAAGGAATTTACTCTAGCAACAAGTGATCTGATTTTCGGATCTTGCAGGAGTTTTGAATCCTTGAGAGGATTTGGTGTCAAAAGTGAATACTCCTGATCAAGAAGTTCCGAAAGTCCCTGGAGGCATTCATCTCCAGAGTATTCTAGTATGTCTGTGACCAAAGACAGATGAGATGCATACGCATCTCGCTTCAGGAATCTTGCCAAACACGAGGCAAAGGTCTCACAGAATTCATAAGGATACACTTGTGCGAGTTTCGTTTTAAGACCGTAGCCTTGAATACCTTTTTCGTCTCCTGGTGGAGATGTTGGAGATTTCGTTTTGGCAGAATGTCTATGGAGAGGAATTAGAACTTGCGGTGGCAGGTTGTGCATAAAAATCGGAGGATTTCGATTCATAGTATCCTTTTGGAATCTTTTTCCTGCAACATAGGTCCTGTAGGTTACAGGACATCAAGGGATCTTATTTGTTAGAAAACAGGCGTTTTGCTTCTGGTGAAGACAGAGCCTGCGTTAGTATGGGTTTCTTCAAGAACAAAGTAAGGTCCGAGCTTCATTGGGTGGTCTTGCGACCGATTCACAGAATTTTAAAACAGAAAGTCTCTTGGCAGAGCCTTTCTTCCACTGTGATTACCAGCTAGACCACTGAGAATGGTCCGGTGACATAACAATAATAGTAGGTTCTTGTTCCTTGATGATCCTAAGAAGATTGGAGCGACCTTGCGGTTGCTCAAGATCTAGACCGCTACGCAAATCGACTGGCTGACCTACTCGCAGACATGACAGGGCAGCTTTGTGACTCATGCGGGGAGATCCGCCGTAGAGTTCTAGGAAGTCAATCTTCCCAGTGCTGGTGACCTGCCAGTGACACTCTTGATGTGGAACCGTTAGGTCTGTCGACTACAGGGAAGCATCGAAGGTGACCATGCAACTTGCGTGGTCAGAACCTTCTGACGTCAGAGTTTCCTCATCAGGCGCGAGAGGAATCTCCACATCAGATATTATGTCATAATGTTTCCTTCAGTTTTTGAGATAATTGGCTGCGGACGATGGTGTTCCAAGATCCACCCACCTACCATGGAATCCTCCGAGGTCGGAGATCACCTTTTCCTTTTTAGCCAGATTCCATGGTTGGACCCAGTGGAATCCTCTTAGACTTATCTTCATGACAGTAGAAAAAACCTTATCTCCCAAAGAGAAAGGTCCTTGGGTCATTGACAGTCTGGCTGCAAGATCTCGACGCAGATCATCAGATTGGCGTGCCTCTTGGTAAGCCCTGTTGGCAAGCTCCTTAATGGCTCTCGCAGTGACTTCCGTATCAGTTGGATTACCTGTCAACTGATTGGGGTCAGCGTTCTCTGGTGTTATAACATCTCGAGGACGCCTTCCAAAAGCCATTTCTAAAGGAGTAATCCTCCGTTAGTAATCGAGGTTTCTTGCAAAGCATGCTTGGCGACGAGGTTGCAATAATTTCATGGGGATTCCTTATACGCGGGTCACATCCTTCAGGATCTGAAGTATGAGATTAATCTGGATGCTTCAGCATCCTTACAGCAGCTTCGGCCCGTTGGGCATGGTGTTCAGGTCCTGTTTGCCACAGCGCTTGATATTCTGACGATTTGTTTTTTTGTTTTTTAAAAATAAGCCTCCATGGGGAGTCATGAATGCTTGATCTCCACTACAAAACTTTGGGTTGATCAATGAAATTTCTCAAGTTAGTCATCATTAACTCGACATTGGTAGTATGTTCTTCTTTATCCTGGACTACCTTCGGCAGTCAACAAGTTTGTTGCTTCCATCATAGAGAATAAGAAATAATAAGCGACCTATCCTTGCCGGGAATTGGAAGCTCACCGTGATCTACGAAGGTGAGATCAGCGAAAGTCTCTGATCTTAAACCAGAAATCTTCGCTCTCGAAGGAGCTCTCACATGTTCCTGGCAGGCTGAACACTTTTTGACCAGTTGGTCATATAGCTCGTAGATCTCCTTTGGGATCTGTAAGGCTTTTGTGCGTCGCTTGAACTGATCCGTACTCATATGACGGTGCTTAAGGTGAAGCTTAGAGTTCTACAGGGTCCTTAAGCTTCTCATGAATCCTGCGAAGAGCAATGGGAAGAGATGGCGATGGTTCCGCGACAATCTCTTCACCTGTAGGTGAGTCTGTACCAGGAGCCGGGTATTCTCTTGACTCAAGTGGTCTTACCTCCGTCCCGTCATCAGCTCCTGGGACCTTAGACTTCTCTTCAACAGGAGGTTTAACCGCATATTTGCGGGATTTCTTCAGAAGGTTTTTAAGACCCTTTGGAGTCTTTATCTTCGCAGGTGGGACCTCAAGTCTTTCTTCTTCTGGAGGTTCATGTGGTGCAGAGGATTCTGCAGGTTTGTCCCTAGAGCCTGATGATGGTTCCGATGGTCCGGAAGGCTCAGGAGCATCACCAGATGGTTCTGGTGGATCAAGTTTCTTGGCAGATGATTCTGCCGGATCAGATGGAAGAGGCTTCTTTTTACCTGAAATCCTCTTCGGTGGTGGATCAGCTGCTCCCTCAGGTGCTTTGTCGCAACCCTTGAGGTACGTGTGAGCCTTTTTCTGTCCGGCACAGGCTGGACAGCGACCTTCCGGTATCCTAGTATAAGGCTTCTTGGCTCCTAGAGCAGTCTCCGTCGCACTGAACGACGTACCTGACTTAGGGAGATACTTCCTGGTGGAAGTGAAGCCTAGAAGGTCCAATACCAAATGGTTATTGGTACTAATCGGAAGGGGGGTTTTGTACAAACCGAAAGCTTCACACGTTGCTAGGTCAGCTGTGGGACTACACTCGAGGGTCATTCTTAGATTCCTCATCTGTTCGATGGAGAACAAAATGGGAACTCTCCCCTGATCCAGAACCTCGATGGTTGTATCTCTTCTTGGAGTTGTGTTGAACCATAGAGTTACACGCTCCTTGATAAGAGCTGTTTCACTATCTGCGAAAGAGAACTTCGTGTTCGAAGGTGAAAAAGTGAAATCAATCATGCCTGGGGCACGTTGCTTCACGGCCTTGATAAGCCTGTTCACCGCATAGCGGGAACCCATAGCCCTAGTACAACCAGAGTCAAGTATGACAAAGGTAGGGCTCTTATCAAGATTGATCCGCTCTGTGAGAGCAGATAGGACGGTGTGCTGCAACGGAAACACTGCTGTTGCAGTCTCCACACCTTGCCCCTCGGATGGTTCAGAGACCTGGGGCACGTAACTCACTGATGAGTTGTACACGGGTTCTTGGTGCGCGCTCGGATCTGTGCCTCTACCTGATGATCCTGCTTGATTTCTTCTCTTCTTTCTCCGTGTTTTTCTTCGTGAGGCTTGTGATGCATAGTATGTATAAGACGTTTGATCGTCATAAGCGGCATAATTCCAACTGGAGTCAGTATAATAACTGTCCTCATACCATGAATCCCAGCTCGGTGCGGTGGAACTTTCATAGGCCTGTGGAGATCCAGTTTGGTCTCCTTGTAAGGAGGCAGACTTAGCTGTATCCTTACCTTTGCCTTTTGCTTTTGAGCCCTTGAAGGAGCTTCCTTTATCTCCTTTGTCCTTTCCTTTTCCTTTGCCTTTTCCACCTTTTCCTTTTTCCTTTCCTTTACCTTTACCGAAATAGCTGGAATCAGTTGGATCATGTTCTGCCTGGTTGGCTCTCCCTTTTCCGCGGTATGACCTAAAACGGCCACGTCCTTTTCGCTTGCCACCCTTTGCTCTTCCCGGTGATCCGGGACGCATTCTTGGTCTTCTTCCCTTTTTGAATCTCCTTGCAACGAAGGCTTCATGGTCGTCAACTGTCCAGAAGACAGCTTCTTCATCCTCGGCGGCAAGAAAGCCTTCCTCAAGGGTGTCTTCGTCTTGGAGCCAGAATCCATCGACTCCGTCGTATTCACCCTGATCGAGGATGAGGAAGTTTCGACCTCCGCGTTTGCGGCGTTGGTCTCTCCTTCCATGGCGGTCCTTCTTGTGAGAAGAGTGCCGAATGTTGGGATCCTGCAGACCAGTTCTGGTCGTTGAGAACTGATCGAACATGGTCTGCCGTACCACAGGGTACGTATAGGTCTCAATTCGGTGACCTTGGTTGGTCAATGCTGTTACCAACCTCTCACGTTGCATCTCATTTAGGTCGGACTGCACTAGGAAGAGAAGAGCTAGGAGATTATCATTCAGAGGAAACGCTCTTCGATGATTGTCAAGGCGTTCCTTGTTCCATGTTTCGAAATAGCGTGCGGCGTATGTGTCTCTCTCGGCTGCTTCCTGTAGGCCCAGGAAGGTTCGGTCTGCCTGCACAGCTTGCATGAAATCTGGATGGGCATCTTCCAGAGCTATCTCTGGTAAGAGATCCATCCATGAGTTTTTCACGCGCTGTAGCACGATCTCAAACTTAGCAATCCAAGTCACAAAGTCTTGGTTGCCCTTCCATGCCTTGAATAGGCCGAGGAAACGCCACAGGAAAACGTACTGTTCTCCTTTCACGAAAAATGGACGCATCTTCTTCTTGAAGTAATCTACTCCATCTGGGGCTGCAAGCCTTTCTCGGTTAAGTGATTCTTTTTGTACTGCGGCCAATCCGGAGAGCCTCGTCTTGAGAGACGGACCTCTTTTGGTGTCATCCAGCGTTGTTATGTCGCACCAGTCGTCAATCAACTGTTCATACTCAAACCACGAAGTGGTGCCATCATAGGCAGGCGCGATCTTGGGCGTTATGCCTAATGATGCAAGCATGCGGTCAGATGTTGCATATGACTGTGCGACATAAGTGGCTGGACCTTGGGAGGTCTCTTCGTTCTCATATCCCCCGGAGGATTGGGAACTGCCGTCGGCTTCGCTATGCGAGCTCGACATTGTGCTGCCTCTTATCCGCTTGGTTAAGCGTTCGGCGAGGCCGACCGCTGTAGCGGACTTTAGGAGGCGGGCGGCCCTTTCCGGGCTCCGCTACCAGAAAACTGTGCCGATACACCCACAAGGAATACTCCTTGTTAGGAGGTGTATGACCAGTTATTCCCTAAGGATCAAAGGGCAGCGCCCTGCACACGGACAGTAGTTGTTTTGTCTTGCTACGCAAGGAGAGCTTGTCTTGTCTCAATATGGTAAAACCACTGTGAGCCAATGGGCAGCGGAATGTATATGTATGAGCATGCAGCCATTGCTGTAGGTACCTGTTAGAGCTACCCCTTTAGAGGTTTATGGTTTCACCCCCCCACCCTTCCTCCTCCGGCCCCCCCTTCCTCCTCCGGCTTCCCCTTGTTTTTTGTCTTCTGCCTGCTCGTTTTCTTTCACCTTTTCTTCTCTTTCGGCCTGCCCCCGGCTCCACTGTGGGTTTTGCTGCATGTGTTTGCTCTACACTTGCCACACTTCTCCAAGTAGCCCTGACCCTGCAACTAAATTACACCTGCTTTAAGAGGCCCTTCGCAGTTTGGCCCCTGCTCTGCGCCCCTGCTGGCCCTACTGCAGCCGGCGGCCGAGGCGGGCTGCGTAGCATTAGAATTAAAGCTATCATTGACAAGGTTGGCCCATAAATCCGCAAGGGGTGGATACGACTTTGTCCCATGCGCTTATGGCGAAGAGTGTCGCTGGCCGCACGCCTAGCTCCATGATGACCTGCAGCGTCCTGACTGCAATTCAGGCTGACTCCAGGCAAGCATGACAACACCCAGACATACACAACGACAGCAAAGTCACCTGAAAGAACATGCATGTTGTTGGCTTCGCTTGTGCACTTACGCAAGATCCACCGCCCATCCCACAGGCACCGGTCATCTCGCGTTTTGCCCAAAGGCACTCAGACACCTATATGATGCAACTGATCTCACCGCACATTTCGGGGTGGGTCCCTGGCAAAGGAAAGGGTGAATGTGAAGACATATGAAGAAATCCAAGGATTCTTTCCTCCCTGCAGCACGATCGACATTGGCTTTTTGCTTGACTGACCTTGGCAGCCAACCAGCTTCCATTGAGGACACCCGGCACGGGATGACGGCAAACCTTCGAATTAAATGTCCGACATCTCACAAGAGAAAGCCAAGTAATTATGCGCCTTTTGCAATCCGCTGCTGGCGATCACGATGCCAGCTTGCGAGACGCTGCCAACGCTAGTGCCGATTCGGACTTCAGGAGCCATGGACCGTCTCGCAGCTTGGGTGGCCACCGCTGCTGCCCCCGACTGGCCCTGTAAGCTTTGATGTCTACGACGTCCCCTCTGCGTCGCCATCCTTTAGAACATGTGCCGTCTGCAAGAGCGCCACAGAAATCCCAAGTGAGCAACTTGGAGCACGGAAATCCCCTGATCTGGCGCTACCCACTTGCCTGTGCGCCGGTCCATTGAGTCAGCGCTGCAACAAATCTTATTTCCTCCCCTGGGTCCCCCGTTGCATTCGTGAGGGCACACCATGATGCAGAATCGATGCGCGGCATCGTAGGACATCCGAGTCTGTACGACAGCTGCCGAAAGCGGTGCGGTGCCATGATCCCAGCTGCTCGCACCAATATGCGCCAATTATGGGACGTCAAACATCTCAAGAGGCAGCTTGAGCCTTCGCGGCTGCCATGACGTCTGAGTTCTTCCCACCTGCTTAATTAAACTTGCACGCTGTTGCCTCTGCTCGTTGCATCCGCTGAACTCAATGCACGCCTCAGCCGTCTAGAGCTACAGTCCACTACAATCCACTACAAAAAGCTTCCTATGTTGTAGATGAACCCCCCATCACCTCTGATGAACTGGATTCTGTATGCAGACGAATTAAATTCCCAAAGACGCCTGGCCAGGAAGGAGCAACAACAGCTCGGACCCAAATAATGAGTTTTTACTTTTGGATGCCGCAAACAAGCGTCTTGAAGGAGGAGAAATTCCAGAACGAATTCTGGAAGCTGTCGTGGTTTCGATTTATGTATACTGTGACTCCACTTCTATTGAACACTATCGGCCGATCCCGCTGTTAACGTCATGGTGCAAGATCAAGGATCGGATGCAGTGTCCATCCATCTCGATATGGGTTCCGGAAATCCGGGAGCACTGGTGGACCCATTTTCGTAGTCAGAGGGTTGCAAGACATGGCACCGAATTGGCAGCAGCACTTTTTTGGTACTTTTTAATTGAAGGATGGCTTTCGACAAGATCGTTTAAATCAAACTTGTCGAACATTGGCCAAGGCTGAGCGAGAAAAGGCTGAAAGTACCGAACAAAATTGTAGAACTAGATCGAAAGCTTCTATAGGGGTCCTCAGTTCACAGTTATTACGAAGGGACATGACTCTGAATGGTTGGCTCAACATACAGGCATAAAACAAGGCTGTCCGCTTCCCCCCTTGTGTATTTTCTTAGTAATGGGAACCTTTTTCTGTACATCAAGGAAATCGAGGCTGACCTCAGCACTCCCAGGCAGCATGTTCGGGGCAAATGCACATTGCGTCAATGCTATCTCTCTACATCGTAACACTCTACATGCAATCGAAATACCTTCAGCATACTGCGGTCCCACCTTGCCCTATGGAAGTGTGTGAATCTCAGTGCGAACCAAAAGCAATCTGATAATCTTCGTTCAGATTCTCCACCACAGGTCGGCTCAAGGCAAGCATGTCCCGAGAAAGGACTTGTGCCTCCTAACTTAGAACTTTGCAAGCAGACCCTTCGACAATAGAGCCGAAACTTCCAACAGAATCGGTGACTATATAGGTACGTTGCAACCGATGTGGAATCAAGCCAACGAAAGAATAAAATGGAAAAGACTCGTATTATGCTCTCACAACTCGGACAAGCCAGACGAATTCTCTGAGTTCGGGTCAGCGACTATTTACATGTAGCCCTAAACCCTAAACCCAGATATTCAATGCTGTCGTCCGATCCAACTGACGCCATGGATTTGGTTTGAACGGGTGCAGCTAGCTAACGCTGAACTCTCAACTTGCATTCCTTCCATCAACCAGAAGGCGGCCAGGCCGGCCAAAAGCAGATTGGACCACCGAAGCTTACAAAAGATGCAGATGATGCGTTGCACGGCGATGCTGATGCTTCTGATGCAAAAAACCTATACATCCGCAGGGCAAGCACCACTCAGATCAGACACCTCTTTTCCACCCTCCCATATCCTTGATGGTCAGTGTCACCGAAGGCATCAATGCCAGACTGGTGACACACGAGGAATCGTGATGTTTCAACACATCCTGTGCCCGTCTTGGATCTACCAGAGCTGAGCCCAGAGCTCAACATTGGGAAACGCTCCTGCAGGCGGTCCAAGCGTTCCTTCCAATCCTGCGCAGGCTTCTCACAGCATCCGCAGGCATCAAATTCTTGAAACCTGCACACCAAGTGGAACTTTTGCGGCTTGCTTAACTGACGTGAAACCTTCGAAGGTCCTCCTCACCAACGCGGAGCTTTGGTTCATCTTAGCGCATCACACCGCGACTTCTCTCAACATACTGTTTCTAGGAGCATTCCGATTTCGCATAAATTTAGTGGCGAATGGACCTTGAATCAAAGGCCTCCTTGTAGGCTTTGGGAGTGTTGGTTTAGGTTCAGTCCATTCCGTGCACAGTAACTCAGTAACAGTAGAAAATAGTAGAAACCGAGGCGTTATTCGAAAGATTTCAGTCGCGATGGAAACCCTGCTTAAACAGGCTGCGTGGTTTCCCATCTATGGCCGACTGGTCGTGCCAGTGAACCCAGTGGGCCCTAGCTGCAAGCATCCAGAAGAACGCCAACGACTTGGCAGAACCAAGGCGTCGGCCATCAGGTTGCGAGGCATCGGCCTCGCAAGAACACCAAGGTTGCGTGCTACGCTTTGCAGTGCTGCAGTTAGTGCTTCGTGGACTCGGCCTCTTTCGGCTTCTTCTCGCGCCTCTGCACAAAGAAACATGGTCTGGATGAGCCAGAACCAGCGGGTCATCATGTCGTGCCGGGGGCTTGGCCTGCAGGCTGTGAAAGCCGGCCCAGCAGCTCCTCGTATCGTCCAGACAGGAGCCAGAAGATTTTGAGACGACTCACGGCAGTGTCCGACCTGCTGGGACGCGCCGAGCAGCTTCAGGGTCCTCCTTGCAGTGACAAACCACCATGGAATCCTTCGAATGGTTACACTCGGATGCTTTGAGCTCAGCCACCACGGGCTGCAGAAGGGGTTTGCCACGTGCGTCATGCAATGGAAGCCAACCTGCGGCCAGGAGTCAGCGCAGCAACTCGACAAAGCACACAACTCTGCGCCTCTGTCGGTTTTCACCCACTGTTCAAGTACCTTCACCTGAGTTGTGATTTGCGGAGGTGTAGCCCATGCAAGCTTCTTGATGACAGCTGGCAGTGCTTGAGCTGCAAGCCACTTCCCCTGCCCCAACGCTGCTGTCCAGTCTGTCGTTGAATTCGGGGCTTCTCCTGGAAAAGTCCGTCGCGAGCTGCGGACAGTTTCCAGAGAATTCAAATTGACATGACATCTCCAAGCTCCCACCACTCGATGAGGAGGCATGTCCCCAAGCCGCGCATTGTTGAACAGTTAAGCATCGGAAGATTCAGCCGTGGCACCCCTTGAGTCCTGTCCTCCAGGAAATTCCATGGGGAGCAATGACGCGAAAAGGCAGGGCACCTGCCAAAAAGTCACGCCGCTGTTCGCTGCGCAACATTCCATGATGGGACCTGTTGTCTAATCATGCAGCTCAGAGTGGCCATAGTCATCGTTCGAAGGCCCAGCATGCAAACGCTGAAAGCTGAGTTGTAAATGTACTTCTCAGAATAGCGCTCAGTCTAGAATCTCTGAGTTGGCCCTTCCTTGCGTACGGGAGTTGGAGCACTTCATCGACTTCAGGAATCTCAGGACCTTCAGGAGGTCTGCATTCGGCATCCTGCACTTCCGGGGATACATGATTCGGGGTTCTTGGTTGGACAGATTCGCCTGCTGCGGTGTCTGCTGTCATCAGTAGTACTTAGTACAGTAGTAGTAGTAGTAGTAGTAGTAGTAGTAGTAGTAGTAGTAGTAGTAGTAGTAGTAGTAGTAGTAGTAGTAGTAGTAGTAGTAGTAGTTTGTTTTGTCACCCACCTGTAGTAGTAGTAGTAGTAGTAGTAGCAGTAGTAGTGGTGGTGGTGGTGGTGGTGGTGGTGGTGGTGGTAGTTGTTGTTGTTGTTGTTGCCGTATGTTGCCGTGGTGGTGGTGGTGGTGGTGAGCAGCAGTAGCAGAAGGGTGCGGCAGCAGTAGCGGTAGCAGCAGCAGTAGCGGCGCCAGCTGTCGTGGTAGCTGGTAGCGGCCGTGTTTTTTTGCGGTCGCCGTGATCGTTGCACTTGTTGTGAGACCAATAGTATATAGAAGTCCCACGGCAACTAACACCCAGCAAAGCGACTGGGCGTGACACACCCAACGACTGGGACTTTGGGAATCAATACTGAAAGGGATGACGCTCGAGGTGACGATGGTGACGGAGCGAGAGAGCATCACATGCCCCGTTGATCGAAATGATCTCGACAGCGAACGAACTACATAGACTTGATATCCAATCTCGGGCACATGAGTTGATGGCTGCTTCTGGCAAGTGTAAACCTTGCTCCATTCTTCACTCTAGCATGGCCTGGGCTTCCCTGCGCTCCTTGCGCTACTCGAGCCTGCCAACCCACACAGCAGCCGTATTTCGGTGCACTCATTGCGCGCGGGATGCCAATGTCCAAAGCCCGGCCTGTTTCTCGTAGCCTCCTCTTATATCCGCCGATGGCGCTGGATTTGCAGTGCAACTTGCAGACCTGGTGGAATCAACACCGGCACGTAGCCCACAGGGCGAACAGTACGCGAAAAAACAACAACCAGTCCACGCCTTCTCTCTTCCTTAGCCATGCGCTGACAAAACAAGACAACCTGTGTTGTGTCTCCCCATGCAGGGCAAACCAGCATTCTTGCAAGTCAATGTGCGATTATGACTTTCAGCATATGGAGCCGTCAAAAGCAGCGCTTTTACGCACAGGTCCCCGAATCATGATCGCGCGAGTGTCCTAAGCAAAGGCCCACTTAAGCCCCATGCAGCCTTCTCTGCTCGCTCATTCTCCTCCGGCCCCTTTGCTTCCCTGAGTGCCAGACATTCACATCCTAAGATGTCGACCGCCTCACCCTTCTGCTTGGATGTCAGAGGCTGGTGCGTGACACCTTGTGCTTTGTTGTTTGCAGAATCCTTCTGCACCTCAGCTGTGGACGTGGTCGGTGCACGGGGTTGTCCATTGAACCCTTCTGAGTGGGGCTTCGGCAACATCAAAGAATGCATAGCGCAGAAAACACTCGAAGAACTTCTTGAACTCCTTCTCTGACAGAACGCCGTCCTTCTCAACCGTGGGTCATGCCGTGCAAGACAGTACAAGACCGAGAAGAGCCACCCTTTGAGTCCTTGTTCAGGTCTGTGGCATCAAAAAATGAGCGCAGGTTGCCCTCGCGTGGCCTGCAGATTTCGCTTCGAGCGCATCCTTTGCATGTGCTGCAACATCTGGGGGGCTGTTCAACCATCCTTCTACTTTTTGGCGAGCAAACATACCGTAATATTCCTCAAGAGCTGGCTTCAAGCGTCGCTCCGCAATGCTGGGAGCACATATTTCGGATTGGGTTCATGATGGTTCATGTCGCCCATTTCGAAGTCTTGGAATCCTGGGAAGAACCTGATAGAGCTCACAGATGTGTAAGCACTGACATGACCAAAACAAAGCACCCCGGACCTTCCCCTGCCGGTCGGTATTAATTCGGCGGCTTTGCGGAAAGGAAGCACAGCGCAATGCCGCGCCCTTCCACTCGACTGTTATCCGCCCGCTGTTTATTCCTAGTTCCAAAACTGTTTGCAGCAGGCCCATCGTCGACTCCGAAACAACGTCCGAGCGGGACGGCTTTGCAGCCCATGCCGACACATCTGCCTGGGTGTGCCGGCTCACCAGTTCGCTTTGATGCTGTGCGCTGGAAAGGGAACATTCGTGTCGTATTTAGTGCACATACTTTTCCGCATTTTGAGTGCCAGAACATCCACCTCGGTCAGACAAGTCAGGCTTGCTGTCTCACCGTCTCTACCTTACAAGTGTACCGGCCAGCGTTTTGTGCCCTGCTCCGACTCCTCGGCACGTGAAGTAGCGTGCTTACTGGCCGGACGGTTTCCTGATCGCCTTCGGGGTTTCCGGATCTTTGAATTGCCTGGACTTCCCGGACCCGAGCAAGGCTGACAGGCTGACAGCGCGAATCACTCAAAATTTGCGTCACCCTTCGCTGGCATCGCAAACTTGCCGGCATCACGGCTGCAAGCCGAAACTCTCGTAAAGGCTGTTCACGAGGGGCAAAACCTGTGAAGTGCTCTGCAGCACCGCCAGAGGTACCGAAGAACAGGGGCATTCAATACAGTTTTCTTCACCCGCAAATGTGCCTCCGACCAGCTCAGCACTCCGTCACCATTGGCGTCGAATCTGGGACAGGTTCAAAATTCAGAATGGCGTGCCACCCCGCCCCGCCCTAGAACGTCGAATCTAAGAGGATCTCTTCCGAAAATTCTCCTTGCACACCGCGGCAAACATGACGGGACCTGCAAGTGAGCGAAACTAGGCAAGTCGTCAGAGTCAGCATTGGAGACACAAGTATCTTTGCTTTCTCCTCGGCTCTCGTTCAGGATAGGGGTTTCACACAGTCTGACATGTGCATGGTCACAGCAATGAACTCAAACCGAGTGCATCGTCACAACCCGTTTTTATGCTGCAGGTTAGGGGAACAGTACATGAGACTGGCATGCGGACGAACAATGCGGACGGCTCCAATCGAGAGGTCTTTTCAAGGATGGTCTGCGTCAATTCTGACGGAGAACAATGACAGCCTCATACTCGAGAAATCTATTGAATCTAATGCTTTCTATACGTTCAACTTCACCCGGAACTACGGCCAATAGCCAATGTCGTCAAACTCTTGACATATGCCATATGCAGCGTACGAGTAGGATACTGCTGAAGGCAACCTCATGCACTTCACTGATTGGCAAGTAAACGAGCTGTCCCCAGCACGACCGCACTCGCACTGTTCCTGCGCAAGCATGCGCTCTCATCGTGCTCCGAGCCCTCTGAACTGTCTTCTTCTGACTGACCATAAGCATGGCCATAAGTGTCCGCTGTCCGGCGAGCACCCCCGGCCGGGCACACTAGAAATCCTATAGAAGCACTTGCTTTCTTGCTTCCTTTCTTGCTCGCTTGCTGGCAAAGAGATTGCGACTGCCCTTCTCCCCCGCGAAGAGGCCCTGTGCGTCAGGCAGTGCTGCGGGAATCGGTTTGAAACTAAGAGCCCCCCAGCAGAATGTCACCATGAAGGCATGCAGCATCACATCTTGGGTGGAATACGCACTTGCATTGCGGGGTTGCCTGACTCCCCGATTTGGAGCCAGGGAGGGGCCCCGGCCTGCCCCTGCGAGCCCCTGCGGCTTGTGGGTCGGTTAGGTTGGTGTTTCCCCGCCCGTGTGGCTGTGTGACTCCGCAACCTCCTAACACCCTCCTAAAGCATGAGGGCCTCCTCAACGATGATCCTAAGAACCATCCTGCTTGCTAGCAGGCGCAGGAGCTCCACTCCCGCCACACAGCATTGCCTACTGCCGAGTTGCCTTCCCACCCCTCCCTGAAGCATTTGCACTCGCTGGGAACCACGGCAAGACACATATGTGCAGAACCTTCGCTTTGGTTTGCTCGGGGGTAGCCCGACCAATCCCCACAACACCCGCGCGCACGTGCGATCCGTGGCAGGTCCAGGTTTTGGCCCGCTTTGGCCTCGGCACCCCGGGTTGCTGTAACGGTTCCCCTGCCACCATTGGCGGTAGCTCCGGTGGGTTGTCATCTGCCTGGTTGATCGCTTCCTGCAAGCTGTCAATTATCACGTCCGCCCCGACACTCAGCTGAATTGAAACTATCATGTGATGTGCTTCTCTCCTCTTGGCGTGGGGTTTGCCTGTCAGGGTTGCACTGGTACACCGGCTCAGCGACGGCTACAGAGGGGTGGATCTTGGATGAAGCAAAGACCATCGACCATTGAGATACTAGGCAATACCTCTTTGTCTCTCTGAAAATCCTTCGTGCCCTGTTCGTTTGCTCCACAAATCTTGGGCTCGACAGGTCTGGATTTGCCCGAGGTCGAGGCTCGTAAGGAGTGTCTTCACGTGCTCCTGGTCATCCTAGGTCCCAGCCCCCATGATGTGCCATTGTGCGCCATGCCCGGCATACCACGCTGAGCTGTCTGCAGGATCAACCTCTCGCTTGCCAGTGCCACCAAGGTCCTGCAAGAATGGCCGCAGACAAGCCTATAGGCCTAGAGAGGCTAGAGCATGCAAGAGCGCCAAGCCATTTTCGCTCCAAACTTCAGCTGGCACAGCGCCACTGCGAATTGACAAACTTTCAAGGGCTCGGCGCAGTGGCAGAGGCAGGTCAGCACGGACGCGGAGGGGCTCTTCGTCCAGACCTGTCAGGGTGTGGCTCTGCAAACTAGCATCACAGCTCTTCATCATTTCATCTTGCGGTGCATGCAAGAAGCTAATAGGCTTGTAATGCAACGCCGCAGTTTGATGTTTGCGAGGCCGGCTTGCGCCACGGCCCGCTGAGTGAGTTTGTATTGCTTGCATGCAATAGTTCCATATGCAACATTGCTGGACAAATCCCTTTCAATGCTGACACATGCTGTGTAGTCCCACCAAGCAAATGCACGCTTCGACGCTTGCGCGCCGTCAGGCGGCAAACATTGCTTTCCCCGGCTGCAGTCCTGCAGTCCTACGTTTCTAAGGGTTCTGCGTTTTGAAATGTTTTGAAGGCCTGAACGGTTGGGAAAGGAAAGGACAGGCAGCTCATCTCGCACTTCCAAGCACTGCATGCTCCCTATTCAAACCTTGGCGTCGCGAGCGGCATTGCAGTTTCAGACCCGATCCATCCATCTACTAAGTGTTACCAGAACCTTACTAGAACAAAGAGACTGATTATAGTGGGGGCCAGCTTAGCCGCGAGCCATCCGAAAATCCTTTTGCCCTTGATTACGCTCAGCTTACGCTATCTCACCAGGTGAACATCTGTAATCTGTTCGCGGCACTGCCAGGCCTAAGAAACGAAGCTCCCAGCAGTGCAGGAACAGCGTGGGGCACCACTGCGAAATGGCAAGCCTCCAAAGGTTATTGTCAGCATGCTATCAGCTGTACTGTCCAAACAGCTGAGGACGCCGCGTGCGCTGCTCATCAAGGCCTGCTGGCAGAAACGAGACCCGCCCCAGCCGCATCCAGCCACCGCAAATGTCGAATGCGCTTTGACTTTCCGCCTTCCCCGGAGGCGTTGCTCGCCTCCGCTCGCAACATGTTGCATCTGTCTTACTGCAGACAAGAGGGTCACGGAAAGTGGGGGAGGCCTTGTTATATTTGTCGTCGCCCACCAAAGGCAAGCCCACCTGAACATGCCGTGACAATGCCGTGAAAGCTGCAGCGCTGCAGAACAAGCAGTTGCTCGTGGCAGACCTATTATAAGATCCAAACACTGGCCAAGTGCGCCCGGATTTGGTGAGTCCTTCGAGCAAGAGCGCTCTTTTCACGCGGCTGCAACAGCGTTCTGTGCAAACGTGCCCCAGTAAACGTCATGCTCCTTCCAGTCACAGGCCACACCTGTAGCAAACAGACTCCTGCAAGAGAGTCTGATGACCGCACTCTCTGCTCAGCTGCTCTCTGGGAGTGAGGCCGTCAGCCAGTCCTTCTTCGAGCAGATGCTGCCTTGTGAACGTGGCCAAAACCTTGTAGCGAGTCGTTGATGGCAGACCGGCTGAAGATACCTGACGCGGAGGCAAAGGCACAAAGCAAAGGTGTGGCAAAACACAGCAGCCCCGGATCATATAAGGCACGGATAGGCCCGGCCTCTGTCCAGCTGTATCCGTTTCCAGCAGATTTAGAGTGAGTGGTCAGCAGTGGGCTTGAAACTTCCCTTTCTGCTCCGGCTGGTGCTAGACCAATGCACAAACACAAGTAGCTTTTGGATATGAGGCGCCCCGCAAACTGTGCCAAGAGCCACCATGCTTGGAGGCTAGTTGTGCTGCCAACTGCTGCAAGCAGCACGCCAGATGTGGGCCGGTCCAAGCGGGAGACTTGTGTTATCCTGGTCTTCAGCTTCGCAGACAGGAAGCGGAGTACATCTTCTGTGGAGAAGCCGGCAGGTTTGGAGACAGCGACGAGGCCATCGGACTGGTACAGCAGCGTTAATGAAGGCAGTCTAGGCAGCCTGCTCCTCATTGCTGCGAAGTCTTCTCGGTATTCGCTCATCTCGGCAATTGGCCCGAAATCGGCACCATGACGAGCACATCCAAAAATGTCTTGCCATCCGCTAGAGCCGAAGTAAGCACCTGCGAAACGAGCTCTGCACAGACTACGACATGCGCAATTCTGACTGGAGGGACGAGTGGAGTGCTCTGCGCCTCGAAGAGCTTTGAGCAGATCAGCAGCACGCTCGAATCCCAATTCGCCTTGCAGAGCAGCTATGGCGGAGCCTGCCTCCACTCCGTTTGCCATGAAACACGACCTAGCCATTGTCTTGATCCTGGCAGCTCTAGGGCTCCAATTCGGCTGAGTTCCGCACGCATGGTAAGGTGCGTACTATCATTTACAGGAGTGGCAGGTATCAACTTAAATGTCAAGTTAAAGACTAAAGCTTCAAGCGTCATAGCGAGGGTGTGCTCCCATTTGGCTTGCTGCCCACAAGTGCTGAGAATGCTCGCGTACGTAATGTGGGTTGCCGGCACCGTCATCTCCTGCAGGATCTGCAGCGCAATACCCCAAGCGGAACCTTTCCCACAAGCACTTAGCATTGCATTCACCGTCACTGTGTTCTTGCGGATCTGAGCAACTTCCATTTTCTGGAAAAAGTCCATGGCCAGCAGCCACTGTTTCGCTTTCTCGCAGGCACTGATAACAGCACTGTATGTGATTGTGTCCCGTTGCAGCTGGTCTTTAGACATGTCCAGCAACAGCTGCGTGACAAGTTGCCACCGCTGTGCCCTGCTGCATGCGGTGATCGCAGAATTAAAAGTAATAGTGTTACGCTGCACTGTGTCGCAAGCCATGGCTGCCAGGAGTTGCAGTGCCGCTTCCCAGCAGTTGCTTTTCTCACAAGCACTGATGGAAGAGCTGAAGGCAATCGTACTTCGGCCAAGATTGGACTCTATCATCTCTTTCAGGACACCGAGGGCCATGATCCAAACGCTTGCTTTCTCGCATGCGCTGATGGTGGAGCAATACGAAAAAGCATCTAGTTGCAGGCCCCTCTCCAACATGGCCTTCAACATCTCGAAAGCCATGGTCCAGTGGCCAGCCCTTGCTACTGCTGCTATTGCTGTGTTGAAATGTATCGAATCCGGCTTCAGCTCGACCTCTTCTAATCTCGTCACGAGCTCCAGCACCTCCAAGGCTGATTGATGTGTATTGACCAGGAGTGCGTTGCGTGCTGTTACCAGGCTCGGGCGCACGCTTCGGGACAACTTTAGACTTCGGATTTTTGGAGCCTTATGCGGTCCTCAACTGGCCGCGCAGGTGCTAGGTTGCGATGAAGCAGGAAGGAGCATGCTTTTGCCTATGATATCTCTAGAGTCAGGTGACGCGGGGCCTATTGCCTTGGCACCTGCCTAGCAGCAGACGTCACTCAAGCTTACACATTGCTGAGCAGCTGCACCTGAGGCCAGGCAGTTTTCTTGACCAGACCGGAGAGAGCTGTAGTGACCAGCTTGGGGTTTTCGCGCCAGGCGGAGGGAATCTGCTGCTCTGGCATCACCTCCTCTGTGTAGCTGTTGGGGTGCAAAGCAGCCCTGGAGACATGGCTGAAAGCAGCCAAGTATTCCATGAATTCGTGGCAATTGAGATCTATTGGCTGCAGAGAAACCGGCACACTACAATCACTACATATCACTACTACAACGTCAACCAAGGCGCCGCTGCAAGAGCTGCAAGATGCTGCCATTAGTGAACCTGCCCTTTCAAGCACATGGTGGCCTGATATAGTGATAACTTCACAGTCCGAACTATCACATCGCCGATGCTGGACCTGAGAAGACCTTCATGCAACCTGCCCAAAGCTCTGCTGCGCGCTCCCGAATGGCAGCTGCAGCCTGACCTCTCAAGTTACGCGATGCAAGTAGCACGAAGTGTCCACTCGTAACCTAGTCTGGCACCATCACGAACCACATGGCTCACCCTAAATGTCAGAGCAGGCCACACTCATTCCACT
The DNA here is from genome assembly GCA_905221615.1 of Symbiodinium sp. CCMP2592. Taxonomy (NCBI): domain Eukaryota; class Dinophyceae; order Suessiales; family Symbiodiniaceae; genus Symbiodinium; species Symbiodinium sp. CCMP2592. The sequence goes on along the minus strand of CAJNDT010000012.1, from coordinate 321,745 downwards.
GGCTTGAAACTAACTGGCATCCCAGAGGGTCTCGCACGATCTTAGTCTTGGAAACACTGAGAAGATAAGAGGCTTGAGAAGGACAGAAGGGGATGTAGGCTGACGGATGCTGTGCAGTCAACGAAGCGAACCTGCGTGGCCATTGTTTTCTCGGAGGATGGCAGCCACTTTGGCTGCTCCTGCACGGCCACGCCAGGCTGCTGAAAGTTTGGAGTCCCGTCCCGCCTGTATCGGGGAATCGCTCGCAAAGCCGATCCTAGTAGTGAGGGAAAGCAAAAAAAACCAGGATCGTTCGTACTTCAGGCAACGACGAAGATAGCTTGCCATGCTTGCTCTTCTGGCCTTGCTCAAAGCAACATCTTCAACCGTTTGCATTCTCCGGCTCTCTTGAAGTCCTAAAGTCCTAAAGCCTGGCTTGCCAAGGACAGAGCTGCAGATGCTCCGACGGTGCCATCGCTGAAAAGTCTGCTGTCAGTTGCTCAGTTGGACACAGAAGGACAGCTTGAAATGCCTGCTTCTGATGCTGTGACTACCTGTGACGGCAGAGACTAGAGGATCGCTTGGAGTGTCTTCGCAAAAGTGGAAGGCATCATGCGACACGCTGCAGGCCGTGCGGTTGTGCCAGCTGCCAGATCTGTGTTGCTGGGCCTCGGAAGGATTTGAGCCTTCAGATCGCAATGCGCCGAATGTGCCTTGAACGACAAATCAGCGAATCAGCTGACAGATTCGGTCAGGTGACGTTTTCGACAAGCCTTTCAAGTGGTTTACAGGCAGCCCGGCAAAAGACAAGTCGCATGAGGAATCGGGGCCAGTGGTGCCGTATGTGCGAGTATTGCATGTAGTGTGGAGGCAGATACCAGAACAAACTCATACAAGTTTGCCTTCGACTTGTGACACTCCGGACATCGCTTTGCAAGTAAAAATATCGTACGGGGTGCACCTGAAACAGCCTGCTCTGCAAGTGTCCGGCGCGCAGCGCAATGCTGAGAACTACCACGGTTCGCACTGGAAGGACAAAAGGCTTGAGCTTTTCGGTCGTGCCGGGTCATTGACTCAGCCTCGTCGAGCTGATTTCTGGCATTTCTCAGCACTCAGGAGGCTCTTAGCTGCACTCCTTCTTCGGGAGTCAGCCTGGCTCTCGGATCCTCAACGTGAGGTGAATGCCATTAACATAAAGTGAGCCGCAAATTGCTCGTGCTCAATACGGTTGCAGATGTATGCGCATACATATGCAGTTCGTAGGTCCCAAATTGTAGGAGTATGTTGCCCTGAACTGAGTGCGGATCGAACACGAAGGTCGCTTCGCGACTCAATGTCAAGGTTGGGAAATCCGACGAGATCGGTGTGGTCACTTGAACTGTCCGCCGGAGACACCCAACATTGCTCGGCTTCTTGCGAAGCCGTCTGAGGCAATCCAGCCTAAAAGCTCCCGTCCCAGCAGAATGCAAAACCTCGAAAAACTGGGCTTACATGTTGCCTGGGCTACAACTTGTTACAGAAATTTATGGACGCGTGGCGGGTCAGAAAGGCAAGACATATAGAGTCACCCAGCCCTGCTCAGCAGTCTGCTAGACTCCGGACATTTTCGGTGTGCCGGTACATCGTATGCTCGATGCATAGCACAAGCGCTCTAGCGGCCCTGGCGCACTTGTCCAGTGCGCTGCTGCAAGATTTACTTCTTCACGTGACTTCAGTCCCTAGAGCAACAGCATGTGACAACTATGGTGCCGCCAACCAAAGAATCCTGCAATAGCATAGGCCACGTGCACCGACACCTCCCAGCAACTGCTATCAGGTTCAACTCTCCGGGCAGAGTCCCTTCAGCATCGGGTCTGCCAGGCTGTCCAACAACCGAAACCATCTGTCTCCAATATGTATGAACTTAGACTGAGATTATCCTGGCGAAACGATTCTCAGGCCGTGCTGATTCTTCGAAGATGCTCGGTGTGAATCAAGACGTGCTGCCTCAAATATGCCGCACTGGGACAGGACATCATGGCGATCGCAGAGCAACTGAGCAGCGGAGTGTTTCTGTTCATGCTGACGTAAGGCTGACGTACTCAGCTTTGCAGCCAAAGGGCGTGCCAAATTCTCTGGAATGAAGCCACGGATCTGACAAGTACAGCGTCCAGCAATCGTAGTCTTGGGCTACGTCGGCTATGTGACTTTATAGGCGAAGTGGTTGCAAGCTACGAAGCTGGCTGCTTTGCTGTAGCATCGCGTGCCATGTATCTCGAATCAACTTATATGGAGAGATTGAAGTGACCTTGGTCCTTGCCGCCTTCTCCGCCATGACGTCACCCTGGACCACATCCGAGAGTTGTTGGATCTGAAGCTCGTTCAGCCAGGTCTTGGATAGCGAGTCAGTTTGCAGAATAGCAGTCGCTGACAAGTGGGCGGGGCTGCCAAACTGGGCCAGCACCATGCAAGTGGGGGCTCACAGTCGCGCAGAATGCACCACCACATGGACTGCTGAAGGCTTACTGACGGGAAAGCTGCGAACATAACTTGCATCCTGGATGCGATGAACTGACGCGCGTAGAGCTGCACCAAACGAACTAGAGCCGTGCTGGACTGCTCCACAACCTGAGACACCCACACAGAACGCATTAAGTTTCATGAATTTCGCACAGCATCCAGAATCGCGTGACACCACCCCTGCCTTAGGGTAGCGAGAGGCAAAAACTGAAACTTTCAGGTACGCCCCCCCACCCCTCCATGAGCCCTATACTGCCCTATACGCCTAAATGAAACAAAGTATCTCTCCCCTGATAAGTGTCAACAATCAGGGCCATGCATCTTAAACCTTCCGCCTAACCTATTTCGTTTTTTGAAGATGTAACACATGTGTACATATCTATAAGTATAATTCTCTGTACCTTTGTATGCATATTAATATTATATAGATGTCTCCAGAAAGGTTGAAGGTGTAGTGTTTGGGGGGTGGAAGGGTTTAGGATTGAGGAGGGTTTAGGGTTCAGGGTCTAAGGTTTCCAGCCCAGACCCGGCGGATGCTCATGATGCTCGTTAATGGTGGGGGCTGGTTGTTTACGCTCCTAGATTTGTGGGGCCTTTTGGTGGGTTGATCGCGCCCCAAAACATGTGTGCTTCAAACCTACAGCTGGGAATCTCGGCGCCCATTCCCCCCGCAACTCGGGTTGGTCCGAGCCAGCAATTCCTGCTCAAGGCTTTCTTGGTGGAGCTCTCGGGCTCGAGGTTTTGGGTTTTATGCTCTGGAGTGTGTTAGTTTGCAGGTTCAGGGCTTTGCGGTTTAGCCCGTCCAACAAACCGGGAGTGAATCTGAGATGATTTTAAGGTGCCATGCCTGGTCCTGATGTAACGGGTACTGTAGACTGTAGGGGCCTCAATACTTGGAACCGGCTTTGGGGGTACATGAGTCGGGACCGAAGGCATGCGCGTGGAAAAATTGCAGCACTCGGTTGCTAACGCGGCGGGTCTCTAGCGAGCATGGCCTGGATTGTAATTGACCTGTATTCGAAAACGCTGCCTGCTCGTGGCAGGATTGAATTTTCATGTTGGAGTGATTAGTGTGGGACGCCTCGAAGATAAAGTTTCCCCGGCAGTTGGGAATCCCACAACAAAAAAGCTTCTCCGGCGGACAATGCTGCTGGCAATTAGGTTATTGAGCTGGTTTCTCAGGCATCTGAGCCCTCAGCAACGGCAGCCACCACTGATCTAATCAACATCCAAGCCACCTGAATATTCAGCTGCTACTACTACTACTACTGCTGCTACTGCTACTGCTACTGCTACTGGTACTGCTACTGCTACTACCACTACCACTACAACCACTACGACCACTACGACTACTACGACTACTACGACTACGACTACGACTACGACTCCTACTACTACTACTACTACTACTACTACTACTACTACTACTACTACACTTCCGTTCGACAGCTTTTGTATTGGCGCTATCAGCTCCCGCTGTCCGTCAACGCAACTTTCCTACAAGTAGCTTCCAAGGCACCAATGACTATTGCATCCGTTCGCCGGTCGGGTGTGTGTGTGTGTGCTGACTGTCCACAAGATCCACAAGCAGCCCTACTACGCCTGTTGAGACAGATGGGCGTAAGACCAAAGACTAACTTGGTGCATGGTGCAAAACCATAATCAGTACACCGCTAAGTCGACGAGAGGCGCTGCCAAATGCCTCCGAATCGATGCTGACAAGCGTGGACTCGCCCAGAGATTCTGCAGTGCCTGCTCGGGAAATACTGAATGGACCCAACAAAGCTTCCATGACTTTCGCTTCGACTTGACACTGTCTTCAATGTCACATGCAACATCAACACGGCTTCCAAGATTTGTGATCCCGGCCTAGGTGCTCCCAGCTTGTCAGCCAGAGGGCTTGTTCCGTTATCCAGTCGCAATCTATCTGTACATACTCCTGGCGTGCGAAATCGCAAATAAGAGCCTTTCACACGTGGTCTCCGCACTGACAGAGGCCCCTTCCTCGTGCGAGACTTTCTTGTACAGCAGCCTTAACTCTGTAAGATTCAATGCAATTGCGCAGCGGGGCCTCTAACTGAGTCTACCTCAGCCACTGACATTCCTGAGGTTAGAAAGGTCATCTCTTTGGCCTTAGATGTCAAAGACCATCTTCGAGCTGCAAAGGGAATCCGATCTGATTGAGACGAGCTGATCACGCGCACGGAACAACTTTGCAGCTTTTCACACCTGTTCTGCAGCGACGAAGAGGAAGTCGTTGTGTGCGAGCTGCTTTGGTGCCAATGCCTCGCTAGCACAAAAACTGGGGCACCCCTGCCCGACCCTCCCTTTCCATGTGGCCACCTTGATGCACATCCGTTGCAGGAATAAGGTCGCATTCAGCTCCATGGTTTCGAACAAAGGATGAACAACCTGAGACTCAGGAAGCCCATCGTCACTTGCCTGCACACTACATGGCCACAGGCCGCGGCCAAATGTGGCTTGTTCATGGCAAAGGTCAACTCACCCAGGAGCTGCTCGGAGATCAGGTTGAGCAAGGTCACCTGGCAAACGAATCAGGACGCCTCCGAGTCGGCTTCGGAGATGCAAAATCAACCAAATCAGGTGAGGAAGGTCACAGCAAATGTTACGGCGGCACGACTGTGCAGCTTGCATCCGTGACGTGCGCACATCATTTGTGATCCAGAGGATGCTGGCTAGGAACGCGCTGTCGGAGCAGGCGGGAGGTTACCGACCCCGTCTGGACACCGACCGGATCTTGGGAAGCTGTTCGGTCCCGAAAGGTTGAAAGGAGCACACCATCCGTGGAACCTGCATCTGGGCCGCATCCCGTCAAATAGCTAGCGGCACCCCAATTGACAGCCTATATACGCAGCACGTCTTAAGCGGCAACGGTCTTTGGATGGTCCGCGGCTTGAAGCCCGTGATTGCACCGTCGCTTTGCGGAGTCTGCAGCGGCTCCACTCAGTGTCCAATATTGCAAAATGAGCATTGCGACACTTTGTTTCCCTCGTAGCTGACCAGATGAACTGACACAGCCTACTTGAGAACAGAACATGTGCAAGGTCACGCCTCAACATAATAAGGCACGGTAGACAGCAGTCCCAGCAAACACGACTTCCACTTGTAACCATCGAACACGAGAACCATGGGAACCCCAATCCACCAGGCATATCGCATCATGCCTATTTCGGATATCGAGGCCACCTATGGTGCCTAGTTCGGAACGGCCGAACCATGCCAAACAATGCCAGTCTACCGCACATATGACATCACAGTGTGCGCAAGCTTTTCCGGCCTTGCTCATCGGCATTGCCTTCGTGCAAATCTATTGGATGCACGGATTCAACGGCCATCAACGCACTCCCCCAGCCTCCCGCTGCTTGCTGTATGCATGTTCAGCGAACTTTGTCACGCGCAAGGCCAGCAACCGCGGCACCTGGCCACTATGCATCGTGAAGGACAACGGAGTATGTGCCGACAAATGACCATGAGACTCGACGAATGCCAATCGGCAGTGACTGTTTGAGCCAGCATCTTTCCTACGGCTTCAGTTATCTTTGTAAAGCTTCTCGTGAGAAACGAAGCTCTGCTTGCTTGGGCAGTCGGTTGCTTCATGCAAGACTCCATGGCGGCCACGCACGCCGGGCACGTCTGCATGTTCGACATGCTGTAAACTCAAGAGTTAAGTTTAGTTGAAGCATGCATGTGATAGTAGCTGGGGGTGTCTACCCATTTCAACTGCAGGCCGCAGGCCTGACTGAATCAAGTGGACGAGTCCACACTAACGGGATACTCCAGAAGAATGGGTTCGTTGTAGAATGTTAAATATATTGCTCGAACTTACGTCTTGCAAGCACGCATACACACGCCGTCAACTCGCAAGTTAATATGACTGACAGTGGCCCGAAGATAAAGGCGGGTACTTCACTACGATGGAAACAGCAGTCATTCTGAAAACACGCTCGTCAAACCAGCCAACTGCAGGAGCACAACAGCACGATGGCACGACGATGTAAATGTCGGAACATGTCCGAACCAAAGCTGATGCAGAGCCGAAATCTTGCAGTGGTCGCATCCCTGTCGCACCACCGAGGACGGCCAGAATGCTTCCCCCGAATACTGGCCGGTGATGAGGACTGCTAAAATGCTTTCCCGCCCTAGTACCGGCCGGATTCAGGAGCACAGCGCAAAAATGCTTCCCAAAAAAAATATCCCAGGGAACCTTTGTCCGCACGCGCTGCGCGGCTCCACCAACCAATTCTCCCTGCCCTGAACGTCGGAGCTTCACTGCTTGTGGTGATTATATATATATATATATATATAACACCGTATGTCTACGGGGGCCAGCAAGCTGTCAACTTGGCACCACGACGACCAGGAGACAACGAGGAGACCACGAAGAACTATCAGGAGACCACCCAGGGATCAGCAGCTGACCGCACAGAGACCACCAACATGCATTCCCATAAACAGGAACGAGGACCTACAGGTCTTTGAGCTTAAAGCCATTAAGTCTGTCTCCGATGGCCGACAAGGCCTTGTGCATCCTCATGAAAGTGCGCAACTTTCGGAACTCTTTCGAAGACGTCTCGGACATGTTCCGGAGCCTTCAGATGACACTGGGGCAACTGGAGAGACATCTTCATGACATTGCTGTCTGCTGCACGGACCTGAGGGCCCCGCTGCGTCAAACAACTGCTGATGTCACCAACCACGTAGGAAAAGCCAACCAGGGCGAAAATCACCACGCTGATAGCGAAACAGCCTCAGCACAAACCTTTCGTAACTTGAAGCTTGCAGGGGCTATCATGAGTTCTCTCACTTCCTTTTCAGCAGCAAATCTGAGATCAGAACGCTCGACCGTGTTTTGTGGTTGTACGTCCATGGATGCGGGAGTGAACTGCGTGAGGGACCAGTGTAACGCAACCTGAGCTCCCCAACATGTAATATATGTATATATACATATACATATGTATGTGTAAAAAACATTGTACATAATTACATAATATGTACATACCGATACAAAGTTGTCAGCTCGCATCTTGCTCCTGAGCTCCCCAGGTTCTGCTTTTGCAGCGGGCTTTGCTCGGGACCTCTGCTTTCTCTCCTTCAGCACAGACCTCTCTCCCTCTTTCTTTCCGCAGTGCTAGGGGCGCTGTCCCCCTCTCTCTCCCTCCCTCTCTTGCTTGCGTGCGGACAAGGGAGGCAAGCACCGCCCCCCCCGCCGCCACCGGACCGGAACACCACCCTTTAGACAACTTTAGGCTTTTAGCCCGTAACACTATGTACGCGCCGCGCCTCATCCGTTTTCCCGCGTATTGGGGTTGAGCTGTCACTCTTGGAACTTCGTGAGACACTGTTCTGGACCATCTGCAAACTGTGATACTCAACATGTCGTACACATAACACTCAACTTTCTCGCAGCAGTGCAGCTACGAGCTGAGGGCCGGGCCGAATCACAGCAAAATGTCATGGCCCGGTTCCTCCATGCAGTTATCTGGCAGCCCTCAAGCTCCAACAGCCTGAAGTGCTCACTAGTTTTCTCCTGGTGCCAGAACCCCCATGTCTATCATACGCTGCCGCGTGCATCTTACGGCGGACATCTCACCATCACTCAATGGATCTTCGGCATGCGTCGGCTCACGTGCGGCTTCCTCCATCGCTGCAACGAGTTCACAGACCACTGGTCTCCCCCAGTCCGAAAAGCGGGCTTGCTGGTACTGCATCCCACTCTTCAGGCGTCTGCGTATCCACCTGAACCGGCTGCCTGAGGACGTTGTCGAGCTCTCCCAGCATCCGCATGGCTTGCGTCGTATGTTCCCCCAGCATGCAGTAGCGTTTGGATACGGCTTGTGGCGGCCACCACATCTGCCGGGCCTTCTTCTTCTTCCCCGGGGCCCCTCGCCCTTATAGGGCCCCCCGATGTCTGTACGGAGGCTTCTGGAGGGGTGTGAAAGGAAGGACAGTCTGTTGTGCTAGGATTTGTCTCGGGTACTTGATCGGACTTTCTTAGCTACAAGCTGAACAGGATACCATAGAGCATCCCGACATAGGTTCATAGCTAACGATCTTTCCCCGATTTCTGCTACTCGGGCTGATCTGACCTTCGTGCTGCACACCTTCCTGGGTTTCTAGAGGAACTTCAAGTACAAGGAGGGCATGCACGATACATAGTGACATTCCTCTGGTGTGCAGGGTCAAATCAGGCTGCGAGCGCTGCTTGGGAACCTGGCTTCCCCCTGTCGTCAACAAGCCCAATGGAAAAGCATGCTGTAGTGAACTTGCAGGAACATAACGCACCCGCCGGGCCTCTCTCTCTCTCTTTGCTTTGCTCTGGGGCCCCTGGGGCATGGAGGGCAGGCAGTCTCTCTCTCTCTCTCTCTCTCTCTCTCTCTACAGGGCGTGAGGAGACTGCAGCGTCTAGGCAGCCCCCTCGTGCGCGAGCGCACCCCTGCGGTTCCTTGGCGAGGTGTCCTTCCCCCCCGGGAGTTTTTCCGAATGGATCAGCTGTACGGAACAGAAGGCAGTCCCCCGACCCTTCCCAGAAGTGAACAAGTACACCTCACAAATAGTTATTAATTATACGATTTGTCGAGGGCTGCAAGTGTCGTTGTCAGTTTTCGGTGGCTAGTGACCATCCCGCACTTTGTTACAGGGCACAGCAACTAACCACAAAGGTTCAAGTGAGTATCTCAGCTTCGCTCCCCATCACGTGTGCAATTGTCGCAGCACTTCTCCATGGGCACTGTGCTTCCCCGAGGTTGATGGTCTGCTGCATTTGTTTGGTGACCTGGTTCTCCACTTTGTCGATGCGCCTTCCAAAGCCCCAAAGCTTTTGCTTGAAGTCGGACATAGCTTCTTTAAGCTCCCCCCGATAGTTTCACGGATCACGTCGATCGGGCGCACTTTCTTTTCGGGGTTGGTGCCACTTGCTGGTCCACTGCCATTCCGTTCTGGTTGCCCTTCCCGGCCATGGCTTTGCCACACCAGCTAGATCACTAGGCTGTCGAAGTCGAGAAAGGTATCACGTCCCCCCGCCCCCAGCAATGGACTTTGTCTCCCAGCGAGTTGATGCGGCGAAGGTTCTCACGGTTAAAGCCTAGCCGATGTGTCGTGGATGTCAGTGTCCCCCGCGCCTGGGCACAAGATCACCTCGTGCTGCACTCTTGACGTACTCGCCCCGGCGGACTCCCGTGGTGAGGAGCGCAAACTAGCCGTTGAGTGACCGGGTGTGGCAAGAGCAAGGCGGAGAAGGAGAGACAGGCACGGGCATGGAGAAAGGGCAGGGAGCCACCCCGAATCTCTTGAACCACTCACGGCTTGAGCCAAAATGGCTACCTCTGTCTCTTTCCCCAGGCTTGAGGGCGAGCCCCCGCGGGAGCGGCCCGTTCTGTTGGAGGTTTGCACGACTACGGTTCAGGCTCTCCACGGGCTGAGCGAGTTTGTTAGACTGGTACACACCCCGAAACTGCACACTCTGCTCATTTGCGTGGTACACACCTCGTAACAGCATACTAGTTACTTCTCATGCCCCGCTGCTACTGCCTCTGACGCTCAGCGGCTGTTCAACTAGGAGCGTCACGGTTTCGCCCCGACTGTGGTTTCGGCGCTCACACTCGGACAATCCAGGCGAGGCATGTGGTCCGACTGTGGTTTGAGGCTTCGTGTTCTGCAGCTGTGGAGGCACTCGGCTACTGGAGCGGCCCTTGCACAAACGACTGGCCTTCCGCTTTTTCGTCCCACGTTACTTCACTGCTCCTGGTAGGTAGGAACCTCTAGCTGGCCTCGCCTACCTCTGTCTCTTCGGCTTCGGCTTCGGCTTCGAGGGTTGAGTCCGCCAGGCGGACCCGGGCCTTAGGCCCCCCTCTCCCCCACGCGGTGGTGGTAGAGAAGGCTTGTGGGGTCAGAGGTCGGGAAACAAAGACAAAGGTTTGTGTGAGCTGTGGAGTTTGCCTGGCAGGAACCCCCCCCTAACCCTGAACTTTAGCCCGCGTCCCGGCCTCATCGCCGCGCCCCCTAGGGCTAAGTCCTAAGTTCCTGCGACAGGCAAAATCCCCCACTATGGTCTGGCAAACGGTGGTCGCCTCCCAAAAAACCACAACACTCTAAGGGCCGAGCAACGACTATAATGTAGTAAGAACACAGTTGTGGGCTGACTCCCCCGTTGCAAAAGCTTCCATCTAGGTTTCTGTTGAAAAGCTGAGCGAAAAGGTCATCCCCCAAAGTGGTGCCGGCAAGTCTCTGACGCAATGCCAATTTGTGCAAGTGCAAGGGCGTGTGGCCCTGTTGGTAGTTAGTCGGAATGGCTCCAGCGGCCCGTCTTGAATTAGGCTCATCATTGTAAGCTCGCAGAAAGACTGTTGAAGAAACTTCCCCCGCTCATTGCTTGTAGGTCACGTCGTGGTATCACCCCGCATATGCGCTTGTACACGTCTCACAGCATGCCACATGGGTCCAGGTAGTAGTCGGACCTGGTTGGGGTCGCGTTGTGTGCCCCCCGGTCGGCTTTCCCCACCTCGTCCTCGGTCTCGTTGTCTTGGGCTGCGGCTTGGTAGCGATGGTCGCGCCCCAGCATCCGTGGAACTGTTCGAGCCCCCCACGGTGCTCGGCTTTTCGGTTGTCGTCGTCTTCTCCTCGTTGTCGCCCCAGTCCACTTCCTCTTCTTTGAAGCTCTCCGTGGCTTCCGCAGTCGGGTTCACGCGGGCTATATCTGTTGAGCTCCCCGCCTTCATCTCATGCTTGATCCGCTTCCCCTCGTGAGCTGTGTCTGTTGAGCTCCCCGCCTTTATCTCACGCTTGGTCCGCTTCTTCTCCACTGCGCGTTGGTTGGCCTTCTTGTCCTTCTTCAACTTTTTGGTCTTTTTGTGGTCCTTCTTGTCCCGGTCCTTCTTCTCCGTCTTGTCCCCCTTTTTCTCGGCTTTGCTGCCCTTCGCCCCCTCCGTGAGTGTTGTGGGTTGGTTCTTGTAGCATTGCCTTGCTTGGCTTAGCATCGCCCCCACCTTCCACGGGTGTTTGGCTATATACCAAAGGAGCTCCGCGACGATCTTTGGGTTCCCCTCCTGGACTATGTCGACGAGTTTGTCGGCTTGTCTGCCGGTCTCTCTTCTCGCATTGTGCCTTTGCACATATTGCTCCCACTCCTGAGTGTTGGCCTCGTCGAGGATCTCCCCCGTTATGCGGTCTTTGTATTTCCCCGTTTTCCAGTTCTTCTTGATGTTCTTCCCGATCCACCGGTCCAGCGGGTCTGGTTCGTACAGGAGAGCTCTCCCCTTTTCAGTCTCGAAGCGAACGTAGTCGGAGTAGGGCTTTGTCCTCCCCGCGACTTCGCAAGTCCCTCCCCCTTCGGGTTGGTAGAGGTCATGCTCATCAGCCACGTCCCTCTGCTTCCGTATGTTGCTGGGTGCCGCCGTGCTGGCGATCCCCCCCGTGGCAACACGTTGTTTGTAGCATGAGGCGCCACTGTCGTGGCTTTTGTGGCTCTCTCTCTCTCTCTCTTGCTTGCTTGCTTGCTGAACGTATGGGGCGGGGGACGCGGGTCCCCAACCCCTGCGCACCGGCGCGACGCCCCGTGTCCTTGTCTGGTTTCGTTGGTGTGTTTGAGCGTCCCCGGTTCCATTGGTGACCAATCACTCGCAGGCAGACCGGACTCTTCCTTGCTTCTTTCCTTAGGGGCCAGGTCCGCGCACGGACCCGCGCCAAGGCGCCCCCCTTCCCCTTATACGTTTTTGAGAATGGAGGCTTTGGGGCACAGTGCGTGCGAGCATCTGTCTGGTCTTTAGGTTCAGGGAGCAGAGGCTTTAAACTGTAACTCTCTCTCTTTCTCTTCCGGGCATAGTGAGCGTCTGAAGCCCCGGACCTACGGTTCACCCATGTCGGCAGCCGGCAGTTATTTGTGGAGGCGCGAGATCTCATGCTGAAGTTTGACTGCCGGGTGCAGTCTCTTTCCCTTGTCGGCGCAACATGGCTTCTTGATGCTTCTTGGGCCTTGGACGCCCCCAAAACATCCTTGCCCCGCTGACCTCCCTCACTCCTTCCCTCTCTGCCTCCATCTAAGCTAATTCCGGCTCATTCTAGCGCAAAGGAGAGCAGCGGCTCACAGCAGCCATGTCGTAATGTTAGGCAAGAGGCAGCATACTGGTCAGTCCATGGGCGGGCAAGCAAGCCATACTCGGTAGTCCACGTGTTCTGGCCCGCTCCCAACGATGCAGTTGCATAGAAGATGCATGCCTCGTCTTGTCCACTGAATCGACAGCAACCGGCCCAGCCTACCCACAACTCGAGTGAAAGAATCTCACCGTCGTCCATGAGCCTACGAGTTCTACAACTGCGAAATGCAAAATGAGTGCAGAACCCGGAAGGATAACCGCTGCATGTGCACACACAAGATAAGCGCCCAACCAGCAATTGCGATTATGTCTGGTCTCTACATGCATGCATACATGAATGTGTGTATGTCATGAATTTGTGTACTTGCAGTCGCGTATACATATTTATAGTTCAAGTTTCAGGCATAGGCAAAATTGTGTAGTTAGGCAGTTATCCATGTACATTGACCAGGTTTTTGGCGGGATTCGGCGCACTTAGGCCACTAGTTCCGGCACATGCCACTTTCGCGACGTCGAAGCACGCAGGTTGTTTGGGATCCGATCGCAGCCAACAGCTGCTGAAGAAACGAGGGACTGACCCGGTCTTTTGAAGTCGGGAAAGGGCAAGTTCCTTTGCTCGTGCTCTCGCTTTGTTCTGAAACAGACCCCGCGCCGTCTTGTATAAACATGTGATATTGGCGTCACACACGCATTTCACAGGAATCAGAACCGTGTATGGAAGATTGGCATCCCGCCGCTACGACGGCAGGGCTGGTATCTTAGCTCCTCAAGACAGAGATATCCTGTTATTCTTGGTCGGTTGTCGAGCTTGGCATGTAGCGGGCATTACCGGTGCTGATGCAACGATGTGTGCACCACTGCAGCGCGTTTCTGGAATGCATCGGCTGGCTATTGTAGCTATGAAGGAGCTACATGACCGCCCTAGCTGTGGAACAGGAGCCACGTGTTGCCTCCATGATTTCTCAGATCGATGCTCCTTCAACCCTTGCTCAGTCGACATTCGCAAGGGAGCTTTCTTGCTGGGCAATCGCTTGCATCATTCTGCCAGTTACAAGTTGAGTACACTTGACCAGGTGGCCTTTGACTCGCCGAATGCTTGAATTAGTGCAACTTCACGGTCGGTGTGTGTGTGTGTGTGTGTGTGTGTGTGTGTGTGTGTGTGTGTGTGTGTGTGTGTGCGTGTCTGCTGTCTGCGCGTAGGGCGCGATTCGCATCAGGCTTCCAGTGACCGACCTGATCCAACCAAGCCCTTTCACTGGAAGGATGTGACTGGTCATGTACCTGCTTGGAACTGGCAAGAGGTGAAGCCAAGAACTCAATTCTGGGACAAGCCAGGCGAGGTTCACAGCTTACTCGGCCTCAGGAATGCCAGACACGACACAGAAGACAATCATATTGTGTTCTTTTCGCGCTCAAACTATCCGGCAGAAAATCACTGTGGATATGGCGAAGAGAACGTGACTCCGACGACGAATTTCGAGGTGTGAAAACCGAATAGTGTGGCAGCCCGTAGAGTAGACAGAACCAAGGAGTATTTCTCTAGTGCCATGGCTAGCCCTATACTTCCACACACGACAACGACACCTTCATGAACAGCGACAAGAAATAGAAAACCTCAGTGAAAAAACGAAACAGTAACACTACAGAGGGACACCATGGAACATCAAGGGTTTTACTTTTCCTCTTGGTTCTATTTGATATCTAGGCTGTTGCTCGCTTGTTGTTTGCCCTCGGCTTTCTAACGGTGTTCACAGCTCCTGCATCTTTTGCTGCGCTTTCTATGGCGTTCCTACATGTTCCTACCGAGGATCTCCCGATTTATGAACACCACGGAACACCACGAGAACATTGGACCTAGGAACATCGTTGCTGTTCCATGATCTCCCTACAGTTTTGTATCTTTCCTGGTCTCCTCATGGTTTTCGTAACTAACTCCTGCTTCTTTTTTAGACCGAAAAGATTTTTGATTTTGCTCCTATTCGTCCCGTATTCATTTCTCACGTTTCTTCTGTTTGTCTCCTTCTTCCGACATTTCGAGATTCCTATTTGCACATTTCGTGGGTGATGACTAGAGCTAACACACAACATGGACACAAAATCTTACAGGAACCTCTCCATTCACCACCTTGACATCTTTTGCTACATGAACCGTTTGGGACGGGTTCGCAGAAAGGGCTAAATCCATGATCACAACTTCCAAGTCTCCCAGATGTGCGTGTGTATATAACTATATAATGTATACAATGTTTAATAATCAAATAATGTTTGAAGAATTCCGTATGTGCGATAACATGTGTGTACTATATACGGATGTCCATCTATCTATGTATCTGTCTATCCGTCTATCTATCTACCCAGGCATTTGTATGTTTGTTTCGTCTTCGTGGGGTTATTGTTACAATGTTATTGTTTGTTACTCTATTGTTATTACAAAACTTGTGTTGTGATAATCATGTTGAATGGCTTAATATTTTCATTGATACATAGCGTATTTCTATCATTATATTTTATTTTTGAGTCTTCGGCGGTGTCGTATGATTCTCGCGCAAGGTTTCTCATGTTGGACATGTGGCCGTCGTGGCGCGCTTTCGTGCTCTGTGTTGCCTCCGGACTGGAATTCCACCGAGCGGCTAAGTGTCGTTCTAATGCGCCACCGATGCTCTTGGAGGGATTTCTGGGTGCTCTTATCCTGGTCTTTCACCGTTTGGCGTCTATGCCCTCGCTGGTGCTGTGGCAAGACTTGCTAACTGGGTATACCGACACATACAAACAGAACTTACATGTTGCTAGAAAGGAAGTGTGCAGATGTAAGCATACACGCCACATGTACAATCAGAGGTTGACTACGGAACACATCCGCGCACACGCATGCCCCGTCATGCGAATTCAGTAGTCGAGGAAGATGTGATGCCACTGCAGCACTGCCCAGCAAGACCAGAAATCGATTTTCCTCCCTCACGCCAAGATGCAATAACGTGGTTCAGATAAAGGAGCACAGCGACCATCTGCGCCACTCTGCCAACAATCGTTGCGTATTCTGACATGGGGATGGCGTCACCTGCACCCCGATACTTCATAATGCCTGCAGATGCCCAAAAAAGTGCACCGGCCTATAGCTTCCAGAAGCAGCTTCAGCTTCAATAATCCTCGGAACATCGGTCGTGAGGCTCTGTCGACTGGTTCTGAGACTGGCTCTGTGCCCGCTATCAGCCTCTTGCCCAGTGGGACCAACCAAGCTTCTGAGTGACATGCACATGCCTGAATAATCCCATCCCAGCAATCTGCATGATGCTAGCGGGCAGCGAAGCAAACGTGCAATTCGCACGAAGCGCAGGACTCGGAGAAGTCTCACCGATTGGCTACCAGCGCTGTCACCCCAACTCCTTAGGCCAAGGATTTCTCTGCCGTTTACATAGCACAGAAACGAAGTTTGGCATGTTGCGGTTCTTGGGTGTTTCTGGCTAAGTTCACACACTGTGTCTTCTCACGGCTAGAGGCACCTCAATCGTAGTTGAACTTGACATCTGCAGGGACCATGGCTACCCTATACGAGTAGCCGAGAAATGCAAATCTACACTCTTACACACCTTGATTCTACGGACATCAACTACAGAAATTATGGCCGTGGTGATTCGTGAACCACTCCATGGTCACATGCTGTTACAGATCTGGTAAGGTAAGAGTCCTTATAGGGCCTGAAATTGAATCCGATGGGCAACTTCCAACCTCAGTCCGGGCCCCAGACATCACCAGAAAGCCCTTCCTCCCAATATCCTGACAATTAATTCGGCAAAATAGGAATTCAATGGCTGCAGCAAGCGCTGCCAAACCTCTCTGGACAGCTCCTCTTCGCAATCATTCCTTCTCACTGTCGGGGTAAACTAGGAAAGACGTGCCGAGCCACCCTTCACCAGCGTCGCTGACGGGGGTGGTTCGGGCAACGATCTCGAGGGTCCAGTCAGGCCCCAAAGTGAGCACGTCAATGATGAACCACCTAGGCTTTCCGGAATCCGGGAACAACTCGGCGCACTTCGCACAGATTCGAATAAATACGTCCTGTACCGGTTCAGGTCTCTTCTCGGCAAGGCGTGACTTGCTCGCTTGCTCCTTCTTGCTGGCTGCGCACACCAGGCAGGCGCTTTACATACAGGCTGGGGTCTACAGACCTTGACGTACACGAATACATGCCGTCTTCGCGTTGTGATGCAGAACCATCGCTCCGATCACCCTGCCGTACAAAGCCCAGCCGTTTTCAGAGGGGTGAACCCTGTGTTTTCAATGAGTTGGATTCATGTCCCTGCCTCTTGCATCATTGCATCAGGCAAAGAGCATGTTCACTCTGGTCCTGTATGCTTCTTGAGGATCTCCTCTAGTCACTTCCACTTGAGTTCGAACATCTATGACGTGCCCTGTGGGCATCGTCACGACGGCCGGGAATGCTGGTCGGTAAGGCAAGGATTGGATGATCAGCTTCTCGAAAGCCATCCACAAGTCAGGAATGTAATCCCAGGGCGTCGCACAATACACTGCGGAAGAACAAGTACATCCCCCTCCACGAACCTGCGGCCAGGCTCCGATAAGCGAGGGCCGCTTCCTTCTCTCGACTCTAGCTCCTTTCGGTGCCCAAAGCCTCCTGCCCACTTACTGCCCCCTGGCACATGCGCGCCCAAATGCTCGGCTTCACAGGGCGTCCGCGGGTAAACACAGCACAAGCCTGATCAACGATTGGAGAATGCACGCAACTGCACCATCGCGACCTCCACTGCCATCCCGGCACCCTTTCGGATTCTCCGACAAAAATCTTAACCCTCAGCTTGCCCTGGCTATCGCGGAGAGAGCCTTTTCCCTCCTTGTGAACCTGCAAATCCTCGTGCAGCTAAGTTGCGTCCGGAGATAATTCTTTAGAATCTCCTTGGGAGACAACACCTCCAGACCTTCCTTCACAAAGCCCGTGGTCAAGGTAGCACCTCGCTGACTCACGAGTGCACAGATAGGACCCCTATGCGGCCCACCTAACATGTGTGCCGGAGTCGTGTGCTGAATGCATCCTGGCTTCCAATGTTCAGGGTCCAAAATATCAGCGTGAGCCTTGGCAAGAACACCCGCGGCCTGTCAATAAAGGAACCTTTCAGGATCCACGCTCCAGCTGAGACAGTAGCCAGTCCATAAACATCGTGAATGTTGTCACTGGTGGGTCGAATACATTGATAGGAATGGCCTGAAGGCTGGCAGGCAAGTTTGGGCAAGTGTGATGTCCAGAGTCCAGAGTATCCTCTGCATGTGTTACCTCTCCTGAGCACTGGACAATGCAGTCGTAAACGATGAACAGCAAGCCACCTTAGAGAAACTCAAGCAAAGGAAAAAAGACATCCGTCTCTGCAGATTTAAACTACTAATCTGTCTGTCCACACCCGTCCATGCATTCTTCCTGAACTGTCCCCGGCCGAAGGACCCAAAGAGCTCAAGGCTGCCGAAGCCTATATAAAGGTTTTCTTAGTTGCTGAGTTCATAAGCCCCAACAAGTGTACACTTTCAGTTTATAGTGTGTAATATTATCCCCAAAAAGTTTAAAGTGCATCCACTCAGCTACTAAGTTTTAAGAGAGGGTTTAAAGGGTGAAACGTCCAGCAACAGCGGACCAAAGCCGTTTATTGAACCTACGACCCGTTCTTCCCTGGAATGAGTCTGAGTGTACTTACCTCATCTCCTGATAGAGGAGCTTCGATCTCGGCTTCTCAGTATCGCTGCGATGCGCTTCTGTCCATTGAAACGGAGTGGGATACCCTGGCTGTACGTACTGTTACTATGATGTCTCTTGTCATTGGATGACAATCAATGGCCACCAAAGCCTTGACATGCTGTTTCGCCTGCCCGGGACTGTCGTCACGAGTGTGCTGTAGCGAACGGGCATTGGGCATATTTTGTTTGTTGGCCTGGGCTCGAGTTTCGAGCTGTGATGCCAGAAATTTCTTGATTCCTCCCTGCAATATAAACATATAGTGCAGGAAGTGCAGTTTACTCAGTGACCGAGTGCCTAGTGGCGTTTTCTGGAAACCTAAACTTCGGATCTAACGCACGGTCCATAGGTGCGATGTTGCCTGATGCGACTCTTTAGGGAGTTGCATGCCATTCGTCAGTGACCGAATGTCAACGTCCCTAAACCCTTGTCACACCTTGTTTTGGGCAGGGACTGCAATGCACACACTATGCCCAAAACCCCATAAACCCTATACTATAAGCCCTAAACCCCTAAATCCATGCAGGGCTCAGGCTCAGCTCAACTCTGAATTTGTCTGTGCGGAACTTGCTAATCCTTCTTCCTAATTGCGGCTGGAAAGCAGCAGTCCCAAAGAAGTCGCTTGCGGTCACCAGGACGGGCAATGAAACGAGACACCCAGCCCTGATAGAGCTCTGCCATGCCCATGGCCTCACGCAAGAGAAGGCGGAATCTGCAACCACTTGGCCGTGCAGACACTCTTTCTGGAGGCACAGCTACAAAGAATCGATCTTCATTGGTGCGGATGCAAATTTCGGTAGCTATATATGAAGCCCGAGGCCCGAGGCCGGCACTGCAGCATTGACCGCAACTGTTGGCCGCAAGCGGAGTGCAGTCGATGTTGTTGATGGCGGGGGAACAAAAGCCACTTGGGGAGTTCTTGTCTTGCCGAGCACTTCCTGAATTGTGCGGCAGCGTGAAGTGATGCAATAGAGTCAACAGAGCACTATATTATCTTGAAGCCGTAAACCAGAAAAAATGAAAGGGTGCTGACCAGCCGAAACCGCAGTAGTCCAAAGGCTCTTCAGCTTGAATCCCGCAAAAGACACACTCCGGTGGAAACCAGTGTCTGCGAGCTCGTCGGAATTGGAGGCTCGTCGTCGAGCCTCGTACTCTAGGGGACTGATCTCCTCCAAAACTTCCACATCCACCAACGGATCAAACCTGGAAAAGGTCATTCAGTGCTCATGGTAGAAGTATGCAGCCGAAGAAAAACTGTTCCTTCCTGCCCTAGTTTCTTAGAAACAAAGCGAAACAGAGTGCTCTCGCATCACTGCAGAATTGGTGGTCCTGCTCGCTGTCCCAAAAATTTCCAGTACACAGGCGTGCGCAAACAGCCGAGACTGCCAGCAGCTCTGCACGCTCAAAAACACTGCAACAGGCTGCAACCGGTCGTGATTTTGATATGTACGTATTCCTTCCACTGATGGAGGCAATCTGACGTGCGCTTGTGAACGGCGGAAGAGTGGAGAGTTTAATTTGATGAGGCGCGCCGTTCAAGATTTCAGATTACGGCAAGGCCTGTAGTCCTTGCATTCTTGGGAAGCGCCTCACGTCTCACGTCGGTTGCCCATCAGGAGCACGGTCCGTTGTGCGTTCT
Source organism: Symbiodinium sp. CCMP2592 (assembly GCA_905221615.1). Classification (NCBI taxonomy): domain Eukaryota; class Dinophyceae; order Suessiales; family Symbiodiniaceae; genus Symbiodinium; species Symbiodinium sp. CCMP2592. The sequence continues at coordinate 301,782 of CAJNDT010000012.1, read as the reverse complement.
TTCATCTTTTCGACCAGAGTGCTTGCACTTCGTGCAGCCCCAAGAAAGAAGCCTGGTGGCCCCGCCTTGTCGACTTATATAGACTGCTGCCCGTGTTTCAAGAGTTGCAACCGGGGGGAAGAGTGGCTGGATGACCCTGAGGGCTTGGAAAACTGCAACATCCTCTTCAAGCTGGGAAGCGACGGATCGTCTTCGCACTCAGGCTTGTCAGGCTCTTCCGCGATAAAGCTGGCAATCTTTGATGTTGGCTTAGGTGAGTTACTATCCTGGATGGACGAAGGTGGGGCAGACGAAGTCCAGGTGTTGGTCATCGTCGTACCTCGCAGATTCACGCTGAACAGTTGCGTTTGGAAAGTGTAGTGTAGCCGCATGTTGCCACCACGCCGCTGCCGTCTGAATCGCAGGTTCTTCGCATGAGCTTTCGATTCTCAGCCGTGAGCTTGGCAACCGTCGCACGGAGCTCCTGCGTACAGCTGCGCCTCAAGGCCAAAAGCTCAGCCAGCGTAATGTCAGCGTAGATCCCCAAACAGTGAAAGAACATCACGACGAGCTTGCAGCCCGCGACAGCCGTGACCGCCACGACAACCTCTACGACTCTACGACCATGACGACCACGACAACCAAGAGACCACTAGGAGACCATGAAGAAACCTAAGGGACATTGAAGAACGCAAAGACAGCATTCCAGGCTATGACCACATTCTGACGTCTCCTAACCCGCAGCCCCGCTAACACTCAGTACTGGCGGATTCAAGATCACGGCCCAAATGATTCCCCCGAATGGTGGCGGGCTTCAGAAGGATTCGGGTGAAAGATCTTGTAAGTACTGGCCAATCCTGAACACGGCTCTCCGGGAGACGGTTTCCATGGGATTCTCTGTAGACCAAGAGGAAGCGAGCACAAATGTGCACCGCCCCACGGTTTCCGGTAATTCTCGGCAAACCAGGAGAACGCAAAAGCAAACTGTGCACCGGACTACAGTGGGAGCCACGCCATGAAGGGAATGCTCTTGCGCCGAGCTAACCGCAATTCCCTAAAGTGAAGCAAGAGTGAAACACTCTTTGAGGATTAAAAGTTAAAAGCCTTCAATAAGGGAACGCTCGGCTCCAGGGCTCACGACACACCGTCTGTCAGAACCCTACAAGTACCGACCCCTCTTCGGCGTCCTGGACTTCTAGCTCATATCTGTGGCTGAAGCCCTGAAGCGCGTCCACGATGTCAGTGAGGGACGTCAGCGAGCTTGGGCCCTTGCTGCCCTTGGATTCGCGGCATTCCAACGGAGTATGAAAGGGAAGCAACGACAATGCTGCCAGAAAGCTGTTCGTGGCTTGCCTGAAGCCTCGTTGCTGTCGGATCTCCCGCGTTGAGCGACATCCATGAATAACCTGCCACGCTGTATTCAGTGCAACATGCAAGGCAAGGTGCCGGAGTTCTGCACACAACTGTTGCCTGAAGTGGCATGTATCAGTAAAGCCCCAGGAAAAACCTTCAGCAAAATGCCCAATCAACGCTTTAAAGTCCTAGCGGGTTCACTTTCAGGGGTGTTTTTTCCTGTTGTTTGTGTGCCTTTGTATGCCCTTCTCCTTCGCAGGCACATGGAAAACACCGCCCAGCGCGAGGTTTTCGCCTTGTTACATGTGTTCCGCTCTTGGTAGCCGAGTGTTTTGTCTGATTCGCGCTGTGTTTGTTTTTTGCACCAAAAACGACGTCGTTTTTGGTAGTACATTTTCGGTTACGAATTCGTCCGAACATCGAAAAACGTGGCCTGCGTGCTGTATTCCTAACTTTCTGCATGCATGTTTTTGGGATGTCTGCCGCTTTGCGTTTTCTGTGTTTTTTGCGTCGTTGTTGTTTTCGGTCATGTGCTCTGCTTGCTCTTTGGGGGGGGGGTTGGGGGGATGGGGGTGAAACACTGAATGTTACACATCCAGGTGCCTGTCTGTTTCACGTAATCACTTGCATGTATCCATGCCTGTTGCTCAAGGTTCTAGTGCAGTGGACTACAGCTGTGCGCCTGTAGCAAAAGAGACACCTGAGTGCCTGTGTTCCTGTACGCCTAGCGAGGGGATACACGTCCAGGTTACATCTCAACGTGGTAGCGGAGCTCCCGGGAAACGGGAAGCTTCACACTTGTGGAGGTACCCGTTCGGTACTCTCTACACAGGTGGAGGCAACCGGAATACCCGGTGTGCTTCACTCAGGTGAAGGTGACCGGAGTCTCTCCGGCACACTTCACTCAGGTGAAGATAACCGGAAGAGGTTTCTCCCGGGGCTCGATCCAAGAACAGCGCAATGGCTAGCCACTCTGCGACTATCTTTGAGCATGAAGGAGGAGATGATGACTACCTCCTCCACGGAAATGAATCTTTCGCGACTAATCATCGTCATCTCAATGAATTACACCGTCTTTCAGCTTTCCAGCAGGTGACCACCAAAGTACCTCCATCTTATGATGGTAGAAGCAGTTGGTTTGCCTATGAAGATGCGATCGATGACTGGTGTGACATTACTGAGCTAGACAATGATAAGCGTGGACCAGCTTTGAGAAATCGGCTAGAAGGTGAAGCAGCAATCCACAAGAGACTTCTCGACAGAGATCGCCTGAAGGACCCGAACAACGGAGTGAAGTACTTCAAGAGTTTCCTGCGGCCGCTTTTCGTGAAGGGAGCAGCGAATGTTTTTCTCTATCGCTTCCAGCAGTTCATGAACATGCACCGTGGGAACGGAGACATGCTTCGTTGGATTACCAGGTTTCAACTCTCTGTTCAGAGAATGCAAGAAGCGTGGAACGATACCTATCTGCCGATCGAGGACCCGAACAATGCAGAGGTCAGAGCTTTCATAGTAGGACTTCCTCCAGAAGAACAAGAAAACCTTACGCCAGCTCAGGCAATGGAGAGAGCCAACGAACGGCTCAGAGAGCAGCATGCTCGGACCATTCCGATCACGCCCAACCTGGTCGCTTTGATCTTTGTGTCCCTGTCTGATCTGACACAGGATCAGCGTCAGGTGTTGACATCACTGATGGCGCATCGGAACCGAGTCCTGGCTGACTACAACACGGCCGAGCTTCGCGAAGTCTACCTGGAGATCTTCTGTACGACCAAGACTACCGTCGACAATCCACTCCTCGCTCCTTCCGGCCACGGTGGCCGCAAGACCTTCCTTGTGATCGATGAAGGATATTTGAACGATCATGAAGGCTACTGGGTCGAGGACGAGGAAGATGGCACCGAAGGTTTCCTCGAAGCGGATGAGGACGCCTTCTGGGTCTACGACGACGAGAACTATTCATGGTTCCAGCGGCGCTTCCAAGGCCGCAAGATGAGGCGCGGATTCAAGGGCCACCGTAAAGGCAAAGGAAAAGGTGGCAAAGGATCCAAAGGAAGGCGCTTCTTCAAAAGGAAGAAAGGCAGGTCACATCTTGCCGAAGAATCAGAAGCATGGCAAGCAGAAGGACAATGGCAAGATTACCAGTGGAGCGATCAGTCCTGGGATGACTGGTCCTGGTACGAGTCTGAGGAATCCTATGCAGCCAAAGGAAAAGGAAAGAAAGGAAAGAAGGGCAAAGGAAAGAGCAAGTTTGGCAAGGATGGAAAAGATGGAAAGTCCGGAAAAGACGGACAGAGCCAGCTTGCTGATGCTGCCCCGAGCGGCACCACAGCCGCCACAACCTTCTTCGTTGAACATCTCAACACTCCGAACTTTTCTTTCATGGCCACCGAAGAGAAGATCAATGAGATCGAGGAAGCCTTCATCTCTCAGCCCTTGACGCCGACCGCGATGGTGTTGGACTTGGGATGCACGAGAGCAATGGCTTCGAGAGTGGCCGCACAGGACCTCATGGAGTTCTGTGACAAGAACCAGAACTGTGGCATATGGTACACCATTGCTGAGACCACTTCTCAGTTCACCTTTGCCAATTCCGAGTCTACCAAATGCAACCAGAAGTTGGTCATTTGCATGTACGACCGGGACTTTGCAGTTCAATCCACAGAGTTCGACATTGTGGAACAAGGGCATGTTCCCATTCTCATGTCCTTACCTCAGATGCGCAATCTTCGTTTCCAGTTCGAGCTCCATCCGGAAAAGGCCTTGCTCAGCAGCCCTGTGCTGGGAATCAAGGATGTGAGGCTGAAGGTTGCACCCAGCTCACACTTGGTACTTGATCTTCTTGAACTCAGTCAGCTGATGTGGAATGTGCGTTTCAGCAAGCATAAGAAGTCGAGCTTCCTCACCTACTTCTCCCACTACGAGTACGGCTTCCATCAGAAGACCGAGGGATGCTGTTCTCATGAACAGGTACCTGACAATCTCGTGTTGGCGACTGATGATGAATGGGTGATCAACGAAGCCGACATGGAAATGATTCGCATCCACAAGAAGATGAGAAGAGTCAAGTACGAACCCAAGGCGGGTTATGTGCCAATTCCGTTGGAGTATCTGGACACCAAGCGCAAGACGATCATGGAGTTCTCCAAGGGAAAGAGCGTTACTCAAGAAGATGACTGGCGTTCTTCTGAGCTTTCTTCAACAAGAACTACTGACTCTTGGAAAGGCAAGACCATTTTCAAGATTCTGCCTGGTGGCATCGAGAGTAGAACCTCGGTGCCAGCCAAGTCCAAGGATCCAACCCGTGGAAAGGTAGGATCTCCAGAGGACATGGTTAGCGCAGGTAAGCCTGAAGACAGCTCGAAGAACACAGGAGCATCCGGAAGCTTTCCTCAGGGAAAGGCACCGGCAAAGAGAAGGATTCGAGCCAAGGGAAGCTTTCCACAGGGAAAGGCACCCGAGGAACCGGCTCCTCCTCCTCTTGCTCCTGAGGATGATCCGGATCTTCAAGAGTACGAACCTTCCGAACCGGGGGATGCAGATTTGCTTCCTCCGAGTCCTCCGAAGGCCCCAGAGCCACAGTCGCTAGAACCTAGGAGGATCGCGCTTCCGTTGCCAGGCCACGAGGTCTCAAGGGCTTCTCCGCAGTATCAGCGCATGTTGGAAAAGCTGAACAATGATGTTGAGCTTTACAAGTTGCATGTGAAGCATTACCACATGAGTCCTGCTCAGTTTCGACGCAGGACCAGCATGCTTGGTCTGCCAGGAGAGATCTATGACAAGTACGACCGCATTGTCAAAGGCTGTCGTGTTTGTAGCACCTCGGTGCCTACGCCTCCGCGAGCCAGAATCGCAGGGTTAAGAGCATCATCCTTCGGTGATCTCATTTTTGTTGATCATGAAGAAATCAAGTTCGGTACTAAAGCCTACTTGGCTTTGGTCATCATTGATGGTGCTTCAAATCTTCTGTGGGCTACGGCTCTTACAAGCCTGGAAGCGCCAGAGACTCTGGGAGCTTTTAGACAATGGACAGAGGAGAACAACTGCGTTCCTAAGGGAATCGTAGGAGATCAAGCATTTTTCACGCCACAGTTCATGTCTTACTACAAGTTCCATGGCATTACTCCGTATCCATGTGGACCACGGACTCCTTGGCCTAATCGAGCTGAGACCGCAGTGCGTCTTTTCAAGCGCACCTGGGCAATCATGGCCAAGGCCTTAGCTGATGAGGGTTATGCAGAGAAGGTGACTGTTCGTCAAGCAGTCAAGAAGGTGGCTTGGGCAAGAAATTGCCAGCTTACCGTCTCAGGCTATTCTCCTTTGGAGATAGCTACAGGAAGACGGCCACCAGACTTGTTTGATGTCGAGAACAGTTCTCCTGAACAGCTCTCTGCTGAACCTGCCGAGGAGGATCGAACCACTCTGGAACTCCAGAGGATTGCCATGCGGGCTCATCAAGAGGCTAGACAATCACTTGACCTTCGGAAGGACCTTGCACGGAGAGTCATGCCGTCTGATGGTCCTTACTCGAAGGGTGACCGCGTGTTTGTTTGGCATAAGGATGAGTCGAAGAAGAAGTCTGAAGGAACCTGGGTCAGAGGCATAGTTGTGTCACAGGAAGGTGCCATGGTGTTGGTTGAAGTTCATCGTGCCGTTCTTCGGGTTAATCAGTCGAAGGTCAGGCGTGATGGAGATCCGTGGCATGATGTGGCCATTCCTCTGAAGAAAGATGAGGTCCCGAGACGCTCTTCTCAGGAAGAGGCACTCGACCGCATCGGCGACGATATTCTTGATCGTGCCGGTTCTGGGTTCTGCTATGAGCATGAGATCTGTTACCACACTCTCACTTCAGGCAAGAGCGATTTCGTTGAGATCACACCTCGCCTCACCGGGCTTACTGCGTGCACAGTCCATTCTGGACTTGATGCGAGTGAACCTGTGTTGTTTGGTGAATGGAACGCCAAGTCTATCCAATCTTCGATTGAGGCCGCTTGGCGAGTGATCTTGAAGGCAGAGCCTAATCACATTTTGATTCATCCTGTCATCCCTGATGGTTGGACCAGGAAGGCTACCAATGCCTTCTGGCACTTTTGTGCCGAAGTCTGCCGTTGGCAAGATGACAAGGGTGATGGATACTTCGTGACCATCATGTATCCTTCTCATTGTGGGTTTTGGCTTTCGCAGAGTAGTCGCTCGCTGAAGTGGAGGAGAGGACTTTCATTCCACACCTTCAAGAACCGTGGTGTACTTCCTTCAGGGGGAGATGACCACGGTAAGCGTCAGCATGGTGAGCTTTCTTTTCTCACTAATCTGCCTGATGGATCATTTGGCCGTTTGGAGTCGTTGGAAGAAGGCTATGACTCTGCTAACGCACTTGATCCAAGGTTTGCTGTGCTGCTTTCGCAGTGTCTTGTGGGTGATGAACGATCAGATCTCCGACAATGTTACTTGTTCGAAGATATCTTTGAGGATTTTGATGATGGAACACTGTGTGCGTTGTGTTTGCGGTCAGACCGCAATTCAGAGGCTTTACCGGTTCTTCCGTCAGAAGCAGAGTACTCATTACTCTCAAACAATGACAAAGGGAAGCTTCCGACACCTCTGAGGTTTGTTGCGCCGCAGCGTTTTGTTACATCGTCTTTGGTCCAGACTCTGTCATATGTTGACAGTCTCCTTCCCGGTACTGAGTTGGAAGTTCACACGACCACATCGTCTGACGCGGTCGCCTTGCGGCCGATGATTAAGAATGTGCGCGTGCTAACTCTGCCGTATCTGGAGTTTGAGTACTGTAACGTCTACAGGGGGACTCAAGGGAAAACACTCCCTTTGGTTCATCGTCATCCTGATGCTGTTGTCATTTTGTGGCAGAAGGGTGATATGAATCATGTGTTTTTCGTGACGATGGCACAGTTGCTTCCTTGCCTTAAGGATATGCAATCAACGCACTGGTCCATGATAGTGTTCTGGAATGAGTCACAGAACAACAATTCCAGACGCGGGCCTGATGTTGGCTTGGACTTCACGGACCAGCCAGCGCCGGCCCCGGTTGCACCGCAACCGCCAGCCACAGACGATGATGTGGACTATCCAGGATATGATGATCCACACGGTGATATGCCTGTGGACGATGAGGAAATGCCACTACAGCATCCCGAGCAGGATTTAGATGATAATCCTGTTGAGTGGCATGTCGGTGGTGACAGGGAGATGATGATTCCGACCTGGATCACGATCCGGACGGTGATGGACATCCGCCAGGAGGCGGTCCTCAGGGACCGGGACCTGGTTATGGTCCGTCACCGGAAGAGCCTCCTCTTCCGATGGAGTTTCACGAGGAGTCGCCTCCTCCTGGAGGTCCTCCCGATTCTCCTGGGGCTCCGCCTCAGTTTGCGAACCCGGATCAGGTTCTTAGTCCACCGATGCCGTGGCCGGCACCACCTTCACCTATTGTTCCTGTTCCAATTCCGCCGCATCCTCACTTTCCGGTGCCACAGAGTATGCGACCGCCGTCGCCTCGCAATGTGTCTCAGACACGTGCCAGAGGCACACATCCTGAAGATGTGTCTAAGGCCAAGTCACGTACTGTTGTGGGACCTCCGGTTGTGTTGTTGCCTGGGCAGTCTGCGGGAAAGAAGGATCCCGATCCGTCGGGTGACTTTCCAGGTTTTCACGAACCTGCTTCCTCTTCTTCTGATCCGGCTCCTGTTCCTGGTTTGCCGGTGACTGAGGGGGAATTTCCTATCCAGCAAACCCCACTCCCGGAACCCACCCCGGAACCGCCGGTGCCGGAAGCTGGTGAGGATACTGATTCGGATGCTACGGTTGACTATCGTGATGAAAGCTTGCTTGCCTTGGCTGCTGGAGACGACGACGTTTTGATTCGCCTTCCGTCGGACTTCAAGGTTCCGTCCTTTGTTCCGTTGGATGGTGATGGTTTTGCGTCGTGGTTGACTAAACAAGATAAAATCAAGGCAGGTACCCTCACGCCGGAGATGCAGCGCAAGTATGCCGCCGAAATTCGGAAGGCTAAACTTGAAGAGTTCAAGAGTTACTTGGACAATGATGCAATTCGGTTGACGGACCGTCGCAAGCTTAAAAACGATGTCAATTTTCTTACCGGACGTTGGGTCCTTACTGTGAAGGTTGACAAGAACGGTTACTTTTCCAAGTTCAAAGCCCGATGGGTTTGTCGTGGGTTTCAGGACAAGTTTGCCTGGGATCAACAAACGGACAGCCCTACGGCTACTCGGTATGGTTTCCGTTTGGTTGCGCAGTGCGCTGCCAATCACTATTGGGATCTTTTTCATTTGGATCTTAAGACCGCTTTCCTTCAGGGGGAACACTACAATCTGTCATCTCGCATGGTTGTGGTTCAGTTGCCTCCTGACATCGGTTTGCCTACCTGGATGGTTGGCCTTTGTCTCAGACCAGTCTATGGTCTGAACGATGCACCGAGAAGATGGTGGAATCGTTTGGACAAATTCCTCAGGTCTGTAGGCATGGAACCGACCAGAGCTGACCGATGCACTTATGTCGCATACGACGGCATAGAAGGCAAGAAGGGCAAGAGCCACCTTGCGGCAGGAAGCTCCTCTCAGGAGGAGGAACCTGAAGCAGGAAGCACCTCTCTTGAGGTGGAACCTGCCTACCTCAAGGAGGTTGCCCTTCATGCCATGACATGCTACGCATACGATGAAGGAAACCGTTCTTCCTCCGACCGTGCGGAGGAGAGATCCTATCTTTCATGTCCCGATATCGCTCAGTGCTTTAACACCGATACCAAGAAGATGGTTGACTATGCTTGGAGACCTGTGACTGATGATAAGCTTCTCGGATTCTTGGGCAGTGTTGCTTGTAAGAAGAGAGGTTGGTTCCCTTATGAGAACGGGCATGCTCTCGTTTCTCACAGGGCCAAGGCTCTTCGTACTCCTGCACCTGTCTATCAGGTCAAGGACTACCCTTATCGAGTTTCCATGATCCTCCGTAAAGGAACATGGTGGATTGTCGAAAGGGCCCATGACCTGAGGTTGGACAAGGGCGATAAGACCTGCTTCCTTGAAGAAGAAGCTGAGGTCCTAGTCTCTTTGTTCCTTCCAGAGAAGGCTTCATACAAGGTCGAGAGCTTATCAGAGCTCTCCCCCGAGTTGGTTGATCAGCTTCTTGAACACTTTGTTGACCCTGTGCATGGAAGTCCCAGCAAAGGTCGCAGGACAGTTGGAGTGATGAGTCTTCATGTTGATGATCTCATCATAAGTGGAACCCCTGAGTTCCTCACTTGGTTCCTTAAGAAGATCAAGGAACACTTCACTGTCGGCCATGAGGACAAGAATGACCTTACGTTCACGGGACAGCGTGTTCGTTGGGTTCTTGATGCACAAGGGAAAAAGAAGTATATCTCGATCGATCAAAAGCTGTGTGTTTCAGAGCTTGAGGAGATTGTCATACCAAAGCATCTTAAGGATGCAGATGCGTGTGATAAATCTCTTCACACTTCCTATCGCTCTTTGCTTGGTAGCATCAACTGGCTTCAGTCGAGGACGCAATTTCAGGCATGTTACCAGTTCTCTCGTCTGGCATCAGCATCCGCTGCTCCGACTGTTGGTCACTGCAAGGAGTTGAACAAGTTGTGTCGACAGATACGCAGTGAGGAAGTAGAGTTGCGGGTGTGGCCAGTGAAGGGATCACCGAGGATTCTTGGAATTCCTGACGCAGCTTTCCGTAACAACAGCGACAAGTCCTCACAGAGGGCGATGACTATCTTCATCGCAGATGAAAGGGTCAAGAATCGAAGAGACACCCGAGGCTCATTGGTCTTCTTCGAATCAACCAAGATTAAGAGAACGACCCTCAGTACCACTGTCGCTGAGCTTTACGCCTTGATGAAGTGTTTTGGTACCTGTCAAATGCTTCGTGGTTTGTGGAAGGACATTAGTGGTTTGGATGCCGAGATTCACATTCGCACCGATGCTAATAATCTCGTGTCTACCGCTTCTACTACTCACTCACCCGAACAACAGGAAACCATTCACATGATTCAAATGCTGAGAAAGGAAGCGTGTTCAGGTGCTATTGCTGATCTTTCTCACGTTCGAACCGAACACTGTCTTTCTGACTGTCTCACGAAACGAAGCGCTAATCCTAGAAACCTCCTGAGTTCTGTTCAAACTGGGTGGTTGAAGGAAATTGATTCACATCCTCCTTTTCGTTCCATGATTGAGCACAAGGCCTTCTTGAACGCCTGGCTCCGTAAGGAGTACGCGGTTTTGAGTGCAGTGCAACATGTCATGTTCATGCAGGAGCGTTTGTGAGTCATGTCTGCTTCATGTGTGAGCTGTCGGAGCAATTCAATGCATGTGCTTCATGAAGAGTTGTTGGTCTCTTTTTAAATTTGTGCCTGCATTGCTCAAATCAGCTGGTTCAAAACTCAAGTGAGAAAGTAGCCCACAACTTCCTCTTCTTCTGTTACCAGCATGGCTGCGGCAGGACCCTCGATGGACACTGGACGCTCCTCTCATGAGGAGGCACCATTCCAGGTCTACTGGACACCGACAACGGGATGCAACTTCAAGATTGACGTCCGCACTGGTGTCCCCGACCTGTCCTTGTACCAACAGAGCGCGTCCTGGGCAAACCGTCGTGTACTCCGAACAGTTGGAGATGGCGACGGTAGTGCCAGCTATCCTACAAGGGATCGTCGAGCCTATCCTGCGAGTGCTCCGGTGGCCTCCCTCAGGATCATCCCAGAAGGTGTTCCACGGTTTTTCCGTCAGCAGGACACCACGGCGTACTTCCCTCAGGGGGAGATGGCCGCGGTGAACATTCTGGAAGGACAGTTGGCCTTTCTGTCACACGTCCTGCTGTACGAGGAAGCTCACCCTGGGACCCATGTGTTGCAGCGGCACCTCACGTGGAAGTTCGACTTCCTCCGGTGCTTTCTTGGATGTCTTACCGGCGACGAGCTCACCGAGCTCGATCGTGAAATCTTCAACATTCACCAGATGCGCCACAATCACGGTGGATGGGCGGTGAAGTCATCCAAACAGCTGTCATCATTGACCAGGCACGACACGAGGGTCACGCCGGGTCGATACATGGAGATCCCGTTGGAGACGATGATGAAGCACCCCATCAGGCCTTTCGAGTGGGAGCCCAAGAAGTTCTTCGCCTTCTTGATGGCGAACTCGAAGGGTCGCTTCAACATCTGGGTGGCCCCAGTGGCTCTGCAGTTCGAGCGGTTCTTTGACTTCGACTTCTATGTCGGGGTCTCCGCCGTCCAGGGTCACTCACGGATGCCCGAGCGGGTCTCTGATGTTGCTCTCGGGGAAAGGCTCACCTTGGAGCGATGCCGCCAGCTTGGAACGATTTTCCACGCCTCGGATAACAGCAACTACGAGAGCATCCGGGAAAACGGCTTAAAGCTGGAGGCGACGAAGGCGGCGTGGCAGCGGCACAGGAAGGCCATCCACCTCGTTTATGCGGGTGGAGTGGTTTCTCCTGGGCCTGGGACCGTCATTAAGTACGGTACCTACGTCTTCTACGCCAAGCTCGATTACGAGTGCTACCTGAGTCACGGCCACAATCTGTTTCTTACAGACAATGGCGTGGTGCTCTCGTACCAGGACATTCCGGCGATGTATCTCACACATCACTACCGTCCTCCTCACGAGCAAGATCCGGGTGGCATTCGCCACGAGAGGAAGCAGCAAAGCGCAGGGGTAGGCTCTTCTCAGGAAGAGGGAACCTCAGCGTCTGCTTCCGCATCTGCTTCCGGAGGCCCTCCACAGGGAGGGGTACCGGGTAGCAGCTCGGATCCAATGCCTTCGAAGCCAGCTCCCAAGAAGCGGCCAAAGACATCTCAGGATGCAGGCCAAGCGTCACCGGGAAGCTTCTCTCAGGAGAAGGTACCCACATTGGACGCGGCAGCTCTTCAGAAGCTTATTCGTGACAATGAGCTTAAGGAAGAGCGGGAGCGGCAAGCCACAGCCTCCGAAGGAGACACCAAGTATGCGTATCAGGCTGGGGACACCGTCCACGGCAAGATTGATGCGCATAAGTCCCAGCAGCAGGAGGAGCTCAACGAGGTTCTCCGCAAGGCCCGGACGAATCCATGGCATCTCTTCGCTCACGGCAAGTTGCACATGGTGGACTCCTCTGGCCAGCCGATGCTTAGCACCTATGGCGATGCCCTCGTTCAGGTCACCCCCTGGCACACTTTGACTACTTCTATGAGAGAGTCTTTGGGTGGTGAATACGATTGGGCATCGTGGTTGCAGCATCCTCTTTCGGGGTACTCCCTGCACTTCTTCCTCAAGGCCTTCGAGATGGGGAAGTTGCAGGGGAACTACCTCGTGGAGCTGGACAAGAAACCGAAGGTTTACTCCAACGGTTACACGTCACCTTGGATGAACTTTAAGCGTCATCCTGGCGGTCTTGCCCAGATGCTGGACGATGTCTCCGTTGCCGCGTCGAACGAATTCAGGCCCAATTTGGGTAACATTGGATTCGATCGCCCTCGGGACAATGACTCTCGTGCAAGGATGCCAAGGACAGAGGATCCCGACTACTCTCGCAAGCTCGCCGCACACAAGGCTTTCCTCAGGGAAAGGTATGTGTATGAAGAGGTTGGCTATGTGCGAGAGGATTTCCAGATGCTCGTCCGCGTCATCAATGAGGCCTATGGAGTGGACTTCTTCTCCTACATCCAGCGCCACGCCGGTGATCTGGAGGTTCGCCGTAAATACACGGTGCGAACCCCTGAGGGCTATTGTCTCTATGACAGTACCCTGAAGCAGCCGTTCAACGGCAGCTACCTCCTGGCGGTTCTGGAGAAAGTCTTCACGGAGTCTGACCAGCGCGATTTCAAGTCGGCTTTCGCCCGCAAGGCAAAAGCTGATTTAGTGGCGTACGAAGACTTGAAGGCGAAGAAGGAGTCTGAGCTGAATGAGCTCCTCACTCGACCATACGACGACATTATGATCGAGGAGTTCATCGAGCGACTCCCATGTCCACAGATCGAGGAGATCGAGGAGCCTCCCGCGGCTACTCAGATGGATACCTCCGAACCGTCGTCTGGATCCACGGACTTGCCACAGGGCAAGAAGGTTGATCCGGTTAAGACCGAGCCGACCGATGTGCCAATGGAGACTGAAGCTCCAGAAAGCTCTCCACAGGGAGAGGCATCTGGGGTTACTGTCGAGCCAATGGAGACGGACGCTCCGGAAAGCTCTCCACATGGGGAGGCATCTGGGGTGGATGTTCCACAACAGAAGACCGAAGCCACGGAAAGCTCTCCACAGGGAGAGGCATCCGAGGTGAAGGTCGAACCTGATGCGCACATGGGTCAGGAAGGAGGTAAGTCCGAGAACGTCGAAATGGCTGAGGAAGGCTCACCACAGGGTGAGGAATCCATGCCAGACATTTCTCCCGAGAAGGATGATGAAAGTGAACTTCACGATCAAGGCATCTGGGGGAAATGCAAGACCGTTCCGGATCCTGAGTACTACCAGGCCGCGAAGGATGCAGAGGACCAGAATGAGAACGCGTTCGACAAGATGGGCAAAGCAAAGGAAAAGATCGAGCTCGTCGATCTCGAAGAGTTCAAACATTTCCTTACGCAGCTCACCGAAATCGAACGACAAAGCCCTATGCGGATGCTCTGCAAGCAGCTGCATGGATATGGCTATTCAGGCTTGTATCATACAGGACTTCGTGATCCTGATTACGAGCCCGTTCTCGCCTACAAGGTGCAGCATATGAGTTGGAGGGTAAATGTTCCGAACCACAAGGGACAGAAATACTCTCTCTCTATGGTGGATCTATTCGACCAACTCAACAAGATGGATCCCATCTATGAGCGTCGTCCCGACAAGAAGAACGTTGTTTTTCGTTCTGGGGACGTTCGTAGCACCTTGGACGACAAGCTCATGGGCAAGGCCTCTGACATCCGAGAATCAGCACTGGAAGTCATGGAAGCACTTCTTGATAAGCTGAAGTCCCTGGATGCAAGCGGCAATCCGGCAACTCGAGAAGAACTTTTGAATGCTATGATTCACTACTTCTTGAGCGCCGGAGTCGATGAAGAGGAGATCGGGGACCTCTCTCTTGAGAAGACGCCGAATCCTTATATTCATCGTTTTGGTCTGGCAGAGGACTCCAATGTCCCTATCTTCACCAGCAAGACCAAGTATGCCGCGCTCATCCTCAATCTCGGCAACATGAGCAGGGGAAGAAAGCGTACCGCTCCTCGCTCCGTTGCTGATCACATTGACTGGGACGATGCTACACCATCTAAAGGAGCCTTGATAAAATCGATTGCACAGTCGAAGACGCATTTGTTCATGCTCTGCGAAGCGGCTCAGATCGATGACTCCGAAGAGGCCTTCCTCAAGTCACGCGGTTGGCAATTCCTTCGTAACGAGTCCAAGGACCTGATGGTGGGAAGTCGTACAAATGGTGTCGGATCTTCGATCACCCGTCTTGCCGGCTCCACTCTCAGTGGATATGCCCACGAGTCCCTTCCAATAACCTATATGGTCGCGGAAATCGTGTATGGCATGACGTTACCGACCGGTCTCCAGGGCAGTCGTGGTGATGTTCCAGATGAGTCACTGACCAAGGTCTTGGAGCGAGCTGGATCCGACCGGCTGAGAGTTTGTGTCTTCCACCTCCACAACGACGCGGCGGCAGACAAGGTGGCGTTGGCTCATGAAGTGTTGGGCAACATGTTCATCGACTGCCTGCACTACCAAGTCGACCTCATCGGTGGCGACGCCAACATGGCCCTCTACCGGGCCACCGGCAGAAAGCAGGAGTCGATGGATATTCGTGGCGGGATGTACCAAAGCCTTCTCGACTACTTCTTGGAGGCATGGTCAGAAAGCCCAAAGTGCCCACACTTCTGTTCGCCTCGTGCGAGACATGTGTCAGCAAACGCCATGTGGCTTCTGAAACAGTATGAGGACACGCTGGGAATGCCATACAAGGAAGCTAAGCAACCAGACTGGAATACTTTTCCTGGTTTGGATCCTGTTATGGCTACAGTCATGGAATGGGGACACAGCATGTCGGACGATCAATGGGCGGAGTTTCCGTCTTCAAAGACTGAGTTCGACATCCATGTCTCTGAGTGGCTGTTAAACTCCACCAGCGCCGCGTACCTTCTCAACGATCGGGACTATGACGCTCACACTCCGCTCCTCATCGAGGTTCACGCGAACCAGTACTCTGGAGGCAGGATGAGAGCGCTCAACCGCAATCCCGACACCATGAAGGAAGCCGCGGACAGAAGAAAAGAGAGACAGAAGCTGAACAAGGCGCGTGGTTCTGGTTCTACTGGTCCTGCAGCCGCACCACAGGGAGCAAGCTCTTCTCAGGAAGAGGCAGCTTCTGGTGCTAAAGCTTCTGGTTCTCAACGTCCTCCAGAACCCGCACAACCTCCTGGTGGCAAAGAAGGCGGCAAAGGAGGCAAGTCCTCCAAAGGAAAAGGGAAGGACGCCGACAAGGGCAAGTCCAAAGGCAAATCCAAGGACAAGTCCAAGGGCAAGAACAAGGGGAAGAACTGACTAGGTTCCGATTCTTCGGACGTGGATATGGACAATGGTTCTGAAGAAGTTCCTTTGGAACAAGTTGGAGACGTTGCTCCAGATCCACAGATATCGCTACCTAGATCCCCTGCTGATCCCCGCGGTTACGACCCTGTTCGTCATCAGCCGGTGATGCCGATTCACACTGTCGACATCTACCGTTGGCATGGTGAGGATCATTGGCGTGATAGAACCTGGGATGCAGACCTAGAGTTCGTCGACTGAACTGGCTGTGTGTTTCACGGAATGCTTCTTTCATAAGAAGGTATCCACTTTGAGCATTCGCCATTTCATAGGGAGATGCTTTTCTCAGGAAAAGGTACTTCCTAAAGAACTCTTTCTCAAAGGAAGATACTTATCTCAGGATAAGATACTTCTAATGCCCTTATATATTTGCCTTGCCGCAAGATGTCATGCTGGCATCAAGTAAAGCTAAGCTTTACACCTTTATGTTACAGTATGCTTTCCGCCTGGAGAGGGAACTGAAACACAAGTGGGCAACTTTCAAGCAAAAGTTTTCAGTTGAAGATCCGTTTGCGTTTCGTGCGTGTTCTGCTCTTTTCATTGAAGCTGTCTTCAGGCTAGAGATGTATAGATTCTCTTCAAGTCGCAGATGTAGCTCAATACTCCGCTAATTCGACCAAGAGCAATAACAGGCTTGTAGATTGCCGACTCCACGGCCATGCAGCTCTACGTGTTTTAAATTTGTGCCTGGTTGAAACACTGAATGTTACACATCCAGGTGCCTGTCTGTTTCACGTATCACTTGCATGTATCCATGCCTGTTGCTCAAGGTTCTAGTGCAGTGGACTACAGCTGTGCGCCTGTAGCAAAAGAGACACCTGAGTGCCTGTGTTCCTGTACGCCTAGCGAGGGGATACACGTCCAGGTTACATCTCAACGGGGGTGGGGGGGTGGGGGGGGGGGGGGGAATGACGTTCTGTTCAAGCGAACACCAATGAAGCTGCGAAGTTCCCTGTGCAAGCGTGCTACTGACAGGAAAGAGAACAACGAAGAAACATGGGAACCCCGACTCACGGCCATTGCCACGCACAGCCAAGGGTTTGGCATGTTGTTCTACAGCTTGAACTCCAAACAACTGCATTACATCAGCATCGTCATCATCACTGCCGGCATCACCACCATCATCATCATCATCAGCAGCATCAGCATCGTCATCATCATTGCCGGCATCACCATCATTATCATCACCACCATCACCACCAGCATCGTCATCATCATTGCCGGCACCACCATCATTATCATCACCATCATCATCATCATCACCACCATCATCATCATTACACACCACGTGCATTACATACAACTCAGTAATAGCAATCCCCAGAACAACCAATTATCACTACACACGAAACAAGGTCACGATACATGCTATCCCAAACCCCTGCCCATAAAAGTTTTTCCCAGCACGAAAACACCGAACCCCGAAAAAACCAATACAAAACCACCACTGAAAGTGAACCCGCAGGGCTTAAAGTTGTTGCCGTAGAGAGTCACCCACTGGAGAGAATATGGTGAGAAATCGGGGCGGCCTTCGCGGATGACCAAATGTACTCACGGATTTGCGCTCCCGTGGTTGGGGGGTAGCAAATGCTCCGGAAACAGCAGCATGACCGGTGCGATCATGTCCTACCCCTACCTGATATCGGCCCCATATCTCTGGCAACTGCAAAAACAGAGCATGTGTCCACACTGCGATTATGTAAAGACTTGTTACACGATCGGGCGCTTCACGACCCTAAGCTCTTATCGGTTGTTGCTCGAAAGAAGCAGTATCCGACTCGTCTTTTTACTCGGCATTCTGTCAGCAAGCGGGTCTCCTCGCGCAAATCCCGGAGCTGACGGAGCAATCTCGCTAGAACATCTTTGGAGCTGTCGGAGGCCGGCTGCCGAGGCTCTTGGTAAACTTCCTGGTGCACGTCCAGATGGGCCTGGCCTGCCGCGATCAAGTCCTCCTGCAGTTTCTGCAGCCTCCGAGCTGCCCCCGACGGCTCTACGTCTACGTCTGCAGGAGGCCCCAGCAGTGACTGAGATGTACTCGTCGGTTCGAAGATTCCTCTGGCCTGCTCCAGCTCGCCGAAATCCTCACGTTCTGCACTTTGGCTTGGTCCGTGCTCCTCCAGGCTGAAGCGCCAAGCGTTCTGCTGCAAGAAGCTCCTTGGCCAGTTTGCCTGTCGGGCTGGTGCACCAGAAACCTCAGCAAGCCCCAGCCACACAGCGCCACACGGCACTCGCGCCATTCAATGAGTTGCAGCTTGGGCACTCCTGGCGCTCTTGGCCTTCCGCCTTCGCTCGAGCGATTCCCCGCCGCAGCCAAGGCTTCTTGCAGCTCAGAATGGAAAGTTTCATCACTTGACACCACGGGGTCATGACAGCGCATGGCAGGCTTGTATATCTTGTATGTAAATTCGGATCTTCGTCTTTGGCTTCTGCGTGCATTACCGATATGCACAAATGTGACAAAACTTCGTTCTGCATGGATAAGTCACTGACGGCAATTGGCATATCGGTGCGAGATGTGATGGCAGCACAGAACCTCCTATTCGTTAGGGTGGCAGCTGAGCCAGTCGATTAAGCCCAACGCTCCTTAGCTTCCGGAATCGTCGAAGCAGGCGAGCGTTTTCAGCATTTCTGCATCTCCCGATCCGGTCGGTCCGGTCCTGTGTCTGGCCGGCTTGGCCGAGCTCAGAAACATGGGGGAGTCTTTCACTATGGTGCTGTGCCAGCCTGTGCTGGCTCCGCGGCAAATCTAGTGTGAGAAGAAAAACTCAACATGCCGCCGGATGATGGCCAGTGCCAGCTCTACTGGTTGCTAGGTACTACAGTTACTACAGGGTATTTCCCAAAAATGCATTAATCGGATCCCGGAATCCGTTTCCGGCACCGATACGGATCCCGGAAGTGCATGGGCCATTGAGGTCCCTTGAAAGACTCAGCCGCTTGGGAAAGCGTCACATCACTACTTAAACCGCTAGCAAGAAAACTATTGGTGCAGAAGTCTTTGCACGTGCCTTCCGCTGCATGGCTTAGGGCTGAAGCCCAACCAAGCCCTCCACGACTTGCATCACCAGCTCATGTGCTTCCGCACTGTTGCGTCTTGTGCTGCTAGGGCTTTCCTGGAGGCAAGCGGAGATTTTTTTTGACCTAAATGGCACTACAAGTAGCAATGAGGCAACCAGCCTGAGGCTCATGAATTGCGGAGTGTTCGGACGGCTCTAGAGAGTCGTCGTGAGTCTCTGGCGAGGACCGGAGGGAGGCTGCGACCGTGTCAGCACTGCTTGGGCAACTCTCTCTTTCGGCAGCCAGATCGATCTGCCTGCAAGCGTCTTCCCATGTTCAACATCCTGACTACCGTCTCCGCAACTCTTTTCCAATCTCTTCCAAATTCCGAAACAATGCATACCAGGGCACACTTCAATCTGGATGGTTTGAGCATCGTCGTGCCACTCATTATGTTCTTGCCGCGCTGCGGGACCACTGAAGCGCACCACGACTGGGCAAGCCACTTGCTCTTTCGAAATCGTCTCATAAACCTGCCGTCTGATAACGTGGATCAGCTTCGTGTGCGGCTTTTCCTCCGACTGCCTGGACGAATAGGTCGGATAATGCGTGGCGCCACTCGCAAAACGACCGCCCAGGCCTGAAATCGGAGTCAGTTAGGTCCACGTCCAGAACGGCCTCGGGGTGGATCGAATGCCATCTTTACGGAAAGACTCTGGGTGCCACAACTTCGTTGGCAAAGGGCCTTGGGCGACTGGCAGCCAGAGTTTCCTGGCTTCTCGTTTGGCTTCAGCGCAGGCCGACCGTAGGCAAGGGCAGAGCGCTTCAATTGCCTGGCATAGGAATAAACCCCCGACGGGGACGAATGTCCGCCGAAGCGTACTAGCTCTTCCTCGTTCTCCAGGATTTTGCAGATGCTAGGCTTGGAGCTCAATCGGCTGAGACTGATTGCCAAAGTCTGCAGACTGCTGACCACAGCAAAACCTCGCTGCGAGTCCCGCCACCCGGTGGTGGGGGCATCGAAGGCTTTCCGAAAGCGTGGGCTACCAGGCTGAAGCCGGTCGGTGTATGCAGCCGTGGCCCGTTTCCGGCCGGGTGTCAACGGTGGTAGCCTCAGATTGCGTGAGCAAGTTCGTAGGATTCGGGTCGCACCAATGGTGACATGCCACGGACCCACTGCTAAAGCTGCTAACGAAGCTGCTCGTCAAACCTCAGGGTGCCAGCCTTGCGCGGCGATTTGTGTGGATAGGCTTCTCGAACTCCGTGCATGTGGGACGCAGCCAGAATTGCGTCGGATGGCAAGACTTCCTTGAATGCACCCTGCATCTTTGCATTCATCGACGTGGGTGTCCTGAAAATCTGAAGGGGACGCTTGCCGATCACCCCACATCAGCACCTAGTGCATTTGCTAAGACTTCTGGCGTCCGGATCAGCACTGCTACTGCTGCTACTGCTAGGACACCGTGGTGCTACGTGGTGCTTTTTAAGCATGCCGGCCTGTAAAGGCCAGTATCCACGGGTGGCAGTCTTGGGGATGGCATCTGCCCAAGCCAACTTCTGCCCAAACGCTGACGCAAATTCTTGGGAGTTGGAGTCGTCGCCTCCTCGCCTCTGAGCAAGAGTGTTGCAAACCCAAGTGATCACAGCAACCTAGATCGGCCTAGATCACGGCACAGTTTCGTTTGCGCGATCTCGACCGGCTGGAGTTCATGTTCAATAAGAGGACCACTGATGCGGACAGACTAATTAAGCTACTGCACTTGGTCCCGTCCGAAGATTGACAGCCCGGAGAGCCTTGTAGTTCTGGAATCTTGTGGAGTGCTGCAATTGCTGCCGGTGTCTGGTCTTTGTGAACTGAAGCCTCGGTCGCAGGTTGACGCAGTTCATTTGAGGTAAGGATCTGAGGTCCCTCCGATACCCGCAACTGACACAATTGCCTTTGAGATTCCTTGAATGAGAACTGTGAGAACTGGCAGGGTCAACACTATGAAACTGCCAATGCATGAGAAACTGATGTTCTGAGGTAAGCCGCTGGTACTTTGATCGGCGGTGGCCCACTGGCAACCGCTTCTTCGTTGCTGTAGTCGGATTCGAGTTCATGGCACACTGGCAGCTGCTTGCCTAGTTGCTTCGATGGGTGCTTTCGAGACAGCCTTTCTTTGTGCCCGCGCTGTGCCATGTTCCCTGTCGACGGCATCACCTTGGCGCTTGCCGCGACCTGAGCACAAAGTGCCATGGCCATCTTCCGTCAGACGGATTCGAATCGCACTGGTGTGCGATTCAAGGAGACGCTTCTCCGCGCTATGGCCCTATGGCAAAGAAGTCACAAGAAGGGATCTCACGTGTGTCACATGTCCCATCCAGTTGCCAATTGTGCCAAGCCACCCATTTGCCGACTGCAGTTCCTCTTGCACGCTGCTCATCAAATAATCATACTGGCATGGCTTGTCTCTTTGAGCAAGACAACGACCCAAATCCATCATTCCAATGCCGGGCCGTCGGTGTTAGATGCAGACACTGATGGAGACGACGTGAAAGCACATCCACAGAAGTATTATATCAAGAGTTGATCAAGAGAATAATGCCGAAAAGACAGTTCAGAAATGACCAGGGCAGCTGCCGAACCCTGGCTGAAACAATGAACAAATTTTGTGCTTTGCAGTTCGCGTCATGCGACAATCTTGCGATTGCCTCTCACATCATGTGCGCACGCTCTCAGAGGTGCACGCCATAGTGTTGAGGCCTCGCATGGAGAGTGCAATGATTTGTGCCTGTGCAATTGTCTTGTGCACATCGTCGCCACAGCACTTTCAGGAAGAGGCCGTCTGTACTGGAGCGCTTCGCTGCGCTCTTTCCCGGTGATACCCTGCGATGCGAGTCCGCACTTCTTGTCGCTGGCTGCTGTAAACACGCGCTTGGAGCGCACCATGCGAGATGCGCTCTTCCAGAGCTGGTCCTCGCAGAAGCGTGACCTTGGATTATGCTTCCAGCGAGCTCATCTCTGTGCCACTCAGCACTCGCAGGCTCCACCTTGGGTCTGAGCTGTGGTGGCTTGCTAGCCGCATTGAAATTGTGAGCACTGACATAGCTCACCGACTTGCTGCTCGCCTTGCCACATGGGCGGCAATGCACTGCGCAGTCCAGAGCCCAGCAAGGGGCGCGCCGCGCGCCCGCACGGAAATTTCGTGCGTCTGCATGGCTTCAGCAAAGGTCCCGGCCGCAGCGAGGGACTTGATGGTGCCTTCATGTCGCCATGGTGCCTTTGTCAGCGATCCGCTCCTGAATGGTACGAGGAAAGTTCAGTTTGCTTGCGTGGTGGGGTCAGCTATGCATGGATGATGACTCTGAGAATCTGACATGCAGGACCGCTTGGCACCAGTACCGGCTTCTGGGTCCCGCTTTATGTGTGCCCCAGTGAAGACCTCACAAAGACCAGCTATGGAATGGACATTCCAAAGAACTATCAAGATGTTGACTCTAGTCTGCACGGGCACATTGTGCTAGCAGGAGTAATCTGTGCCGGGCCCCACGCATCGAGCGGGGCCGTGTCATCGTTTTCGCGCAAGCGGGCATGCCACTCCTGCTCAAACTGCGACTGCGCGTCTCTACCTTTAGCCGTTGCCAGCGGCAAAGATGGCCGGACTCGAAGTCACTCTGAATGTCAACTCTGCGCTCCAGGTCGGGGCGACCCAGCTCATGGAAAGGCTCCATGGTTCGCATGCTTTCCGGAAGCCGGCCCTGAGCAAGGCCGATCATAGGTTAACTTTACAAGTAAACGCCGTCTACATGCTCAGAGCCGGGCATCTACGCGGCCTCGCATAGGGTACCTCCCAAGTTACAGTATTTCAAGATTCACGCTATGTTTTCAACAGCTGAGATGCTGGCGATGGAGCATCCTTGAGAACCCGCTCACTCCGGTCCAGATCGGTCACCTGCAAAGAGTAATGAATATGCAACAGTGGAGAAAGGAGGAATCGCCAGCAGGGCACAGCAAGGCAGAAGCTCGCTTTGCGCAGATGAAAGAAAGTGGTTAAAGTATTGAACGAGCATCCATCTGGGGCTGCCACCCCCGTTCTGCTGATTCCTTGCGTGAAAGTCTTCCTGAGTGATACGAGTACTTCCCTGTCGCTGACCAAACTGGAAAGTTTTGTAGACTGAGTCAGCTTCCGGACTGCAATTCGATCCTTGGCTCCGTGCATTTCGTGGTGGTAGCGGATCTTTGAAGCAGCTGCCTGCAGCAACTCCGGCATCGGACGGACAGGGATGCTGTTTGAAACTGGTGCCAAGTTCTCCCTCCTCCATTTCCTTGATGTTGTGTTCCAGGTATTGCTCCTGGAGACTTGCTACAAGTGCTTGCTGCAAACTGCTCGTTTAAGCGAAGTTCCTGACGATCTTCGTCAGGTCGCCGGCCATGGTAGTGGACACTCTCGTAAAGAGACCTGGTTTTCCAGATGTGCTTTAAGCTTTAGAGGCCTCTGCATACAACACCCAGGCATAAGCTTGGAGCTTGGGTCCGAAGTCATGCTCTTGTCCCATCAGCATATGCTGGGGATCAAAGGGCGTGGAGGTGTAGCGACGGTTGTGTGGAACCTTGAGCATGAAAGACTGCGGTGTGACGAGTGGACACTCCGGCAGCCTTCCCCGGCTCGAAAGTCTCCACCACAGCGACGGGCCGCGTCCTTTCTTCGCCCAAATCCTTTGAGATGGGAACAGGAAGGCATGAGCTGCACAGGCTCTGTGCCAGACAGGCCCGGCTGAGCTGTGCACAATGCGGAACCACTCGCCCTCTTCGAAGGGCTGACGAGGCAGTGTCAATCATGCTGTGGCAACCCTTACCAGGAACAGTAGCAAAGCTATAGATTCATAAAGTGCACAGAGCGATGCGCCTCGTGCAACAACTCCACGGTGGATTGATCTGAGACAGAGCTGCAGTAGCTAACAAGCCAAATTAAGCACATAAGGCTCTCCAGTTCTGCCAAGCTACCCAAATCACGAGGCGGCTTTCGAAAAGCTTCGCGCTGCCGGGCTTGAACAATGCGAAATACCTGCACCAGTACGTTCTAGACCATGGAAAACGGAGAAAGTTTGTCTGCCTCTCTGTCATCTCCTTCCAATCGCGCGTAGGTGTCGTTCGGGCGTGGTGGTGGAGGCTTTGGCACCTCTTCGCCAGATCTCATCAAGACTCAAAACGATTCATTCTCGCATGCGTTTGGAGCCTTCATGGTCCCGTTGTGGCCTTGCTCAGGTCCCTGCCCCGGGTGGTGCAGCGCCAGCGAACTCGAAGTTCTGGGACATGTACGTGGGATCTGGGCCGAGTTTTAGTGCAAATTTCTCCAGACAACAGCGAGTCCACTGACTTCAGCTTGACAAAGGCCATTATCCTCTGAGTACTGTCGTCGTTAACAGTAAACTGAGTCTTCAGCTGTAGGTCCAGACCTTCTCAGATTCGTGGCCGGCCATGTGCTTTCGGAGCCATTCCTGGCCACTCCGGAAACGTCTTTTGGATGGCTGCGCAGTGAATCCCGAATCATGTGGAGAAACAACTGGAAAGCATGCCCCAACCTTCTGCAGCTCTGCGCTGTTCAGCTTCTGGCTGGAGTACAGATAAACCTGCAATCTGGAAGTTCGAGTGTCAGACGTCATTTTGCCTCCTGCATGCTGAACGAGTCGCTAGGCAGGGTAATTTTTGCCTCTCAGGCATTATGCAACAGGCTCGTGTGCCCTGTGCTCCAACCGACTACTCACGACAACGCTCACCTTCGTTTACAGTCTGAATCACAAGATTACGGCCCAACTCAGCCTTACGAACACACCTGTGTCTATCCGTGCCTTGCCCCTTAACTGACCTGTGAACCCAAATGTTCTTCTGCTTCTTGAAGCATTTCTCAATAGGTACTCGCGGGATTCGTGCAAGCGCTGCAGACACGATGCCTGACCCTCGAGGAAAGGAGTTTCCCGTTCACGCTTCTTCCCCAGAAGGTCCTGGGCTGGACAGGTGGGCAGGCACCTTCACAGATATCGAAGCATCCAGGCCCAAGCGTTCCGGCGAATATTTTGCTCCGACTGCACTCGCACCTGTTCAAGCCGTAGCATGGTAAGTCAGAGCTTGTTTCACAGGAACTTCTTGCGACGCTACGAGGCAAGTGCCAGCGTCTTGTTCGTCTTCTGAAAATTTTGCACGGAAGCCTTCGGAGCAGATTTCCACATTCTTTACACGCATGCTTTACTGCAGAAATCTCTAGCGCTCTAGCATCGTGAGTTCCGTGCGTGCAAAGCAAAGGAGACTGGAAGCATGGCACGCCTGCGCTCAATGCCTGCACTGCACAACTGAGGCAAGCTCGCTCTTGCGTAGTTCCGCATGCTCCTCGTAGTGTGCATTCCTGAAGATATCTCAGCAGAAGAGCAGCATCAACCGGTCACTGACGACACAACCGAGAAGTTCTCACACAGCGGGGATTTCCGCTTGCACAGCGGTCTGACTCACCAGATCCATTCTGTGTCTGGTCTTTGCCGAACTAGACTCTACATCTGAATTCAAGCTCTACGACTCTACAACCTAATCTAAACTCATCATGTCCAACATGTCCATGGCCTTCACATTTATCGGCTCCCCCTGCTCTTTCGCGGGAGATGGAGACAGCATTGTCCGGATCAAAGCATTGCAGCCGGAGCAGAAACCCAACGTAAGTCTCCGCAGCGCCTCTGCACAAGATGCGCAGTATGGACCGTGCTTGCAGTCTGGCGAACCGAAGATGCTTCTTGCAGCAACTTCTGCATAAATGTCCTCACCCGGCAGGCCACATCTCAAACATTTCGGACCTTGTGCAGCCAGCTGCGACGCAGGATACGGAGTATCGCGTGGCCTCTCCGGCTCTGTTGATATGCTGTGGCAGCAAATTGTAGAGCCGCCGCTTGAAGCTTTTCCGCATCCATCTTCTTGGCGGTGCCGGCTCAGATCCTGCAATCCAGGCCCGTACCCCATGTGAGGGAGCGAGCCAACAGGAACGGGGAGGAGGGAGGGAAGAAGGGAGGAGCCCTGCGATATGAACCCTTTTACAAAATTGAAATACTTCGTTGGGCGTCCCTAGTCTCCTGCTTCTGGCACCTGGTGCCACAGTAGTACACCTGTTTGCATGAGGTGCAGCGCTTGAGCCGTTCCGTTGTTCCACACGTGGTGCAGCTCAGCGGTCCCCCTCCAGCCATTGTTCGGAGCCGTTGGCAAAATTTTGCACCGAACCGTCTAAGTTTTGACTCACGAGAGACCGACCGGACCAGTTAAAAGTTAAAAGTTTGATCTCTCCATGTGCATGGTAATGTGTGCTGCGAGGCATGCTGATGTCTTGCATGCTTGAGCCGTGTGCTGCCAGAAAGGTCGAGCATTTTGGCGGGGATCGTCGCTGCACAGTCGCCACGGAGACAGTGCAGCAGCTCCAAGGGTTGCGCGTCTGGTCTAACTTCTCCTTGAGAGTCGACCGCGTCTGGAAACGCACCGTGCCTGGAGGCAGAGTCTGCAAAGAGCCGCGGCCGTTCAGCGACTGGACTGGCAAAGGCTCAGCAGAGAAAACACCTGCATACCCTTCTTCAGTGTTACGTTCGGGGATCTTTGCAGATCCAAGGCCTCCGCTGCCCAGCTGACCAGAGGTCACTGCCTTCGAGGGAGACATGGCATTGGCGGGGGGAGCATGAAGGGATGTGCGTGGATGACACTTGCAGCAAACTTTCGTGGCAATATCTTGGGTGGCACAAGTTTAGCAGGCCTCTGCCAGGACATCTCTTGTTGCTTCGTGCGGTGCAACTGAGGTTCGCCGATCGCCGGGGCCCGCAGGGGCTGCCCTTTTCTTGACCTCACAAGCGGCGGCGGCAGCCTACTTAGTCTAAGCATGGTGTCTAGGCCATGCCGAAACAGAGCTTCATCGACTGCATCGGCATCCCTGGCCCTGGCTGCAATGCAGTCAAGTGTCGATGATGGCTTCTTCCGCAGGGAAGCCCTGGTCTCAACCCACTTCTCATGTTGTGGCAAATGCTGAACACTATACCAGCCTCCAGCTCTCTGTCGCTGATGTATGCACCTGGCAATGAAGCACGCGCAAGCGATTTGATTAGCTGCACTGATGCTTCACTGCTTGAGCTCAGTCGACACGCAAGAGCGCATGCATGCACTCCGCACAGGCAAGAGCAGCCATAAAGTCGCTGCAAATGCTCGATTTGTGCTGCCTGCGCCGGGTTGCAACTATGCTGAAGCAAGCAGCTGGAACGATTGGCTCAAGATGCTCGGCTGCAGCGAGTAGTTTCTCATAATTCGGGAAGAGCAACCAGTGTGTTCACCTTCGCATTCTTCTGAAGAAATCCTTCTCGCTTGGTGTTGGCCGAGATTCAGCTCATGTAAGGGTTGACTACTGTGCACTGCTGCGCCTTTGGAAAGTGTGGAGTCTCTCGAGCGCCACGAAGTCGGTTCAGGCTTTTCAAAGCCTTATCCAGCACAAGCGTCACAAGTCGGGTCGCGCAGCCTAGCCCCCCCCAAAAAAAAGATTTTTCTGCCAGGGCAGACACCATGAGTTGCTTCGGCACTTCATTCGCAGCGGCATCTTCAGTAGACACCTCGGAACGACAAATGCAGCCACATCTTTGTATTTTCCACCTGCCGTGACGGCATACCTTCCGCATAGTACAGCCGGGATGGACCGGAAGAAATAATAGTGAAAGCGGAAACAGAACAAACGAGGCGAGGGAGGCGAGATGATTGTCGAGATGACAGCAGCAGAAAACAGGAGGATCTTTCGTTGAGACACACACACACACACCCACACCCACACCCACACCCACACCGGCACCCGCACCCGCACCCGCACCCACACCCACACCCACGCACCCCTGTGGACACACCAACCTTACTAACGAGAAATTCGAACAGCGACGAGGATTTTACGAATAGACTTGCACCTCCGGCAATCTTTTGTCATCGTACGTACACAAAGATAAACACCAGCTGTCTTTCTTAGCTAGTCTTGAATTCGCTGTCTTTCTCCAGGCTTCCAATTCTTTCTGTTCCTGGTCTTCCAAAAAATTCTCAGATATGCACCCCGATTTTGAGTTTTAAACAAGCAAGTCGCAGTTGACACTGAGCGTGCTTACAGGGTTCTTCCCCCTCAACAACAGCTATCAACAGCTATAGTAAGACTTCTTTGCTAGGTGCGTGTCCTCTGGCCAAAAAGCCGGCCCCCTCTGCTTAAAAATCCAGCCCGGTCCTCCTCTTTTTGTACCCCAATCATCTGCTTTTGCAGCTCGGGGGAATCTACGCCGCACTAATTGGAAAAATAGCCCAAGACCAAGCAAGCGAGGAGGACGTAAGCCGCGTGCGAGAAGGGAAGAGCAGAGGTGGACCAGGACACGGAAGACGCCGCGTTAGCTGCACCTGCACCTTCAGAAAGTCTTTGCAGGACCCAGGAATGGACCTGCGCCAAGTTCGAAAAACGAGGGCAACAGAAGTAGCCCTCTTTGTCCAGCTCGGCAAAGTCGCAGAGCCCAAGAGTCCACCCTCGTGGCTAGCCCAAGAAGTGCTACGCATGGCGAGGCGCAAGCGGACGCACGAAGCGAGGGGTACAAGCCTGAGACAAGCCAATAACAGCAGGCTCGGAAGATTTTGTTTGCACAACCCTGCATGTTGCCAGCCAAGTCAGACCTCCGTCCACTTGAAGAGACGGACCCTCGCACAGTCCATTTTCCTAGAAGGGGCACCAAACCCTTCTCGCACCAATTCGCAGCTAGCAGCTAGAGGCCTTGCACAAATCTTTCAAACCATCAACAGAAGGTGTGTGCCCTTGGATGACATACAGTACGTGTATTGGGCCATGTGGGGCCTTTAATTTGGTGCACCACTTTCCTGTGCTAGTGCCGGCTTGCTTTTCGCCGTGGCGGTGTCGCCGAGGGCATGGCCAAGCAGGTCGCGAAGTAGGCTCCCACTTGTGTGCCGGTCTGCTCTTCGCCTTGGCATGGGTGCGGCTCGTGCGGCACCGAATCGTCTCGGTCTTCTCGTTGAGCTCGAGGACGAGTTTGTGGTCGACGAGCGGGGTCTCGTCCTTTTGGTTGGTGCCCGCCGTGTTGGCCGTGTCCCTGCGCACGCTCTGGTGCTTCCGAGCAAAATGCCTGAGACTGAGAAGTCCTGTACTTTGCCGTTCCGGAATAGCGGGACGCCTGGACCAGTAGCTTCGTTGCCGCTCCCCCTTGCGCTGTGCTTCGGTAAAGTGCGCACTTCGTTGCTTTGCCGTCGTGTGCTCCCCTTGTCCATTGCCGAGGGTGAGCTAGGCATTTTCGATGTCTCATGTCCCTTACCCAGTCTCGTGCGAAGCCCATCGTCTTGTTGGGGGCCTTCGTCTGCAGGGGTTGAGAAGGTTGCGACTTCTTGTTGCTTTCGTTCAGCTAGGTGTTGTCAACGTGTGAGGGGCCTCACCCAAAGCGGACTTACAAGTAGCACAGAACCCGGGGCCCGACCTGAAAGCCAATATTGCGGTGAGTGGCCTCAAGCCCCCACCACGTCCCCTGAAGTGGGGCGGGGCATCTCTCCCGGGCATTGGGGTCGGACTCCATGGGGCTCCAAGCCCACCGGCACGTTTTGTTGTGCTCTCTCTCTCTCTTTCTTTCTGCCGGGCTTCGGGGTCCCGCATGACCCGCAGGCATGTGGCCCGCCGACCACATTTGTGTTGTTAAGTGGCTGGCATTGAGGTCCCCCATGACAGGGGGTGCAACGTGCTCAGGTTTCTGGGTTGACATCCCCCGACCCTGTACACTGGCAACAGCAAAAGCCAGGCCTCGTCCCCGTGCCCCTGTGGCTACCATGTTGTGGTGCCAACCCATGTTTCATGGAGCCCCCATGCAAAGGCAGAGGGTGCAACGATGAATGCGTCAGACTGCCGGCCTAGCAAGATTCTGTCCCCCTTCCTTGATGGGTTGCACCAGAAAAGTCTATGTTGGGTGGCCCGCTTTTGGGTGGCACCAAACACCAAACTACTGCAGGGAGTATGAAGCGAGCAATACGGTGTCAGCGGGTTTGCGTCCACCAGGCTATGAAAGGCCAGGGTCCAACTTGCTCGTCTCTTGCTTGCTTGCTTGGGGGTTTAGGGCCCCACGGCCATTGGCCCGGAGGCCTACCATGGCTCGCGGTGGTCTGTCAGCTCGGCCCCTTTTCGGGGAGGAACGACATGTTCCTCCGAGTGCCAGTGTGTGAACCCTCCGAAGAACAGCCCTCCTAAACCGTGACCCGTCAGCACCCCGGCACTTGTCACTCGGGTCATCCACTCTTTCCACTCGTCGACTCGTCTATCTCTCTCTCGCTCTCTCTCCCTCTCTCTTTCCACTTCTCACAAACTAAGGGTCACCAGCCGCAGCCGCTAAGTCAGCTGCATGCACGCCTTCTCCCCCTGCCATTAAAAGAAACTCCTGTTAAGAGCAGAGGACCCTGCTAGTATGTCAACTTGGGGCACGCGAACTCACGGTGTGTACACCGCGTCGTTTGTTCGGCCAATGTAAACGCCACGTGCATGGGCGTGCGTCTTCGCCACAGTTCCAGAGAGATTTGAAAAATCGATTGTCCTGTACTTTTCTTCGTGCTACTCAGAACTCGGAAACACTCGAAAGGGACCCTGGGTCGTCAAAAGGCTTGTAACGTGAAGCTAACTTTGCAAAAGTGCAGTGGTTCGGCTCTCTTGCTCGGAACTCTTGGCAAGCACACTATGATAGGTCTGGCCTCGTACGCACGGCAGTCAGTCTTGCACAAGAAGTGTGGGCCGTGCAATCTCCAGCCGAAGCAAACAATCACCCAAAGCGAGTTTGTCACACTGGCCCACATTCCTAGACACTGGAGAAGTCAAAGTCGACAAATTCCCACCTACACTACGGATCGGAATAGAGGACATTCGCGGACCGCTGCCCATCGGTACAACCGTGCCATGCATCCAATCCCTGACGCTATTCTATGCTCATTGGTTCGCTGTTGGACCGAGGTTTTCCGAAGACATCCTGTGTCAAAACTTAAACCGAAACATACCGCCGCAGATCGCAGAATCCTGGCATTGCCGAAGCTGTCCGTCCCTTGCTATGTTATAAAGGCCGGGAAGTACGAATATGAGAGGCTGCCACCACCATGAAACCTGGCTGAGGTGCAGATTTATTCCAGGAGTACAGCGCTGGCCTCACACAAATGCTCAAGGACAGTGTGTGCAATCCCGCGTCGCATCTGGCCTGAAGGACAATCTCTCCAAGGTTCCTCGCAGCTTCACCTGCTTCAGCCTCGGGCCGAAACTGATGTAGAGCCTCCAGGCTGCGCACGGCCAAACATATGCACAAGCCCGTGCACCAAAGGAGAGAGAGAGAGAGAGAGACTAGCTGACTAGCACCGCCCAAAGCAACATGCACAGAGTCCCAAGTGCCGGAATGAGTACGGTAGCGGTGCTTGGATGTGAATAGCCAAATTAGGAATCGGTCAACAATAGTCTATGGTCTATGCACACTCTAGCGACTTTGGCTGGAAGAGTGCTGGAAGCGCAAGCCCCATCCGGCTTCAGCCGGACAGTTAACTCTGCCTTAGTGAAAAGGATAGCCGGGCCTATGCGGCAAGCCGTCTCCTCGTCGCCACTGTATGGCTCACTTCTGGTACAACATCATCGCAGTCACATGGGTTCAAGTACTCGGGTCATTCAATGCATCATCAGTTCGACCAGCAACCGCCTCAAGCCGAAGATCAACGAACATGAGCCGCAAGATGCCGAGAGGCTCCTCGAGTAATTGGCGGTCAGTCTATTCAGGATGCATCCCCACACGGCAGATACCCCATCGAGCCAAGTTCAGATTGAATTGGGCCTAGCTGAGGATTCAAGCTGCAGATGTTGAATGCCTTCTTGTTTTTGGCCCTTGTTGGCTTTCTGTCATGACGTCAAGCGATGGCGTGCCCCACCCATCCCTCTCGTGCTGCAAGCGTCTGCACGGTCTCCGGAGTCCGCTGGCGCGGTAGGCTCACCCTGGTCCGCAAAGATCGTGTGTCCTGCCCTCGGCTCATTCGTGGGCCAAGTCAGGCTAACAAGCGACACGGCCAGTCAAAAGAAGTCGGAAGACTGTTTCCAGGTTCACCCATGGTTCTGCCTTTCACCGTGTGGAGGGTTGCGCCCCTTCCGGTAAAGGGACTGGAGGAGTGAAATCAAGTGTTGTCTTCTTGACAAAGTGTAAGGTGCCAACATGTCGCGTCTCCAAGAACAGACATTAAAGAAACGTTGAGCGCATTCGGAGCCTCTCCCCGAATCCAATTGCGGTGTTGTGCAGCCTGCGCAAGTCTAACACAATGATACGGGCAAGATGGGCAAAGCTCAGCTGGAACACGGGCACCAAACGCAGATGCGTCACTTAGTCTGCTGCAGCTTTGGTGCATCAGGTCCACGAGGGATCATCTGGCACGGGGCATGCATGCTCCCGCTTCGGCAGTTAAGCAGTCATGTTCCGACGTTTGCTATCAGAGTTATCAGAGCACACAGCCTCGAGAAGCTTTGAGAACGAATGGCCCTCGCGCAGACCTGTGAGCTGCCATGGGCAGCACAGATATGTGCATGCTCTGGCTTCTGACCATGACAAGCACTTGCCGCATGCCTTCTATGACAAAGAGCCGTGAGCCTAGGCAAAGCAGGACCATGTTCTCCACGCAGGCACGCAGAAGGCTGAGCACAGACAAGACATGAGGTCATGAGGTTGCGGCGCCCGTCAAGCACACAGAAGCCGGACAGCAAATCCTGTTGCCGTAAGGTTGGCACATCGCCAACAGCTGCAGATTTACAAGTGCCCTGGCACACAGTCAGTTCTTGGGTTTCACACCAAATGAGGGTCGGCTTGCTCCTCGCATGACCTGCCAAGCACTGCTGCCGAGCTTCCAATCTCGCGAGGAATCTGGGCGAATAAACCAGAGCCAACGGGAAACCCACGCCAGCATCCCATCAAGACAAGCCATCCAAAACACAGCTGGGGGAATCACAACTCTCGCAACAAGAACTCGCCGTCCTCGCGGTTCCGTATACGGCATCTGCCACATCAACATCACGGCACTCTGGTGGCAGCTCCTGTGGACGAAGTCCTAGAAGAGCAGCATTGAGCTCGTGGAAGCAAGTCAAAACCTCAGCTAGTGGCGAGATTGATTGTCTGCCGCTTCATCGGGCCAACAGTTAGCGGCATAACAACTCCCAACAGCTGCGAGCGCAGCTGCTCTTGTAACCTCTCCGTCGTTGGCCTACCGCGCAGACTCACGACCAATTTCGCACGTGTCACATTTGCCATTGCAGGACCCACCCGAAAAGCCGTGAAGCACCAACACAGACCCATGCTTCCAGTTGCAAAATGCGGGATTTCATCGGCCTCAGAGCAGAGGAGAAAGATGCGACCATAGCGCTCGAAGCGACAGTCCAGACCTTTGATCAAGGAGGCTTCCAATGGTGCTCCGGCCGATCTGGTTCAAAAGCCCTTGAACTCGCCTAGGACCTGGGATATTACATCCTCATCCACCAGCGACGCGTGACAGGTGCCGCCCAGTGTCATCACAGGTTTCCATGGCAAAATGCCTCCTCTCGTTTTGCTGCCTTTAGACCTTCTTCAATCGGGGCCCATGCCACCTAGCGCACCCGGCAGCACGGCCTTGCTGGAATAGCTGAGCAGCAAAGACAAAGTGTCAGTCTGCTTTTCCAACTAGTGTGAACCCGGCAAGTTGAGAGCAAATGCGGATCAGCAGCCTGAGTCAGCTCCAGCGAGGTAGCCTGAGTGCAAGTGCCAGCCGCCGAACGTCGCAGCACCGACCCACGGCCATGGCCTGTGCATCCTCAGCCTCCAAGAGCTTCGTCTCATCCTCCGAGTCACTAAAGTCGCATATTTGGTAACCCTCGCTATGTCCATCTTGCAACCTGAGGCCTTGGGCCTGTCAGAAACAAGACCACCGTGACCTTGTTCGGTCCTCTGCGGCCTCTTCTGCACTTCTGCGCCAGGGCCCTGCCACCTGAAGCTTGGGCGATTCACTCACGACCCTTTGGCAGACTACACCATGCACTGCCATGTCAGCGCGGTGGTTGTAAACTCGAGACTCCGGCATCACCAACCTTCGCGCGACTCGGAGTCCCCTTCGGTGCCCACTGAGTCGTCACGGCGGTGGGGGACTTAGTCAACTTGTGGTTCTAGCGTTCATGAACTAAAGGTGGCACACGTTCGGGCGCAAAGGCGGCCACATCACCGAGCGACTTTGCAGTGAAGACCTGCAGAGTTGCAGAACAAAGCGCAAAGCAAAAGGATGGCCAAGGCTTCGACACTTCCGTCTGCTTTCTCGGTAGCTTCCCAATGTCTTCGGTGCACCTGCCGGGTGCACAAGCCCCGCACTGCAGAGCACAAACGCTGGACGAGCCTCCTCCTCCTCTTCTTGAATGTGGTTGTGCAGCGGGACCTTAAACCGATTTAATATCATGAACCTGTCTTGTAAATCCAAGGCCCAAGGCGGATCATCTGAGCGGGACGCTGGGACGGCTAGTGCTGCTCGAAGCGTGCATACCTGAAAGATGCATTGATGTGAGCAAGTCGCTGTCAAGCTGTGGGCAAAGCCAGGCAAGCCGCTGTTCAGGTCTCAGGAATTCTCAGATGCTGGCAGTTCCAAGAGAGTGGTAGTTCGTCGTGTCTTCACGCTTGCTCAAGCCTTCTCTTCTCGCGATTTTTTGCCGACCTGTCGATTGTTCATAGCTTGAAGCTTTCTGGTGAGCCTGCGTAAGTCTGGGTCGGCATGCGGGCGCCTTCTTCGTCCAAAAGCCCCGATGCATGAAGGCTGTCCACACCTGAGTCTGAGGTGTACGAAACAGTTCACTGCCCCTCCCTGGCCCTCCCTTGCCCACTCGGGCATTGGCTCAAAGCTTCGGCCTGATCAAGGCTTTCAACAGCTTCCTAGCGGCTGTGCCGCTGGACACCATTGCACATGTGTCGCAACAAACACAGGCTCCGAATTTGCAGGGGAGGATGCAGGAGCGGATATCATGGTGGAGAGGCTTGAGTGCCGGAAAGTTATGCTGTTGCCTTTTTCTGACTTCGTTTCCTCCCAAGACACACGTGGCTGCATTAAAGGGGGGCCGTTGGCTCACAAAGAAACTACCACTCCGGACATGGCAGGCCAGGCTGCACGACAACGGGTCCAGAGAAAAACCAAGTCAACACATTTTTCGTGTTTGCATCGTTTTAACAACAATTGAAGTGCTTGTTCAAGCCCCTTGTCCGCTTGGAGCGTGAATCCAAGCAATGAAAGCAGGTGAACATGGCGTGCGGGGCAGAACTCAGTCTTTCTCGCATGTCGGCAGCCTCGTCCAGATGTCAAAGCTGCTGAGAAAGCTTTAGTTTCAGGGATTCTGCTGGGTCTTGCATCCGGATGCCTCAGACCTTGCCGTCAAGGCCTCCGTTCCGTTGTTGAGCCTGCAGGAGACTTCCCAGAATGTCGCATCCTTCTACCGGGTGCCTTTGGTGCGCATGTTCTCGTTTGCCAATCAAAGACAAAGCCGCGGCGAGGGTTGATCTGTCGAATCGACACCATAGCTTTGCCGGCGTTCGATTTGCACAATGCCAAAAGCCCATCCGTGAGAAATGGCACGGGAGATGGATTTTATTGTTCACCTGGCCTGCCCACGGTACAGCTCAGGACAAAGGGAGAAGTGACTCGTCTTGCGTTGTCATCGCGAGTCGGGCTTCAGTTTTTGGGTATGTGGCTTCGAGGAAAGCGTGAACCGGTTCACTCGGTAACAATTTCAACGAAAACCAAACACAACAGTTAAAGACACATGATGAAGGCACCAGGTTGAATGAAGTGAGTTGCTTGAAAACTATGAGTACCAATCCTTTGTCCAGAACTCGAGCATGTCCAATCAGCCGCCAATGAGCAAGCTGGACTGCTTGTCCTCGGGTTCTCAATACCTGAAATCCTTCGAGCATTCTACTTGGGGAGCAGCGCGGGGGGGGCACATTCCACTTGAAGATTCAATGTGTTCACTCCTGCTCTCGCTCCCCTCTCTGAAATTGGTCCTGAGATCCGATCCCGGCGTTTTTTCTTGTTCCCACGACTTGGGCAAACATCAGCCCGCAAGGACAACTCCAGCCTTGGAGCTGCGAGAGAAAAGAAAAGCTCTCACGTGCCGCGGCTAGTGGCTAGCCCGAATCATGGTGCCAAGGTGCGTCTCTGACCTGGCAGAAAGCGATCAGATGTCTTACGATGTTCCTGGGTTCATAAGCTCCGACGGCAGCACTGCAGCAAAGGTCCCAAGGGAAAGCGGGCAACTCCTCGGAGAGAAAGTCTGTGCGATCTTGACGATTTAACACACTCCTTGTCGGTGGCGGGCCGTGGCCATGAATGGGCTGCATTCTGGGGATACTGTCCTGACCTCGGCAAGGGCTGCAAAACGAAGCAGTGAAGAGGCTGCAAGCTGCTGCACGGCGGCAAGCAAAGATGCTAAGCCTCCGTCCTGGGTTTTCCGCCTGGAAAGTAGCACAGGACAAATTGCGTGCCATGTTTGTTCTTGGAGCTGATACAAGCCTTCTGCTGTTTCGGGTCACGATCATGCACCTGACGGGCCGTTTGTTTCATATTCTTTTCGCTCACTCTCTCTCTCTCTCTCTCTCTCTCTGCCTTCTTCTTCTGCCACACAGACAACAAGAGCAGTCGGACTACCCCTCCGCATAGGTCTGAAGCGAACTCCAGTTGGGGGAAGGCTGGAGGATGCTCGAGGGAGCAAGCCACGAAGTGCAACAAAAACCTCCTACATTGACCCCCAGGCGAGTCCCCCTTGTCTTGCTGGCCCTTCGTTCTCTTGCCAGGTGGGACGCGAGAACTCGCCTGTTGTGGGCCATCACAACTGCCGGGTGGAGATCTCCTCCACCGCATGGATGGCTAAAAGGAACATCATCGTGGCCAGGAGGATCCAGTGTTCCCCCCGTACAGACTCTGCTTGGACTCCTTGCAAGGCCTGTCCCAGCTGCTGGACGGCTTGCACGAGGGGAGCCCTTGTGGGAGCCTGCTGCGACGAGGAAGATTCCCCGCTGGAAACTTCCAATGGAAACTGTTTTGAGCCATGTGAGGATGTAGTCCACGTCGTTTTGGATGTCGTAGTAGGAGATATGCATGTCTTTTTTTCTTCGTGCTGGGCGTAGGGGTCGCAGTGCGACCCTCAGGCCATCGGCCCACCCAACTCACCCGATGTGTTATTGAGTGGCTGGCTTTGGTGCCCAAAGACTCCGGCACAGCACTACGTGGTTTGTTCCAGGTTTTCTTGCATCGACCCCCCCTTTCACAATACCAACTTCCAGGCCTCATACCCGTGCCCCTATGGCACTTTTCGGGTTCTCTCCGCAGGAAAAACTTCAAATCCCCACTTTAGTTTAGTGAAGGCCACAGAACACATGGCAATGCACAACAAAAGCTGGCCTTCACTACTGGCACGCAGTCTCGATAGATTTCCGCTCTCACTCCCTACAACAAACTCACAGGCTCAGGACATGTAGCCTTAACAGTTCAAGTGTTTGGCGGTAACCCCATTTGCACAAAATGCGAGGCGCAGGAGAGTTCGCGGCGTAGTTGGTGTCCAGGTAGCGTCAGTGTTTCGCGGTCGTGCCTGTCTTCGCTGGTCGTCTCTGCAAGAGCTGGTGCCTCTTGTGGTGGCTGTGCCCCTGCCTCCGTGGAGTCCACCACGCTTTGCCACATCTGGTCGAGCAGGTTCTCCGCTTGGGTGCCCGCCACGTCCATCTGCGTTTGCTGCGGTGGTTCCTCGTCGTCTGGCACCACCACCACCGGGTGCCCCCAGAACTGTGTACTCCACGCTGTCCGCTTTCTTGCTTGCTTGCGTTTGGGAGACAGGGTTGGCCCCTACACTCCCTGCACGCCGTTGTCCGAGTCTTGTGTGAAACTTGTAGCTTGCTCTCACTCTCTCTCTCTCTCTCCCTCTCTCTCGTCAGCGCTGGCAAGGCCCCTTGGCCTCATGCCGCATGGGCTTCAATCTGTTGCGGGGCTTTCAAGGGGAGTGATGCTTTCGATTGATGTCTCCTTGAAGCATGCATTTGGGTATCTTGAACATGTGTGACTTCAAGGACATCGGCCGATTTGTCGGCAATAGTACAGTACAGATTTCGTGGATACCATCGCCACTTCCTTCCCCTGCTCGAACAGGATTGAGAAAGTAGAACCATGACAGTAGGATACGTTTCGTGGAAGTGGCATGTATCTCTTATTATCTCTTGCTTGCTGGCTTGCTTGTTTGCTTGCTTACTGAGGGGTATGGGGTCCCTCAGAAACCCCTGCCCCGAAAGCCTGCCCCCACAAGGTTCGCGATGTCGGTCTTCAAGGCCCATTACGGGGCTGAGCCATACCAACATTCCCCAAATGTGGCTGTTGACCCCCCCTAACACGCAACAAATGACCTAACACAGGGGTGAAGGACTTAGACTTCTGGTTGAGGTGAGGTAGGCGAGCTTGGGCTTTAGCGAAGTTTGCGCTGAACTCTCTCTCTCTTCTTTTCTCTGTCCCTCTCTCTGCCTCCACGACAAGACCTTCGTGTTGCATCCAC
Organism: Symbiodinium sp. CCMP2592; assembly: GCA_905221615.1. Classification (NCBI taxonomy): domain Eukaryota; class Dinophyceae; order Suessiales; family Symbiodiniaceae; genus Symbiodinium; species Symbiodinium sp. CCMP2592. The sequence continues at coordinate 263,252 of CAJNDT010000012.1, read as the reverse complement.
TCACGCAAGGCATGGGGCGATGCAAGTCCAAGCAGCCTCGAAGCCAGGCAATCTGCTTGTGGACAACACCAACATGAGAATTGAGCAAGAATTGGGCAGCTGCCACACAACCGGTTCGCTGAAATCGGCTGTTGTGTTGTGCGGCCTACAACCCAAGGCCGCCAGGGACTGCAGGGCACATGCATCACGGTGGAAACCTGCTCTCCGAGCTCATGCGCGGGCACGTCTCGCCTCCACAAGAAGATTGGCTGAAGACTCTTTTTTGCGAAAACATGTCGCGGATTTTCTTTTTGCACGATGCGCTGATCTGACACATGCTGAGGTGCGAGCTCAAGACTTGCGATGCGCTGCTCAACTTCGGGTAAATCTCGACATGGACAGCCTGCAAGCTCCAATTTCCGCTCTGTGGCGACAGGTACCGCCTTCGTTGCGGCCATGGCATCGTCACGGAAATCGCTCATTTAAGCGGCTCGAATGCTGGCCTTGCACTTCATCATCTGTCCCATTACACGATGGTCCGAGAAAGAAACACCGAACACTTGCATGCAACAAAAAATAATGACGAAGCCGCATCGAAAAAATGCTGCGCACCGAGAAAAACACCTACTTCAATCCGATCCTTCAGGCCAGGGCTGTCGGGGACACTTTTCCTTCGGGCTTTGAGCTTGCCCTTAAACTTGCGTGACGAACCGCCACGAAAGAACAGAATTGAAAACTGTGCCAGCGTAGATCCCCCAACATTGATAGAGCGCCACGACGACCATGAGAAGCACTATGGCACTATGACCAGGACAATAGCTTCCTTTTCGGCAGCCTGTTCAGAACAGCTGACGGAGTGTCCAAACCGATCCGACGGGCTGAATCGAATCGTAAACTATACTGTCGCCCTCTTCTTACATACGCGAAGACCTTACGGCTGATTACTGACAGAGTGGCTTGGTACTCATCACCGCTGCTAGACATGGACAGCGAAAATGCACCTCGCACTGCTGAGGCAGCCATTGCCTGAGAGGCTCAGGGCAGGTCCCATTTCAGAGCCAAGGAAGGCGTTGGAGGCTCAGAGGGCTCAGGGCCCCGCTCGTTTGGCAAGCCGCGGACCATTTCTACCCGAAAGCACGCGGGCATGAGGCGCCTGAGCACCGGGGAAGCACGTCTTGATATTACGCTCTCGCAACTCGGACATGACGAGGTGTCGGTCTTCGAAAGCACGTCTTGATTGAAGCTTGGGGAACCAAGCTTTGGACTGAAGCATCTCCTCGCTTAACAGTGGCTTGTCCATCAGCACCTTGTCTGAGGCATGCTCTTAAAAATGCATCCTTCTGAGGCCAGTCTCGCAGAATTCTGCATGTTGCATTCCCAGGTCCACGCAAGCACATCCAAGCTGTAAAGCCCAGCAACCTCAGTGCAAGAGCTTGAACCCAACAGGTCGTTGCATGTGCACAGAAACTACACTACACATGCTGTCAAGGCACGCCGAGCGAATCTGTAAAGGTAGCTGCCACCGCGTTGCGCGGGCGAAGCCGTTTTGACCTCAAGCGTGCGGGCACTGTGCGGGCTCTAGCGGAGCTGGCGCATTGCTCCGCTTCGACGCCTCGGCGGCTCTCCAGGGTGGTAAAGCTCCGGACCTCAGGGCAGATCGCAGATCAGCACGCAGACTTGCTCCAAGCAACTGCTTGATTTTCGCTGGGTGGCTCAATGCCTTGCTTCCGGTAAGAAGAAGTGGTCCCAGGCATATCCTGGCCTCAAGACTTGAGAAGAGCGTGTGCTGGGGCTGGTAGGTTCTGTCGTTCACGAGGATGGTGACTTGTCTAGTTTTTCAAGACCAGGTGATCAGTTGAATGCCGGTGTGCCTGGCTGGCAATCTCCCGGCCGCCTGTGCTCTAGTTGGTTAGGACATGGAACAACTGGCTCGCTGGCAGTCTCAAAAGACGTCGCAGCCTCTGAAAACTCGCCACAGCTTTCCGTGTCGGTTTGTAGAAGCGCGTCGTTTAAGGGAATGCACATGCATGCTCAAGGACATGAGCATGAAGGATTGGAGCCGCAAGTGCCTTCCAACGCAACAGTGATGGGCAGCTTGGCTTGCTGGATGCCTTTCACGAAGTCGAAGGTGACCTGCTCATCGTCTCGTCATGTTTATGCTCCCTTTCGCCAAATTGTTGCCTACTACTTTGCAACGCATAGCAGGGTGGTTGAGGCTTTGGCATTAAAGCTTCCCAGGTCCTTCTCAACACTTGCCGTTTGCGCACCTCGTGGGCCGTCAAGCACTGGGAAGCGAAGCTAGTCAGGGCATTGCAGGTGACATCATCTTTGGAGGAAGCCCAGCTTGCCGTCTAGTGCTTCTGCTGAAAATGCTCGGTACGCAAACACTGGGGCTGGGAGAGACTAAACTCCTCGGTCGACAGATCTTAAGGAGTGGGGATGGCCACTGTCGCTTCATATGGTGGGTCCCACAACCAGCCGAGAGGCTTGCAGAAAGGAAACTGTTCAACACTTGTCTGACTCTCGCACACTGGATGCAAAGACATGATGGCCTCGCAACCGAGACTGGCGAACAGCGGTGTAAGTTCATTTAGATTTGGGTGACAGTGGAGAAACGTCAGGACTTCTTCCTGATGTGTGCGTGTTCACGAGGGCTTGCGGGATTCTTGCTACGTGTCAAGGTATTCCGGGTCTCGAACTGCGCCCACCTGGACCGGCCTGCAGTACCGATGCCGACACAGGCGTGTTCCTTCGACATTCACATACGTGTGCTGTCAGCCTGGCGCTGCCTGGTCTCGCCAGAACTCAACGACACCTCGAAAAGCAGAGATGCCAGGTACTCTGTTCTGCACTGCCGCGCACCAGTGGGCTTCGTCTTCCAAGCATCGGACTGCTACCGGAGCCGCGAGATCTCCATTAGCACCCAAGAAGGGCCTCGTGGCTCTGATAGCGACAGAGCTTTGGCAGCTTTGTGCTTGTCGAAAGACGCTGCCATGCGAGTCTGAGGGGAGGACAGCGATACGGAACATCCACCGACTGACGGATGAAAGCTAGCCTGCCTCGCTAGCTGTAAGCATTTGCCAAGCTCGCCAATGCAGAATCTAGCAATCTAGTAGCCTGCAGCAGCCTGCGGCCGAGAGGCAGTTGAAGCTTGAAGGCGACGTTTCTGGGCTCGAAGTCCCAAGAGAAAGGCTTGGCCATTCAAGGATTTCTCCTTGCGCAAATGCCTAGGACACAGCAGTCAGCCTTTTACTGGCAGCACGAATGCGTGTTCATGACACTGAGCTGCCCTGCAAGGTGTGCAGGGTCGTGCAAGCTGGCAAGCGGCTATTGCCGAAATTCGGAGTGAAACGCTAACTGCCCATAACTGCAAGGACTTCGGAGAACATTGAGCGCTGCGGCCGCAGGGAAGCTCGATTGGATAAAAGACGCCGCGGTGCAAGCGAAGGGCTCAAACACCTTCCCGGCAAGACAGTAGACCCTGAAGCCCTGGAGGATGAACGGGCCAATCCGTTTCACCTGCTGGGGACATGCAGCGCACGCAGGCTGCGGCTCGCGGCAGTGAAACCATGCACAACGCTGAATGCTTCAAATAGTGTTCAATCCGAAGCAGTAGAATGCAGTAGATACCCCATATAGCTTACATATGCTTACATGATACTTACATGAGTTCCAGCTACTGCATCACCCAACAGCTCAAAGTCTATATGCACGTCTGCGGGAAGGCAACGACGAAGATGCGCGAGCTAGATCTCCTCCTTAGCGGCACATCTCGCCAACACTTTCAAGGTCAGCAAAGAAGCATCAACACGATTCATATGACATGTCTTGTCTTTCATGTGCCCGGTGCTCTCAAGTTGCACCATGACAACTCGAAAGTCGCATAATTTTACTGGCCGCAAAGTGCAACCCAGGCTCACTCTGCACATTCTTGTATATTTGGGCCATCAAGCCACCAGTCCTTTCAAGGAAGGACCGGACCAGGAGAAGACATAAGGATCGTTAGCGACCGGCGTTCTCTGGCGAAGCCGTGTCAGAGTCCAATTTCAACATGCTTCTCAAACTTTGCAGCACCAAGGCCGGCGCACTCCGCAGCCTTTGCCTGCGCCAACCTGGCAAAGGAACTTCTGAAGCACGTCACAACTCCGACGTCACTGGGGATGCTGCGAACTTCTTACTGTCCCACATCTTTGAAGCCTGCCACAAACAGTCAGCAGCGCATCTGTCAATATCGTGAAAGCCTGCACTAGAGTGCTCTGAGGATGGCACAACCTGTTTGTTGTGCATGTCTGTGTTGAGCATTAACCTGCGCTGGGTTATGGCGGTTATGCCGTCATCTATGCCGTGCCGCTACGTCTGAAGGGGCACGGGCGTTGTATAGGCGAGGCCGAAAAGGACCTCGTCTGGTTTGCGATATGTCTGACGCCTGAGCCAAGCGGGCATCACATGAGGGATCCATGGCCACGGCAATCCGTATCATATAGGGGCCCATAGAGCTTTGTTTGAAAGACGAAGATATCTACACTGTCAACTTGCTATACACACGCACTTACTGAGTCGACCATGTAAGCCACTTGGTGACAGCTTACGAGCAATCTTCGGAAGGCAAAGCAAACAACCAATCATGTTATAAGGGATGATAGGCTTGTCAGGCTTGTTACTGGTGTTCCATTGGCCTCGGCGGACATGCTAAATTACATGAACGTGACAAAAATGCGATTAGAATTAAAACCACATGTTGTTAAACGTGCTTGAAAACGTGTCTCGCTTCTCTCACGTTTTTCGCAACCCGTCGTTCGCGTTTTCTTGACTTGTTCCAAGGGGAAACGTCTTTTGGAGTTTTACGGTTCTTCACGTTTTTTCATGTTTCCGCACATCCTTTGTACGTCGTATTTACAATTTTAACAACCATATTCAGCCACCCCAAAGCGAGCGCCGACTTTGATGATAGGCAACTACGTAAAATCTTCTGCATGCTGCATACTGGCCGTAAAGTGCGCAAGACCAAAGCAAACACACCCCTGGTTCACCTGTTGTTGCAGGCGGGCACCCCAGCCCTGCGTGGCTCTTCGCTGCTCTGAGGACGGGTCTCCTTCTCGGGAAGCATCGATGCCTCGAAACCTGGTTTCAAGAGGCGCTTCCCCAATTGCCACGCAAGAGGTGCACGACTAGGGCGGCTGACACGATAGGAATGCAGCATCCGCAACCTCGCAGTGAGGCATGATAATTACACGAAAGCGACACGAAGCATCACGAAGGCTAGGGCGGCTAGGCCCGGCTAGGGGCTGGAGGAGTCAGAGGCCGATGCAAGCGCTTCTGCGAACGCCTCAATGACCCGCTGGACAGGGTCAGCCTGCGTCCACCGAAACGCAGCAAGACGGAGGCAGAAATGCACTGCCTCGAGCTGCGACATCTTGATTGCATTGGCGAAAAATGAGCGCATGGCCGATCTCAGTTGAAATGCATGAAACAACAGATAGTCGTTCTGTCCCTCAAGCACACCGCATCCAACCATTCAAAGGTGCAGACACAAACAAATTACCGTTGCTCTTGTCATCAGCGGTAGACGACACGCCACCCACCATGCCCAAGATCCAGTCCTCGGTGCTTCACAGAAGGAGGACGGGACACTCCAATGGTAGCATGGACATTCAAACAGCATGGGTTCACTTTGAACCACAGAGGCTCAATGCCAGCTTGGGGGCGGACAGTTCGGCTCATCCGTCTTCTGATGGACCTAGCAGTGCCAAAACTACGTCGCGAGGGTTCACACTGGACCGATTGAGCTTGGAACTGAGATCGAGCTCGGGGTCGCGAAGAATCTGAAGTCGCAGCCGGCCCAGCCGAATTACTCCGTGATGACCTGAAAACACAGTTACTACTCTTTTCAAAACTCTTTTCCGCAGACAAAATCGCTGCAGCAAAAACGACATGACATTCCCAGGCCGCATGTGCACTATGTTCGCTCTGCTGTCCGAGCACGACAATTACGGTAAGTAGAGAACTGCCGGCTGCCAGGAGAGCTGGCCGCGCTTTCCTGCGCGCGATGCAAACTTGCCTAAACCCTGATTTCCTGCTTCCTATCCCCCCGGGGCTTGATTCCCACATGCATCAGAGAGGCTCCGCAAAATGCAAAAACAGATGTGCCGCCTCTGGGATCTCCAAGGTCTGCCTCCATTCCACACGCCTGTGCTCACATACTCGAAGCTCGAAGGACTGGACAGCTATGCCTGTTCAATGTCATAATCGTAAGTGTTCCATTCCACACAGCTTGGCTCCTCACCATTCAGACTCCCACAACTTCGTGTATGCCTAGCGGGCATGGCCGGCTGAAGGCGGACGAAATCTGTAAGTCTGCGGAGCCTTGAGCAGCTCCTTGCAGTGTGGCTTGGGGCTGCCTCAACCGCCAGCCGCTCAAGTGGCAGTGGAAGCGCGTCTTTCACAAAGCATCTGCAAGTGTAGAGGCTCAGCCACACACTCAGAAAGCGGGCGAGGTTCTGCCTGTCAACCTCAGACTACACATGCTCCGATGCCCAACGAAAGTGATTGCTTCTGGGCAAGGTACCAGGGCGCAGTGGGCCGCCTGCAAATAAGCCCAAGCCTTGAGAACATGTTGAGATCTCGTCTCAAACGCTGCCATAGCGTAGTTTGCGGCTCCGCTCATGGCTGTGCTCTGGCCGCGCCTTCTGCTCCACGGTCAGATCCACATCAGGGGAGGGCTCTGGCCTGCAATTGCTTTGCGGCTTTGCACCGGGCACCAGCGGCAACAAAGGCTGCCGACAAGGAGATGTCAACGGCCAGTTTCTCAACCTCGGCTCACTCTCGGCTCGGACCGTGACTTTTCGAGCCTGCAGCTACCAAGTTGCCGGCCCCTGTTCCTTTAAAGCCGGGAATAACAAACAGATCAAAGATATTGAGAAGGAGATAAATTTGGAGTTTGTTCGCAGTGTTGTGCCGGTCTCCTGCTGTGTCCTGCATTTCCTGTTCCGCCTCCAGTGCGCCTTGTTTCTACCGTAGGGGGCTAGGACGGCTCTTGCCTGAGCCCACACCTGCCCGTGAGAGACTTCCGATAACAAAGCACGAGGCTGCTCCTCGACTACGGGCGGAGTCGCAGGCACTCTACAAAGCTTTGAACGGCTTGGTTTCATGTGCCATGTCTGCGGTTTATCATGACATATTACTATAGTGCCGCTGATACCGTCACAAGCAGCAGTGTATACTACTGCCAAAGCCTGCGGAACAACAATGCTACCAACTCAAGGGAGGCAGTCTTCCACTTGGTTAGGTTTGGCTTCGCTTGACCAGCGCAGGAACGAGGCTTGGAGGGGAGGGGGTGAATTATCCAGGGCCCCCATGCACAGCTCCAGTGCACTACTCCAACGAAGAGAAACAAACAACATCCCGCTAGTTGTGACTCGGCCCTAGAATGCTAAATGGTTTTCGCGAGCCAGGCATGTCGAAGGGGTTTACTGTGACGACACGCGACTGTAGCTGTCAAGCCTTTCAAGATATGAGGACATTGTTTTTCTAAGGTTGTAAAAACTGGATGAAAACATATGACAACGGTGACATAGGTACTAACTAGACACCACGTGCCTTTACGGTTTTCAAGCACTATGCCGCCATAGGCTGGGAGAAGTTGATCGGCCAAGCAAAAGCATGGAAAGCCAAGAATCAGCAAGACTCCAGCGAGCCAGTAGCTAAGAAGTCAGAAAAGCCACAGCCAAGCAGCAACCTGGTCGGAAACCGGCAAAGCCATGAAAGCCTGGAAGCCATCTCTGTCAAAGAGCAGAGGGTCTAAGAGACCGGGAAGCCACAACGCCAAATTCCAAGGAGCAAGCCAGCGAATACGCCATAAAACAAAACATCACCGTGGAAGACCGGATTTGTGCTGGGCGCGCTGCGGCTATTCGTTGTCGAGTGCCTTCAGTGTTGCTTCGCGCACGCACCTGGAGCAAGCGATAGGTCTCTGGGCTCTGTGCAACGCCTCCGCCGCTCCAAGAAGCACACGTCGGCACCATCTACTTCCATCATCTTGCCCGTTGCCATGGATTTGAAATGGACCTTGCAACAAATTCTGGAAGTTGACCACATGTTCCTGCCGTGACTTGCACGCGACTTGCTTGCTTCCAGGTCAGAGTCAGAAACTGCAGGTCCTTCACCCGAAGAGAATCGGAAGAGCAAAGCTTAATGAGGGCAACCAAAGCAAGTACTGTAGATTGGTGCCAGCGTCATGTTCTCCAAGGTGCCGGCTGATGTTCCAGACAACACTGCCGCAGGTGAAGTAGTCTTTGCCTATGTAGACACAAGTCACAACCAGCTTTTCTCCGTTTGACGCCGGCTGAGTCTGTGGCCACGAAGCGCATGGAGGTGTCCGATCCTCCGTCGCCTCTGGGCTCCACAGCCCGACGGCAAGAAGTCCTTTGTGCTCCCAGAGCAGGTCCTGGCCTTTCTGCAACAGCCCCACATCCCCGGATGGCAATACGCCAAGCCTCTCAAGCTTGTTTGCAAGTAGCGAAGCTTGAGACCGTCAGACAGGATTTGGAATGCGAACGCTGTCGCAAAGGCTAGGGGGAATGCCAAAGCGCGCGTCCATCTGCGGAGTCCAGCTTGAAGCCCACTCGGCCTCGAGAATCTTGGAGGGAATGCAGCAGGCTGACATTTCACGTTGTGCTGACGTAAGCTCACGGCAGTCATTCTTCAAAGCGGGACCCTTAAACTCAATGACCTCAATCGACCAGTATTTCAAATTTCCCGCGCCAGAACACAACGACACGGTGCTTGAAGGTGGAATCTCAGACCATTGCAAACGCCGCAGCTTGCGTTCGATCGGCTGCATTGCACAGCACTTGCGTGCCTCGCTGCATGAAGCCCTGTGTTGTGTCTTGTGGTTCGAAGATGTTCGAATATCGAACTCTCACAGCTGGGACAATCTCAGCAGCTGGCCATCTTTGACAGCCATCCTGCAAGGGAGGTGCACGGCACACCGGGATTTTGTCATTGCACATGGCCTACGGCACTGACACAATGTGACGAGAATGCGGCAAGCCATACAAGCAAGGCAATCGCACACTGAAATAAAAAGCAGTGTCTCCATCGACCGGTATGGCCACGAAGATAAACCTCATCTGTGTGGGCGAGCGAATCGGCAGGGAGGCACATGGGTCTCGATCCAAAGCCTGGAAAGAAGGACTAGTACTCGTACTGACAGCACTACCAACTACTGCCACTCTACTGCTCCTGCTGCTGCTACTGCCTACTACTGCACTACTTTACTACTCTGCCGCTACCACCGCTACTACTACTACTACTACTACTACGACGACTACCACTACGACTACGACTCCGACTACTTACTACTACTACTACTACTACTACTACTACTACTACTACTACTACTACTACTACTACTACTACTACTACTACTACTACTACTACTTCTACTACTACTACTGCTGCTACTACTACTACTGCTACTACTACGACTACGACTACGACTCCGACTCCGACTAATTACCTACTACTACTACTACTACTACTACTACTACTACTACTACTACTACTGCTACTACTACGACTACGACTACGACTCCGACTCCGACTCCGACTACCTACTACTACTACTACTACTACTACTACTACTACTACTACTACTACTACTACTACTACTACTACTGCTACGACTACCACTACGACTCCGACTACTTACTACTTACTACTACTACTACTACTACTACTACTACTACTACTACTACTACTACTACTACTACTACTACTACTACTACTGCTCCTGCTCCTGCTCCTGCTCCTGCTCCTGCTCCTGCTCCTGCTCCTGCTCCTGCTCCTGCTCCTGCTCCTGCTCCTGCTCTGCTCCTGCTCCTGCTCCTGCTCCTGCTCCTGCTCCTGCTCCTGCTCCTGCTCCTGCTCCTGCTCCTGCTCCTGCTCCTGCTGCTGCTTCTACTGCTATTGCTACTGCTACTGCTACTGCTACTGCTGCTGCTAACTCCTACTGCTACTACCACAGCTACAGCTACCGCTACTGTTACTCCTACTGCTACTGCTACCACCCTCCTGAAAACAGCCTATCTCCCCTTACAAGCCCCCGCACCCCCACACCGCTCTGCCAGAGTCTAGAAAGCTTCGCTCCCTCTACAGCTGCGCGTGATCTGCCTGGCTTCTTCAGGGCGCTGGAAGTCTTTGGCGGAGGGAGGGCGCAAGACACAGTGCCAAAGTAGACCTCAAACCCTGTAGACGCAGAGACACGGATAATAAGTGGAGAGAGATACAAAGAAAGAGAGAGAGAGAGAGAAGAGAGAGAGAGAGAGGAAAACAAGAAAGAGAGATCCGCCGACCCAGCCCTGCGGCATGACGCACCTCGATGAGCTGTGCGGCTTCATTTGGTCCGTTCTGTGCGCTGCCGTGCCGTGCAGTTTGCGCGAAGAACTGCTTGCGTGCTTCTTTCAGTACCTTCTTCCTAGCCGCGTTCCTTCGGACCCCAGGTACCACACGCCGGTTCCAGTCTCCAGAAACATGACATGCAGTTCAAATTAGTGACCATAAGTTCTGTTGCTCGGGCATACCACCTCGCTTCGAAGAATTCACGAGCCCGTGCGCATCCTGTGCACGCTGCATCACCGCGTGCCCTACCAGTAAGCTCGCTGCTGTGTCGTGTGGCTTGATCTGGCCACTCAAACCGACACTGTCCAGAACCTCCTGGCAAGGATTCAAGCACAATCGCAGCCAAGCAGAAACATTCAAGAGATCATCGTACCAAAAATATGTGTGACTTCTGCAAAACTACCCTTGAAGCCGTAAATATCTCCTCTTTGTGGTTGTCTTTCGTGGCCAACATTTCCAATATCTCGAAAAGCGTCCATCTGTCGCCCTCCTGCATATGCACTCGAAATGCTCGGCCCTGTTGGGCACCTTCTACCCTGGCAGAAGATTATACTAGACGGACGTGACTGCAAGGCGAACGGCAGGTGAAACAGTTGCGAACCTCAGCGCCGAAGCCAGCCGATCTCTCCATCCTGGTCCTGAGATTTGGGGTGCTGCAGGTTCTCCTTGCACTTATGGCGCAGACACTGCTGCGACTTTCCTTCTCGACTGCCCTTTTTCGTGTCTGATTTTCATGAAGAATGCCCCGGCTTCACAGCAACGATCCGATCAAAAAACTCTGCTCTCGAGCCTGAGCCAGGCTTCGTGGCCTCCTTCCTCGGCAGCCTGAGCAAGAATACAACAAACCAATGCACTGGCGCCAAGGTCACGCACCTGTCCGGATCGATCTGGTGCCTGGCCGGGGGGTGTCGGCTCCAACTTCAGCTGCAGACGGCGGTAGCATCAGTGCCCAAAGCCTCGGAGACCTCGTCCACGACAGTGCTTGTGTCGGCCTCCTCTGCAGACCTCTTTGTTGCAAGGGCAGTTTCCTTTATTCGGCAATCCTGCACTTTGTCAGACTGTGGTCGCGACCACGGTGGCGTCGGCTCCTCTTAAAGAAAAATCGGCAAGGATTTGCTCACACTCTTCATTGCGTCCTCACTGCGTCCGCTCTCACCTGCGACAGTCTGCAATCATTCTGACGGATTGTGCGGATGGTTCCGCGCCGAATCACTCACCGAGACTGTCGATGGAGGCTGGGGCATGCAAGATGCGTGCCAGATTTGCTACAAGACTTTCGGGTCATGCCCGAATGGCGCCTTTAAATTGACTAGGCTGAGAACAACGGAATTGCTCGACTTGACCACTGGAGACTGAGCTTAGAGACAAGACCCCCGTCGGATGACTCATCCTGGGCCGGCCTCCGGCAGCGCTCTCCTCGGCAGGACAGGTCATGTTAGAAGGGAGCACGTGGAGCCAAAGCTCAGATCGCGGTACGGGACCGAATTTGACAGAGGCCTGAACTGTCTTTGCCTCTGCATCTTTGTGTTCCTTTTCTTCCTGCATCGATTCAGCAACCTTTGGCAGTTCTCTCCTGAGTCGGGCTGGCATAGCCTGGCCTTGTCTCCAGAAGTGCCTTTGGACCTGTCCTTCTTCTTCTTCTTCGGCTTTGCATCCCTTAGCACCACGAGAGCGCAGGCTCTGTCTTTGCCAGCCCCTAAAGATCTCGCAAGATGAAGCTGCCATAGGCAGGGCCTGTTGCTTTCCGGGATCAGCAGCACTGCAGGATAATTTAGGTATCGTAGAACCCTTCCTCTAGCTCAGTGGTGGATGCATTCTGCTGCCTTCTGCCTTCATTGCTTAGAATCCTGGTCTGCGGAAAGTGTGCCAAGATCTCAAGTGCTCTGGTCGTGAAGCGATCGTTTCACAGAGCTCCAAGGCCGTCGCAGGGGACCGTCTGCAGCCAAATCCGAGGACTGGGACTGTGCTGACGAGGATCGTGGCTTAGTTCAAGAGATTCTCTTGACAAGGCAGGCTCCAAGCGTCCCAGGCTGCAGACTCTGGGCTGTTCCTTTGAGCCAGCACTTCGCGACGGCCTTTTTGAGGCCAGAGGGTAGGTCGTTTCGAGACATCACGTCGCTACATGTGCCGGGAGGGCCCAGACGGGGTCGAAGCAGAGGACGGGCGCGACTTGGCTGCTGCGCTTGGCTTTGTTTGCCTGATGCGCAATGATGACCGGTAAGTCGAGGTACGTGCTGCACTGGGCAGAAGAACTGAGCTGCCAGCAGAACAGGAGCACCGCTCACATCAAGCCATGCGACACTACCTGAGTCGGCTGCGACAAATGGTTAGTAAGTGATGGTATAATGTAAGTGGACGAGGTCTCTTGACTATGATCGAGAAGGCTTCGTGCTTTATCCCGTCAAGCGAAGAAAGACAGCAGCCATGCATGCGGGACTCGCCTGCGCCAACAGCAGGACCGCTGTCGACCCTGCATCTGACTCAAATGCATTTTTCCGAATGCAGCTAACCGCAGCTGAACACTCGTCATCGTGAGACTGCTCTGTCGCAACTCGGCATGACAAGGCGAGTCTATCACAACTTGACAAGTGTCACCACAGCCAGCATGCTCAAATGTTGTCAGCTTGGCGTTGCTGTCGTGCGAGATCGCGGCATCCACCCTGACCAACCCAGCGTGGGCCTTGGCAAAAGAGCATTGCTAGGCCCCTAGGCATCAATCTTCTGTTGCACGTTGATGCTCCACAGGATCTGGACAGATGTGGTCCATAGTTCGTAGGCCGACGACACCGACATGCTCATTGATCGAATGGTAGTGAGGTCTCAAACCATCAAGCAACCCATGGCATTACCAACTGCGTGACACAAGTCTGAACATGCAAGAAGGTGTTGAAGCTCTTCGAACTGCAGCAGATTTTTCGACCGCGACTGAAGGATCAATATGCATGGCGAGTGGCCCATCGCCAGCGACAGTGGCACGCGAGCCAGCCTGTCGCGCCCGCGCAAGATCGCCCAATTTTGACATTGAACAAAGTTGCCTCTGCCCGGAGTGCTGCAGCCTGGGAACACAGTTGGTCCAGGGATCTGCACCTTTTTCCTGAACTTGGCCAGGGACGAGAGTGCCGTTCCGCATGGTGGGTGCAAAGCAGTCCCACCTCAGTAAGTGCTATGGCAGCTTGCAGTAGGTGGACCTTCTCGCTTGTCACGACGTCCGCTTGGGGCGCTGCAGCACAAGCTTTGCTAGAGCCTGATGTCACGTGTACCGCACCGGACACTGTGTCTCGCTTGCTCCGCTACAAGCAGCACACGGGGAGCTGGCCCCCAAGACAATTGCTGGTGATGCCATGTTTCCTGCAGGCACCGTGCTGCCAGACCTGCAGGTATGCAATGAATCAAGACTCTCTGCAGCAGTATACAAGCTTACTTCAGACTGCAGCAAACGCCAAGAACAGTGCACAGAGCACTGGTCGAGAAACGCGAGGCCTGAGAACTTAGCTTAGGAAACACGCTTGCCATGATCTACCGGATTGCTCAGCCCGCATCTTGACGATGCATCTCCACCGGTCTGCCACCTCAGACACAGCATGACACAGCCACGGGCCAGAGATGCAACATGTGCAACATCGCAGCTGCCCGCTGGGTATCGAGCAAACTTCCGGCATCATTCCCAGTCAAGTCGGTGCGCCCTACAAGAAGTGATCCCGACCTCGCAGAGGGATCATCGAAGATCGGTGCATTGCACGCAATTTTCCAAGCAATGCAGCAGCAATTCTAAGCGCTTTTTCAGAAAGCATAGCATTGCTCGGCCCCTAGACCCGCTCTATCCTCGTAGAGGTGGAACCGCACTTGTGTGCCCGAGGACAGCGTTTCGCCGTTCAACACATCTTGTGAATGTACATAAAGCTGCCCTTTGTGGGCATACGCCTTGGGATGGTTGACCGCATGCTCTGGCTCTATCCAGCCCACCTGACCCTTCCAGAACACCACTTTGCCAGTAAGAGGCTCTGCACTGATGCGAGTCCGTGGCAAGTATGGGCCAGAGGTAGTCCAGCGCGGGCTTTGACCCATTTCCATGGTTGGTGCGGGGGCATTGGGAGGTACAACCTGAACGGCTGCTACCAAGTCAAAGACATGCTTCTCGGCACGGATGATGCTTTGCAGCTCGCCCTCAATAATGCAGGGACGTTGGCCTCGGACTTCCTCTCGCAGCAGCTGGATCTTTGCATTGGATTGCTTGCGGATTTGCTTCAGTACCCAGCCCTGCTTACCAATGACCATTCCTGCAGCTTCTGCACGAACGAATAGAACAACAGCAGTCTCTGTTGTGGGCTCTTTGCCCTCTGCGCGCAGTGCGTCCATCAAACGCCCGTGCACCAACTCTTGCACAATTACACATTGGTTATAGGTGCCGAATATCACGATGCGGTGGTGTCCAATGATTCGGTGCTGTCCCACCGTCTTTCGTGAAATCATGCGTACCTGACAGCCCAAAGTTGAGGAAATCTGCTTCAGTTGTGGGCCGCCCTTGCCCATGATCGTGCCAGCAAGCCGGTCAGGCACCACCAAATGCAGCTGCATCACTTCTGGGTCAGAGCTCGGTGGTGAGACTTCGCCTGTCGTTATCATCGAGATGGAACGCTTTGGAACTACCTGGAGGTTCTGTGGCACATCAACGCGTGGAGGAACTATGACTGGACTCACCGGACCCTGCTCTGTAGGAGCTGGTGGCTCTGGCCCTGGCACAGCAGCTCCAGATTCAATTTTAGCTGTGTGGCCCTGGCCCGCACATGCTTCACTGGGAACTGCCTCTGCAGGTGACTCTGTGGGTTTCTTGGCGGGCACGCTTGCCACCGGCTGGGGTGCAATCGGCCGCATGGAGGGTGAGGCACTTACAGATCGCGTCCGCTTCGGTTTATCCGACTTCTCAGCTTCATCTGGAGACTCCACTTCGTAACACAGCCATTCGTGGCGGCTCAAAGTTGCCAGGTCCGTTCGCTGACGTGGCTCCAGCTGCAGAAGTCCAAGCACCACGGACTTTGAGGTGTCACTGATCTTCAGCTTGCCAACGATCATCTGTAATTCTTCTTGCTTAAACGGAATCTTTGAAAAGGGGAAGTGCCCTGCAAGCAGGACAAAAAGGAGTACACCCAAGCACCAAAGGTCGGAGCTGAAGTCGTGCGAGTCCTCCCTGAGAACCTCAGGAGCTGTGTATGGCCGCGTGCCGACCGTAGATCGAGCTTCGCTGAAGCCAGCTCCTATTGCCTCCCAGGGAGACATCACTTCACGCCAAATGTAGACTTTTGACAAGGGCACTCTCAGGGGACTTAAGGTGACACATGGATCAGATCTGGAGCTCGCACCTAACTTTCACTAGTCGACCGGATTCATAGATCATGGGAATAAGGCATCCTCGTATTTCGGGATCGTTGCCCTGCCTTGGAAAGGCCAAAGTCCGTAATCTTCACAGTGTAGAGAATCAGTGGACGTTCACGGCGCTCCCCATGCACTAGAACGTTCTCGAGCTTCATGTCCCGGTGAATGACCCCCTGTCCTCACCCAAAGGCTCCGACTAACATTAATCAATAGCCTTCTGACATCGTCGTTCTGTCAATGATGGCTATGCATAGGTGTTGTCGTCACTTTTTGCAGCTGGGCTCTTTGTGACAGCCAGCAACGACACTACTGCGGGCTCGACGTCTTCGGTCGTCCTAAGGTCCTAGCTTCCTGCCTTGTAGTATGCTGACTGAAACCGCGGGTGCGTCCCCTTGCGCGTGGGCTCCGTCAAGTCTGGATGTTTGGCACTCTCATCCACAAGGAAATCCGCGTTTCGGGCCGTCTCGGAAACCCAACATCATCACCAAGCAAGCGTCTTCCAAGGCACCATGCAAAAAAGGGAAGGTGGCCATGCTGTGCACTTCACGAGACCGCACTGAATCTTGACAACAAGAACGAGAGGAAGAAGAAAAATTTGAAGAAGCCAGAAGAACAACAGCAGCAGCAGCAACAACAACAACAATTGCAATTTTTGTTGAGCGTTGAGATATTCTGAACGAGCGGGCTTTGCTCATGCGGGCGTATCTGCAGCTTCGATGTGTGCCATGGGGTCTGCATCAACCTGTTACGCAAGGAAGGGGCAACAGAAGAACAAAAACAAAAGAAACTCCAGACCCATGCCACGCCCGGCCTGCCCATGCGATCATCGCACCTGCTTCATCCGCTTCCGGAGCAAAAGACCTAGATGTTCTCGACGAACTGATGTAGTTTTTGCCTAGCCATCAACTATAAAGTGAAAACACAAAAACCTAACCAGAACGAACAACAAGTCCTGTATTGGATCTTCAAAGCAGGAAACTATACTTATGTAGAGCGACGGAAGGAGAGAGTCAACTTCGACAAAACTGTAAAACTGTTGGAGGATGCGGCACGCCTTGAGCACGAGCTTCACGGAGACAGTTCACTTTTCCTACTGTCCCATGATACAAAGCAACGCACTTTTACATGCCTGCGGCGGTCACAACGGCAAGAGCCAACTAGGTCAGATGGGCCGTCACTCTTGGCACCCCTGGATGTTTGGCCCCGTCTGTAACAGGACAATAACGAACACAACTGGAGGCCGCAGCCGAAGCTCGCGACTCCATGACGCAGCAAACAGTTCCGATAAACGGCTGTACCCGGACGCGATGTGGAGCCGTACACAGCCGTACGAAGGTAGACAACATGTCGGGACTGAAAACGTTGGCCTGTTCTTCTGAACCTGAGTCTTGAAAACAAGTCTGGCCCGGCGGCCTGAGGATAGGCACAGGCCAGGTGTTCATCGGGCCAGCATTGGGAGGATGCTTTCAAGTTGCAAGCCGTAGACACGCATGCAGCTTGCCCAACCTCTCCTGTGTCTGACTTGTTCCCAGGCACTGCTTAACAGCGGTGCTGTGCCAAGACCTCTCGACGGTGTCGGAGGAACTCGATCGCACCGGAGGTACTTTCCGAAGCAGACAGCTCGAAAAGTTCAAGCGATCAAGCTGCTACTTGTGAGAAAATGCTCGCAGAGGTGCACGCCAGCAAAACTGCGCAGAGAAAGCTTTTGGCTGTCCCAGGGGCGAGGCACGGTCACGGAACCAGGCATCGTCCTGAAAGCTTCTTTCAAGGCGCCCAAGTTCAGAAAACGGCCAGTTGAGGGGTAGACTGCTCCTTGATGACCCTCGTGCTGCAGCTCCACTCGTAAGTAACAAACGCATTGGCACGGGCCGGAGGCCGGAGGAAAAACACCGAGGCACTGAGCCGCTGTCGGATCGCCACCCGCTATTTTCATCTATTTTCGCAACGCCAAGCGTAAGCCAAGTATTGCTCCTTCCACCGCGCGGACAGGTGGAAACCCTCCCCGCTTGCCTCCAGCTTATCCAGAAATTGCGTTCGCGAGGATCGCGAGGAGGCCCGGCAATTAGGAGACCAACGCTCCGAGAATATGGCTCTGCCAGTCCGCTACGATTCGAGAAAGAAGCCAGCTCCGACACATTATCCGTTGCGCCTGGAGCCCGGTTAACACGAACTGCACCGCCTGCTTTGAACCGTAGCGACAACAACAACAACAACCACAACCACAACAACACCAACACCCACAGCAGCAACGGCAACAGCAGCAGCACCACCACCAGCACCAGCAACAGCAAACAGCAACCAACGACCAACAATCAACAACCAGCCAACAAACAAACAAAAACAAACAAACAAACAGAAGCGCTAACAGACAAACAGCTGATTAGAAAGACGGACAGGCAGGAAGACAAGAAGCAGCAAGCAACACCACCGAAACCACGAAGAACAAGAAGAGGAAGAAGAAGAAGAATACGGAGAAGATAGGAGAAGGATAACTAGAGAAAGAAGGACCGCAAAGATACCAGGAGAAAGACGACTGCTTGTAGCAAGAGAAACCCCAATCACCAACATCTAGATTCAAGATAGGCATCGGGAAGACTACTTCGTCATGTGGCCTGACGTTGGGTGCCAACGTTCACTTAAGCATTCTGGCGCCGCGGTCTCTAGCGAGTGTCACGTGAAACCAGCTGAACCATGTGGTGTAGCTGAGAATTGGTGGAGATTGTCGTACCCAGCTAGCGGATGACACTTCTGCACTGTTCGATCCTTCGGAAAGCATGATCATTGCCAAGACACCGTGCAAGAATGCAAGCCCACCCGCCAGCTGCGCCAAGACAAAAGCAGCCTCACGCTCGTGCAGTCTGGGTGGCTCCCTGTTCGTCAGAACCTCGCATCCGCAGAACGTGGCGATGTGATGGAAGCGCAAAACAAGACTCAGTGGCTACGGTAGCTAGAGCTGAGCAAGGAAGCCCTGCGACTACGGCCTCACACAGCAGCTGTCCACATTCCACGAACATCGGCGACTGTTTGAGGCTTGATTAGGACTAGGCGCAGTGTACAAGTCACCACCACCGACCAGCTCTAGGACCAAGAGAAACCACTCACCTTCTTCGAAGGTATCCACCAGCCTCGACAAACAACGAACACGGATCGATTGCAAGAACACGCAGTGCATGAATGCACAATTGCAAAAGTCAGCTGTGCCGTCTAGCAGAAATGTTCAGATTTGTTGTGAACAGCGGCAAGTTGCTGAACAATGTTTGGGTGCGGTGGAAGACGCTTCAGAATCTCAACTTCCCGGCTCAGCTTCTTCTCCTCGCGTTCTGCATTGGGCTGGAGATGAAGCCTTCGCAGGTCCACCGCTTTGACGGCAAAGCCCGCGGCAAAGCCTCCTTCTGTACCCTTCTTATGGCACACGAAAACTTGGCCAGAGGCGCCTCTGCCAAGTTCGCGACCCCTTCTGTATCCATGGAAATATCGGGGAGGCTCGCCCGCTTTCACCTCCACCAAGTCCTCCTCATCACTACCACCCGTGACGTCCACCACCTCGGTGACATAGTCGTCACTGTCTGCATGAATGTTTACTATGTCCTCCACCTCCATGTGCACTGCCCGCCCCAGTGAACATGAGCCGGTGTGCTCTTGAGCCGATGCACGAAGCCAATTGGCAATACAACAGCTGATAGATGATAATAAGAGCAAGAAGCCTGAGAGAGTTGTCTGAACATGCATCTAATGTACTCCACTTTGAAGCTGTAGTGCTCTGCTTAGCGTTTCTGTAGGCTTGGGACCTGAGACGGGATGTAGCCCCTGGTGAAATCATCTACCCCGTCGCTGAGCAGTGCTGAGCAAGCAGCCTGCTGCCTGCGACCACGCCAAAGTGCCCGTTACCTGAGCACTTGCGCCTTGCGCCAAAGAAACTAACGTGCGACAAGGAAAGCCCGTCTGCCGGTTGAATTAATTTTTCTTCTGTTCATTGCTGATGTTTCCGAGTCAGTGAATTTGCAACTTCGAGTTGTGGTTGTGATGATTTCAGGCATGGCAGTTGCAGATCAGCAGATCCTACCAATGCTAGGCTCCACGCGACAAGGCTTCGGCTACTCGACTTGAAGACAGTGTGCGGCACACAAACACGCACGGAGGCAGACACACGCGATCATCGGCGTACATTGGCACACACGAGATCCGCAATTAGAAGTGCCAGTGCGTTGTCAGCATCGTTTCACCAAGCACGCCAGGCTCTTCCCCAGCCATGCCTTGGTATAAGTGAGAGGTGTCAATTCGCAGTAAGCTTTGGTTTAGAAACAGGGCGCAAGCGCGCGCACACACGCACACAGACATACTTCATTTTGTAGTCCGAGGATGTCCGAAGATTTGGCAGGTCCTTGGCTTTGACATGCTTCTTTGGCTGCGCACTGTTTGCGTTGTTGCTATTGTTCCGGTGAGCCATCGCACGGTGCGGATGCACTTATGCTTATGCTGCAATGGGTTCGTTGGTTTTTGAATCTGCAGGAAGAGCTGGTGCACTCTTACTGGGGCTTTTGGTTCAGACCCACGCCACATCCAAACGAAGGCAAGCAAGGGTCACCAGCCCTCGCTTCTCATCAGGTTTCATAGTTTCATATCTTTTTTTGGTAAGGTCAGGAATCCGATGCCATACACGCTCCATGCACCCTGACGTGGAAAAATCCTTCGCGAGCAAGAGACTGAGCAACAAACGACTGATGTCAGACGATTCGGCCAGCAAGGAGGCACCGTCCGCCTGGCTTGTGAAGCTTTACATGCTGCACAAAGGAGAATCTCTACTCTTCTTTGTTGACATGGTGGTGGCCCAGACTCCAAAAGAGATCCGAGACCGTCTCAAACGAAGCTTTCAGCTCCAGGCGAGGAAAACACCACCTTGGCGGTTGCTCTTCACCTGGCATCTGACCTGGACACACTGCACACGCTACTGGTTCAAAAAGTCATTGTCCGAAAACCCATCGGTGCCAAACCATCGAAGCCGATGCTCCATCTACCAGCAACAAGCCGTTTCCTGGCAGCACGTGTTGCACGCTCCCCACACCGTTCATGAATCCGCCATGACCAAACAAAGCAGCTCCAATTTTTGCAGGTGTCTTTGCAAGTATCAGAGACAACAGCCTGTCGCCCCCGCAAGAGAGCATCCGATCAGCAACAGCTTGGACTCCCCGCCTCACGAGCGAAAAACTGGCCGTGCAGACAATCCGATCTCCCGTCAATCTTGGAGGCAGCGCCAGCTGCCCGAACGCAGTGTGTGGGCACCTGGTTTCCCCAAGAACTTCAAAATGCCCACCAGCTGAACCCTGTGGAAATGGGTGGATACATGCTGCTTGGTTTTTCTCTTGGATCCTGCATCATTTTGTGCTGCTGCCACCGGGGGGGTGGGGGGGAGGGCTGGCTTCGAGGCAAGATACTAAGGAATTCCATCCAAATGCTGTTGCTTTGAAGTAACTACAGCAATGCAGAATGCCAAGTTAGTCCCTCAACAATAGGAATAGCAACAGTAGAGGCAGTGCTCGTGGTGGTGGTGGTGGTGGTGGTGGCGGCGGTACATGCGAAGCTAGCGTCCTGCCCGTGCCTTTGTAGGGAATGTTGGCAGGCTTGGTTATTGCATCCTAGAAGAAGATGGTAAGCCTCTCTCTCTCTCTGCACGCTGCCTGTCCGAGGCTGAGCATTGCCCAGCACGCAAGGAAAAGATTGGATCCTAGCTGCGGAATGGAAAATCGTGCGCCGCTAGGTCTATGGGTCGGCAAGCCACTAACCCTAAAAGGATATGTTGAGTGACAAACTCAAAACCTGAAAGGACACGTCGATTAAGAAACCCGAAACCCCAACAAAACGAGATGTTGTCTAGCCAAGCCCTGACGGAAACGGGAAAGGAAATGTTGGCCCTCAAACCCCAAATCCTAAACATAGATGTTGGTTCACAAAGCCCGAGCCCGTAAAGGATTGACAAGCCCGAAACCTTGAAAAAATGATGGTGTTCTTTGGCAAGCAACAAACCAAAGAGTATGATTGTCAGGTTATCATGGTTGGCAAAGAAAGGGAGATGCTGAACATCATAAGGGTTGGCTGGCAAAGCCCAAGCCCGAGAAGGAGTGACAAGCCCCAAACCTGAAAAATAATGTTGGTGTTCTTTGGCAAGCCACAGGCCCAACAGCACGATCAGATTATCGTCTGGCGACGCCCAAACCGTCAAGGCAGATGAGACAGATTGTGAATGTTGGTTAGTAATAAACCCAAACCCTCACAGACGCCAGACCTTAAGGCGTTCCTGATGAGACATTGGTCCCCAAGGGTTCAAAAGGAGATGTCGAGTAACAAACCCCGAACCCACTGGTAGCGTTCATAAACTTTTTCCTTCGTTCGTGAGTTGTATAATTTGCTCCATTCACGTCTATCGTTTCACTCTTCTCTTGCTTTCATTTGGTTATGTCGTTCCTTTTTATCGTAGTACTTACTGGATGTTTCTCTCATTATGCTGTTTGTTTGTGCTTTCGTTGGGTCTTGAATGGCGTGTTCCCTCCTTTGTTGCTGTCCACGTGGCTGCCTGCAGTTCCCAACAATAAACAAAAGCCAAGAACGACAGCGGAAAGTCCAGTAAGTCATCAAACAGAAATAGCTTCCGCTGGCCCCAGGCGACTCAGGATCTAGCAGATCCGTCCAGCTGGACACCGTGCACCTGCAGATCCTGAGGGTCTTACAGCGGGCTTCTATGAGGGCTTCTACTTGGAGGCCCCAACTCTAGCCCATGCGGTTGCAGTTTGGGGTCCGGGCGCAATCCACCAGCACAGGAGATCCTGTCTCCACCTAGTCGGGCAGTGCGCATACATTCTGTGAAACTCGGTGCACCGCTGCGCCTGCAAACAACAAGCTGGCGTTGATGCAGGCCTGGCCAGGCTTCACAAGAATCAGTCTCAAGGCCCTCGGACTGAAGCTTCTAGCTCTTGGGGCCGATCGAGAGAACCAAGTTCAAGCGCCAAAGCCTGAAGGACCCACCCAACTTGATGGGTCAGAGCGGAAGTCTAAAAGCCGCAACATGAGACGCAAAATGCAAACTAATTCACGCACGAGCTGGACTGTGAGCAGCTAAGATTTCAGCGCGCAGCTCTCGGCAGTTTGGATGATGACCTCGACTCGAGAAACTAGATTCGCACGACATGCTCAGATTCCACTACTAGCGTTACTAGCGCTCGACCACTGATCCACCAGGCGGTCCGTGCAGCTCACCTCGTGATTCGACGCCTCAAAAAATGTCAAAAGCGAGCTGTAAAAAAGGCGGACTGAAAATAGCTGAGCCAGGTTGCTTCCTGAATCGCCTGTTAGCGACTCACCTGCTTGCACGGCCATCGCAAGGAGCCACAGAACGTGAAGCAAATCTTTGCCTGCAAGTATGACAGGCTTATCCAATACAAGGGGCTCCTGCACAGGTCATGGCATCAGGTTGCTCGGCTCAAGGCACTCGGCATCTGCTGGCTTATTTCGGCCAGGAAGTCGTATTCCGGAATGTGTCCGTGTAAATGCTTTAGGCGCCAGGGCTCCTCGAGCACAACTTTGCCCTGCAATTGGAGGAACGTGAACCCGTCTGATGGAGCTTCACGCACGGCTGCTCGCAGGTCGCGCCTCAGTACGTGAGCGATCGAAGGGGATGCATATGCTATCATAATCTATCATATTATGCTCTCCAGCGTAGGATTCGAGAAGAAGGTCTCCTTCTGCCATCTGCTCTTATCCACTGTGTATCTCTCAGTTCGCTCGGACCACGGGTGGTTGGCCAGTCTCCGGACTGCAGCACAAAGGACCAAGAACTGGCTTACAAACCGCACGCGAATGACTTGCCCATGTAACAACAACGTGGGACTAAGCTGTTGCTGCGGCCGTGACGAGTTTCAGACCGGGCAGGAAGATTCAAGAGATTCAACTGTGAGTTCTGGCGGCATGGTCGAACATGTCCTGGACTGAAACAATATGCACAAGAAGGCAGCATTCTGTGAAACGATGCGTTCCACAGATCGTGGATTCGTTAAGCGGACTGAAAGAATGGACCGAAAGAGCCCCGGGCGCATTTATCACCACGCGCTGTGGCCAGATCGCCTCGAAGGAGTGTGACATGTGCAGGAGGCCCTGAGACTGAGGCCATGTCAGACTTGCAACGTTTTGTCCGAGCTCGGAGCCGTGAGCTCGGTGCCATGACTCGCAGATGGACTGTCCTGGTGCCTCGGCTCGCTCGCTTGGCTGTCTCGTCTGTTCCTCTCCCCTCCCTTGCGACCGTCTCTTTCTCGCACAACAGCAAGAGAGCTGCCTCTGCGCAGAACTATATCGACTTGCTGGAATCTTAGCCATGAACAAGTCGGTAAGATCTCCCATGCCGATCAAATGTCCCCATGTGCCCCAACAATCGGCCATGTCCGGTCAGCCCAAGGACATGGTCGAGATGAGATGAGTCTGAGTGTGCCGAGATGGGGCTACGAAGGCTGCGATGCTTTTTCCCCGATTAGCTCACCAGCGGCACAATGCTGGCATGCTGCAGGACCAAGCAGGATCAACTTCAAATTTCGCTTCACGACATCAACAGTTCCGAGAACCCGTGCACAAGTTACCTGTATCATGCTACAGGAGAGCCTTGCTCCGCAATCCGGTATACAGACCTACACCTCACGCACCTTGCGCCCTCCAATTTCCGGCAGATTTCTTGAGGTCCCTGCCCCACGGTGTTGGCCAGAGTAACAGCAGCCGCCTAAAGTTCCCGATCTGGAAAAGGCATCTCTGTCTGTGTCTAGAATTCACGTCAGATGGGGGCACTGCCTTTCCAGCCAGGAGGCCTGCCGCAACTTTAAGACTTTAGCCATGTCTTGGCCCTGCCCTTGCCATTAAAATCGCACTGAAACTGTACTGATGAACTCTTGCTGCAGCTGCGGGCTGGGACCACGCTCGACTTGAACTGTGATTGCTGAGGATGGGTCCGGTCGAGGTTGGAGACTGTCGCAAGTCACATCCGCTGTTGGCCCATACACGATTTCGGACCTTGGTTGAATGGGGTGGTGCCGCATTCAACACATGTGCCTCCTCGGCCGAGAGACCAGCTATGGTGGTCACAGCTCGCCGTGAGGATTCTACGAGCAGGCCACCAGCTCCGTTTCGCAGAATGGTGTTGCCTTTTCCGAAAATGCATGACATCCTTCCGTCTTTCAAAGTGTGCAGCCAGGTCCGCGGCCAGTAATGCAGCCTCGACCACTGGCCCGAACCTGGACAGCATGGCAAACCGTCATACAATAAGGAACCGGACATGCAAGAGAAGTCACGGCTCGACTCAAGGCTTTCCCATGCTTTCTGCCTTGTAAAGCTCCCTTTAGCAACACTGTGGTGTCATTGGCAATCACAGTTTACAGGTGTTTTCTGCAGCAAGTTGCTTGAAATCGCTGCGGAATCTGCCGACATCACAAAGGAGTCGAATTCGCAGCAGCTTCTCCCCGCTGCTTCCGCCTTAAGCAAGGAAGCAGAGAGGAGCCGCTGAGGGAGCATGAAAATTCCTGCTTGACCCTCAGTATTGTCATCACATGTCCTGAACTCTAATCAGGGTTTGGCAGACAAACCATATCGGTCTGCAGGGAATAAAACTGTCAACTTGAGGAAATCCAACGGCGCGGGTTGTATCATCCGTCGCTTCTCAATGAACACTTCCTGTGACGCTACAACCAAAAGAAAATAACTAACAGAGGCCTGGCAATGCACCATTCACCAGGGCTGTGTGAGACGGGGCCCCGCCGAGAGCTTCCATTCTCGAGAAAGTACATAAGCGGTCGAGACTTCGCCGTATCATGTCAAGCTCAGCATCTTAAAGCCACCCCAGCGTCAGCATTGAGAAAAGATCGTCCAAACCTGAAGCTCCGGAACACTTGCGGCAACACCACGTAAATGCACCACAATAAACACAATAAACACACAACAATAAACACACACTCACACTCACACGGACACACCCACACACAAAAAAAAAAAACGCACACAAACACACGCACGCGTGCGCACACACGCGCACACGCACACGCACACGCACACGCACACGCACACGCACACGCACACGCACACACACACACACACACACACACACACGACTGAAAAGTGTTGTCTGCACTCACGGATGGACGTCACAAGGGACCTACACAGGATGAAAAAGATGGTGTTGGCAATGGTGATGATAACCAAAGTGCAAGGCACTTACGAGATGAAAGTTTTGTGCCATGCATGCCAGAAATCGAGAATGGCATGCAAAACAATCTGAGATGATGCGTATGGGGTAAGCGTCCTGCTTTGCTAGATCAGACACGGGGAATGATGTAGCACGACATGAGATGAAGATGCAAATGAGAAGTGACGGTCCCGGTCCCGTCAGCTGCCCACGACGGGGCCCAGGCGCAAACCACTTCAAGTACGTTACCTGAGGTGTGGAGGGGAGCTTCATTGGGCGGAGCCCCTCCTGCGCCCCCCCTGCAGCAAGATGGGTGGCGAGCCCCTTATCCCATATATCCCATGAACGCCCTGGTAAAGGAGAGACACAGACAGGCAAGACAGAGGAGACACAGAAAAGAGAGATAAGACAGCCAGACTTAAGGCTTAGGGTTATTGTTTTATTACTGTACTATTGTACTACTAATTATTACTGTACTACAACTGAAAGCCCCGGCCCCCAAACAACTTAGACCCCGGCCCCCCAAACAACTAAAGATGATCAAGGAGGCGACCGCTCCCCCCACTAATGCGGATTCAAGATGTTCGGGGGGGAGGGGGTTACTGATCAGGAGATCACATTACTGCATTAAACCTCATGTCAGAACACATATGCGCTCCTGCGCGAAGGCGGAATAGGGAAGAGTAAAAGTAATGCAAGACAGGCGGGGGTAGCAGCGTGCGCGTCATGGAAGAACGAGGTCTGGTGATCGCAGATGGGGGCTTGGGACTCACTCGGAGGCCTCATGAATACATGTTGAGCGAGACCAAGCGGAAAGAGAGAGAGAGAGAGAGAGATGCTCCCCGAAGGGTGTAAACGGATCCCTTTCAATGAGGACTGACTCCGATGGAGACCACCACGGCGCCGTGACGGAAAGCCTTTGCAAGACACTGAAAAACGCGTTGTCTGCACTCACGGATGGATGTCCACAAGAGACCTACGCAGGATGAAAAAATGGTGTTGGCAATGGTGATGATAACCAAAGATGAAATAGTTTTTTGCCAAACATGCCAGACATCGAGAATGGCATGCAAAACAATCTGAAATAATGCGTATGGGGTAAGCGTCCTGCTTCGCTAGATCAGACACGGGGAATGATGTAGCACGAAATGAGATGAAGATGCAAATGAGAAGTGACGGTCCTGGTCCCGTCAGCTGCCCACGACGGGACCCAGGCGCAAACCACTGCAGGTATGTTACCTGAGGTGTGGGGGGGAGCTTAGTTTCCTCCTCCGCCCCCGTGCAGAAAGATGGGTGGTGAGCCCCTTATCTCATGAACGAGAGAAGTGCACACACACACACACACACGCACACACCCACACACCCACTTACGCACACGCGCACACACGCACACACGCGCACACGCGCACCCGGTCCCACGCACGCACGCACGAACGCACGCACGCTCGCATGCACGCGCGCGAGCACGCAAACACACACACACACACACACACACACACACTCGTGCAATCCTCCCTCTGG
The DNA here is from genome assembly GCA_905221615.1 of Symbiodinium sp. CCMP2592. Lineage (NCBI taxonomy): Eukaryota > Dinophyceae > Suessiales > Symbiodiniaceae > Symbiodinium > Symbiodinium sp. CCMP2592. The sequence goes on along the minus strand of CAJNDT010000012.1, from coordinate 235,777 downwards.
ACTGGTGGTAATTGTCGGAACTCAGTCTTTCAACATAGAGGTAAAGGATTTTAAGCCACTAGGCAGTAACATCAAACACTCTTATTGGGGTTCTAGGCTTAGCCCCGGGCCATCACACTTGCAGAAACACTCGCAGGTACACCAAGTTGATCAAGTTTGGCTTCCGTCTCTGATGCATAGCTTCGTTGGGTACGGTAGCATCAGAGAGCCGTACCCCCCTGAAAAAATAATGCATGTCAGCGAACCTTGGCAAACAGGTGTTCCACACACACACACCCCGCCAAGCGGGGTAGCCTTTAATGGCAACAAATTGTTGACAGACAGCAGTGCACATTTTACACTAACGGCCTCTCCATGTTGTATGGCACATATGGCACAGAACAATGGTGGTTGCGAGTCCCATTAATGGGTACGCACCCTTACATACTATTAAAGAACATGGCCAGCATGGATGCTGGCAAGATCGAATTAATCATGCAAAAATGGCTTTCACGGAGAAGTGCTCCTCTTTTTTTCCGAGGAGACTCAGAGCAATCAGTGCGATTGAAGGGAGCTTTGGTAGTCTCAGTCAGGTGTGAGCTTGAGCTCCACATACTGTCCGCAGTAAGGCGAGTTTGGATCCACTGCTGTGTGGCAGGGAACCACGTTTTCCACCAACGGTCTTGACCATCAGCTGCCGTGCTTTTAGACCAGTAGAAACGCCACGAAATCTGCGGGGACCGAGATCTGCTCCGTTCCGACATGATGGACTCACTAAGCTCCACTGAAAGCCGCAAACTAAAGAAACATTTCAGCAACATTCAGAGCACCAAAAGCAAAGGGCAATTGGAAACTGCGATGCTGTTTTGGCTTAGCCTCGCATGTGCTCAGAACCGGCTTCACTGTTTGGTGGGCCCAAACTCATCCTGGATGAGTTTAACGGGGCACAGATGCTTCAGAACATAGTGGCAGGTGCACCTGTAGCCAGTGCGAGCCTGCATTTTAGCAGCTGCTCTGCCACGAAACTGATATGGTTGTGGCACATTGGCATGCGGCTTGGCAGAACTCGGTAGTGGATATGCAACTTCCAGAATGGGATCGAAGAAAATCGGAGCATCCGAAACCTTTAGTTTAACTTCAGTTGAAGCTTTAGAAGTCTTTTTGGACTTCTTTTTCTTTTCTTCTTTGTACCATCATCGTCCTTAGGACGTTTCTTGTGGCTTTTTGAAGCTGCTGGCTCAAATGTAACATCAAAGGCAGAATGCCACGAAGAAGTCGACGAAACAGGTGAATGATCACGTTGGGCTTTGGGTTGATCCATGGCCAAAGCCAAAGAAAAAGCAACTCAGGAGCCAAAAACCGAATCGTTTTCTGCCGAACGAATTAAATCAGCCTGCAGCCGCAACAGCATCGGCTGCTGCCATGAGGTTTTCTGCCTCAGGTTCCTCTACTTCTGGCAGCTCTATCTTAGGGGTTTCAAGTTTACCCCATGGGCCCCAGCGATCGTCTGGAAGGCCGCCCTTCTGACAGCAGCCTGAACGAGAAGTCCCCAAGGCCTCGGTGGGAAAGCTCAAAGGCACGGATGTCACTGACATCGCGGCCTGCCAACCCCGATTTCCGGGACCACTCTGTTGGTTGCACCAACTTGTGCAACACATGGGCACCTTTGCCCAAAGGCGTCTTGTCATAGTGCTGCTGATCGGAAACAAAAGACGAAGGCAATGGAAAAGATTGATAAGTGGGACTGGCCACATGCTCCCACGATTTCTCGGAGTACTTGGAGTCCCAATTGTCGTCTTTGCCCCATCGGTTCCATTGTTGTCTGTTGTCCCAGCTGTTGCTGGATTCACTGGTAGACCATGATGACCAGGGGGCCATGGCAGGATTAGTTGTCCAGGGGAGAACAATTGCTTGATCAGACTGACGGCTGTTGCGAAACGAAAGGGCATCAGTCCTGTCTGCAACTAGGCGATCACGCCTTGAACTGAGACATGATTACTCCGTAGAGCATTTGCGAGTCTAAGCCGATCAGGGCTCGGACCGATCAGGGTCCTGTGACTGTGACTGGGCCGATCAGGGCCAGGCTGTAGGCTTCCCTACCGTAGACGACACGATCGACGAAAGCCGTCTAGAGCACACTCGTGCAATCCTCCCTCTGGACTGGTGGTAATTGTCGGAACTCAGTCTTTCAACATAGAGGTAAAGGATTTTAAGCCACTAGGCAGTAACATCAAACACTCTTGTTGGGGTTCTAGGCTTAGCCCCGGGCCATCACACTTGCAGAAACACTCGCAGGTACACCAAGCTGATCAGGCTTTGCTTCCCTCTCTGACGCATAGCTTCGTTGGGAACGGTAGCATCAAAGAGCCGTACCCCCCTGCAAAAATAATGCATGTCAGCGAACCTTGGCAAACAGGTGTTCCACACACACACACACACTTGCAGCAAACCCTCTTGGTCTAAATGTGAGTCGGGAATGTGGCTCTTGTTTGCACATCACTCTATGGCAGTACACAGATTGGCGTCCCAATCTGCTTCACGGAGTATCCACAGCCGTCTTCGTTGGCAGCAGAACTGTGGACTCCATGCTTCCCCCTGCATTGTTACTTAGTCCTTTGTTACGGGGATGACACACACACACACACACATCGTGCTCAGTACAGCGACTCCGAACATCTCAAAACCGGGGATGCTCCTGAAACCACTGAAAACCCTCCCCCTCCCGGTGAACTCCGCCCCCGGCGCAATCGCTTTGCGTTGTTGCTTTGCTCGGGGTCTACAGTAAGGGGCTGGCAGTCCCAAACCCCGCTCTATGGAGCAACCCCATCGAATGCTTTCAGCAGGCCCAGGTGGAGCAAGTGACCCTGGACAGAAACGAAGGGCCGAACATGTGCTTGAATCAACGGTCCCGTGAGTCTTGTGCACGCGGCAGGCTCACCATTCTGCCGTATCGAAGTTGGGCGAATGCCCCTGTAGAGAAAAGCTTGAATCAAATTTGTGAGTACCGCACTGTTTCCCAGCTTTGTGCAAGGAAAAACTTGCGTCTTCTTTTTTGTATCACTTGTTCTTGTGCTCCATGTCTCCGGAAAACTCGCTTTGCAAACCCGTCTTTGGCTTCGCTTGCTTCATGTCCCAGAAAGAACCATCGGATTCCTTTTCCTCCGTCGTTAGGGCAAGATTGGAAATGTTCTCTCGGATCATCTCTTCCCTTCCTGCCCTTGCTTCTTTTCTTCTTGGGATTGCTTGTTCATCTTTTGCGCTGTCCTTTGCTTTGCTCTGGGGCATGAGGAGTGGGCAGTGGGCAGCTCAGGCGCTCTCCCTTCCACTGCTGTTCGCCGTTAACTGGCAACCTGCATTGGAACGGATTCGGATCGCGTTTGCTTAACACATGCACAGCGAAACTCGCTGTCGCTGTCAAGACTTCTACCGAAAGATCTGCGAAACAGGGCCAGAAGCTTTGAAGCCATGGCCAACGCTCCCGCCATGACGACCATGCCGACGAGAAGGAAAGCATGCTCAGGACTCGCCTAAGCTCCAGGGGTGACGAAGGAGCCTAAAAGCAAAATGCGCGCAAAAGCTCAAAAAGCTCCTGCCTCGTAGAGATGGCCCAAAAGCACGGGCGACGCAATGCGTGCCAGGCTGTTGACTGCTGACTCCTTCAAAGCCACAAAACTCGCGGACCAGATGTGCAAAGAGGTTAGGGTGTACCTGACCTACTTCTATAATGCTGACCCAGCCACTATCACTAGCAGCTAGCGGAACTTTGTTGCAAAGCCCGTCCGCTCCCATGACCAAGCCCCGCTTCTGGCGTGGAGCACATCGGGCCATCATGGTCGGAACACTCGGGGCGTACAGTGGTACACCAATAGCATACAGCAGGACCTCGGAACGCAGTGCCTGTAAATCCACTGTCTGTTTGTGCTTTCATAGCCGGATTATGTCGGATTCATGTGCGCCTTTTTTCATTGCTGCCGGTCGTGCCCCGGGCCTGACTTATTTCGAAACCCATGGCGACACTATTGCAACGGATAATTTGCTGTCGTCCTCTTGGATTATCTAAAGATACTAGTAGCTCACTGAGTCTAACAAGACAGGTGTCCCCGGCGCCGACGACGTGCGGCATCAGCTGTACCCCAAGCAGGGCCACGCCAAGTCCGATCATGAAGAGTCCCACAACTGCCACATGAACCAGCCGAAAGCGACGAACCAGCGGCGTGTAGGCATAATAAGTCACGACAAAGACCAATGCTGCTAAACTGGTCTGCACCAATCCCAAATGACGACCGTCAGAGCTAAACCTCTGCGAGAACAGCACGGGGAAGAAACCGTCAAAGAATGACTGCCCGAAGTTATACGCGCAAGTCACCCCAATGATGGTGAAGATGGAAACCCATGGTGCCGAATCCTCTGCACTCGCTGTGTCCGCTTGGCTTTGAGAACTGGACTCTTGCTGCGGTCTGAGGCTTGGCCGGAGCCAACGCATCACCAAGAGTCCCGCCATTAATGAGGAGGTTCCAATCAGGAGAAGGACGGCTTCCAAACCCGCACGCGGTGCTGCTGCAAGCTCCAGGACGTAACCTCCCAGAAGGGGGCCTACGATGAAGGCACAGGTAGCCGCGGCTTCCCGGTGTGCCATCCACTTCGGAAGATCCTTTGCGTCGGCCTCGTCTGCAATGTAAGCCTTTACCACTGTGGACGCTCCAGCAAATGCGCCGCTGCAAAAGCGCATCAAGACAAACAAAGGCAGATTCTCGAGGTACACAGAAAGAGCCTGGAGGACGAAGAAAGCCCCAACTCCAAAGTACGATATCATCAGTACAGGTCTGCGGCCCCTCTGATCACTCAGATAGGGGAAAACAAGCACTGCAAAAAACATACCACATGGGAATGCAACCACGATCCTCCAAGTTGATGCCGCTTGTAGATCGAAGTGATGCAGCAAGGACGGAAGGATAGGGCCACCCATTGTAAACCCTAGAAGGTGAAAAAAAATGCACACCAGGATGACCTTCTGCGGTCCGGGTTTGCATGCAACCACTTTGTCTGTAATCTCTGATCCGGGTTTGTGGCACAAACACTTGGCTCGTGCTGACGCCCGCTTCCCCTGCGCATGCCTTACCAGTTTCCGAAGCTGTCCTCTTGCCGCCAGTAGGACCAATGCAACGATCAAGCAGCTCTGCTGACCAAGATGCACGTCTCCCGTGTTACCGGGAAGGTGAAAAGGCCTGGCTCCTTTGGCCGGACTTGTCCCGGGGGCACATAGATGGGAGGCGGGCGAACTGAAGCCGGCGTCGTTCTCCCCGTGCATTTCAGATTTCACTGCGTCACATACTCCGTTTCAAACCGCCCAGCGCCGAACACATCGCATGCAGGGATGACCTCTCTACCCAGCAAGCTTTCCTGACAGATTGTTAGTCTACAGCCGGAAACGAAACGCCGTGGGTCTGTGGTGATGTCGTCTTTCAGTTGCAACAAATGGCTGTCGGCTGCTCTTCCACTACGAGCCCATACAAACTGGAATGCAGATTCATGGAGCAGCAGCCAAACTTTCGAGCTGTGACGGCTGAGGTTGTGGCCACCACTCCTGCTCCTCGATGTCCGGCCAGCGTGTTGCGCCAAATAATCGGATTAGCCTCGCCTTTGCAAGGAGAGGAAGGTGAGCTTGAGTCGAGATCCGCAGACATGCGGCTTTGCTGTGCGAGCTCGCAGCCGCGCCTTCCAGCCAAATACCACATGCCTCGACAGGGATTTTGCAGCTCATTCGGCTCACGATGCAGGCTTCCAAAACCTAGAAATTTCGAGCATGTACTTTGCACAAGCTCCTGCTAAGGCTGCCGCACAGCGAGTCACATCGCAAGCTGCCACCTACGGATTGAAAAGATCCAAAATGGAAAGGGTGAATGCACATAACGCACCACGACTTTCCATGCCCAGCACAGTCAGTGCCGAAACAACCGGTGGATCGCATCATCGGGGCAAAATGAGGCGGCCAAGCGCAGGTTTCCACAGCGAGACACAATCTGGATTATGCGCAACACTGGGAACCTCAAAATGAGTGCATTCGGAGTAGATCGGAGCTCGGTGCACAAGAAAATCTATACTTCATCGCGCAATAGTGCCACTGTCCTTCGTCAAGCTGAGGTTCCAAACCGTGGGGCGTCTCCGTGCCAGGAACAGACGGGAGACTGCGGTCCACTGGTTAAAGCATTGAGTCGGACAGTTTGCAGACTAATGACTAATTATGCACAGGTCCGACCATAGCCAATGGGATCTTGGCGGCACGAGTGCGACTGCCAGTGCGTGAACTCTGTCGAATCTACCTTCCACATCATGCGGAGTAGATCATGATGTTGAGAAAATGCCGGGAGCACACGAAACAGCGCCACCGCGCCAACTTTGGGACTTTGTGGGCCACAGAGATCCAGGAGCCAGGATTTAGGACAATGAGGCCGGGAGGCCAAAAAGTGCTCTCGGTAGACCCGCACTTTGGAGTTCTCTGCAAGTGGCTCCTGACTCATGGAGGGCCTCAAGCAACCCGCAAATGAACACTTGGCCCCAAGTGCCTACTGAAGCAATCTGCTGAGTCGCAAAAGCTGGAGGATAGTAATAGGTTCTTGGGGCTGAGTCAAGGCCGAATTCCTCTCAAACGGACTTCTTGCCCATGATGCATGCAAGCCACGGCGGCATCTACAACTTTACCCTCGCTCAGCTGCTTCATCCGGCGGTCTTGATGCAGGCTCAGTGTCAACACCTGGCAAAGTGGAAGCCCATGCAAGCGTGCTGCTACAAGACCTCCTGAAACAGCATCGACTGCCTGCTGCTTCTGGAAGCTCCCAGCTGGCGTCCGATAAAGCAGGGCCTGGGTGTGCGGTTTGTCATCATGATGGAGTACAAACCACACTTCAACCTCCAGTATGCTTTGCCGCTGAGCCGACGACTGACAATCGTGGATGCAGCTGACAGTGGAGTGTCAAGCCTTGTGACAAGCGAAAAGCAGCCTTGCCGGGGCTTGCGTTGCAAAGGGAAGCTCTGAGGCAGCATCAGTGGATCGAGTGCTGGCCGGGGTCCGCGGAGGTGCCGGGCCAGAGCCTGCTCTGACACTTGAACGGTTCTGCGAAGACTGTGACGTCACCCGGCAGCTTTTCATCACGTGCATCCCCGATATACAGGACCGGCGAGGAGTAGAATCAATCTGCACTGACCGTAAGCCTGTATCATCCAAGCTGGCCCTGCCGCAAATATGACAAGCTCTCACCTTGTGAAATTAGCTTCCGCTTGCCGCTTCGAGACTCAGAACTTCGTTTGCAAATAATGTTCAGGAATCGTTCTGGTTGTAGCGAAGTAAGTGGTACCGAAGCAGAAACCATCGCCCCCCTCTCACTCCTCAGCCCTTCGTGCCTCGGCTGCTGCAGCTTCCTGTAACTCAGGTTAGTTTGTTGCGCTGTTGAAACGTAGCAGCAGCTCCGCAGGCCTGTGCCGACGGTCTGCGTGCCTCCGCCGCAGCCATCGGCTGTGTGGCGCCTGTCCTGTCAAAGCAATGCAGTCCATGCTGGGTGAGTGACGCACAGCGGCTGGCCTGAACTGTCTTTGGCTGTCGATGTCGTCATCCTGCCATGAGAGCAGCCTGAGTGACTGGCGCGAGACACAGCGGCACGGTGGCGCTGGCACAGTCGAGGTGGCGACAGCATCAGGCCAGCAGCGCTGGCCAGGGACACGACGAAAAGGGTGACGCAGCGCACCTGAAGCTTAACAGGAGCACGAGTACCAACTGCGGCAATATGCAGCAATACTGTAGTGCCACAAAAACCAGAGATGATCGCCTATGCCTGCTAATTATGCTTCACAGGGCAAGATGTGTGGACTCTTGCATGTAGCTTCGAACGAGTCGAGTTTATGGCAGAAGAATCAGAGGACAATCATCGCATGCCGACCGGAAGCGTGTCGGGAAATTGATTCATGATGTGGACGACGAGGGAAAACGCCAATACACAATTAAAGATCCTTCTCGAGCCGAGAAATCTTCCGTAAGATGCCGATCGGACCCATGCTGTCACAGTCCCGAGCGCCTTGTCTGTGGGCTTGATTATCATCGTGCAATGTGTCTCGGAGTATGTCTGCCCTTGATCTTAGAGCCCCTGTTCTGAATCCCTCTCCGCTGCCGGAACACAATGTTGCCGAGCACACGGCCCAAAAATGGGAACGGATACACATGCTCAACTGCAGAGAAGAAACGGCATTTCAGCACTAGGCTTGCGAGGCTGCTGGCTGTACACTGCAGCGTGTTGCTCTGAGAAATGAGCTTTGACTGGCATCCGGAGATCCAGCAACATGCACGGCGAGTCTGGAAGCCTTTTCTAAAGGTCAGCACTACTTAATTCGTCCTTGGCTGTAGGATCCTTGGGGGCGCCGTACTTCAGCATCTTCATGGCATTTTTGCCAGCACAGAGTTGAGCCACAGTCTTCTGAGAGGCACAATGGAGCACGTCTAGGAGCTGCTCAGCAGAGTCTCGAGTATACACCTCGCTTCCGTCAGTATGTGCGTCCTGGGTCCCCATACCCAGAACTTTGTGTGGTTCGTAAGTGGCCATCCATCGATGCACGTACTGCTCTAAGTGGAGGGCGTGGGCACTCGATGGGCACACGAAAAGAACAGGTGTGTACTGGAGGTCGCGACCGAAGGATTTCCGGTAGCGCTGCAGGCGCGTGAGGATGGAGAGATGTCCGGTGTCCGTTGCGTCCAAGGAGGCCTTGCCGACCTTGCAACACTGCGCAAAGATCAGTAAGTGCACGAGGCCCACCTCGACTGCATCGGTCCACTGGAGCTCCTGCAGGACAGAGCGAGTGATGTCCTTGTAGAAACAGCGCATGCTGGGTGTCTTGTAGCAGAAGAGTTCTTGGAAGTACTTCTCAACCGCCTTCCACAGGTTGCTAGACCGCTTAGACCGCGTTCGCGCGTCCTTTTTGGCCATCGCACTCTGGAGTAGGCTGTGAAAGCTGAGGCGGTCTTGCTGCGGCAGACCCAGAGGCCAGAAGGGGAAGAGCGTACTCGGGTAGCTCAAGTCCGGAACAAACTCGTGCGGAAAGGGCGGAAACGGGTTGAAGTAGAGAGCAACCTAACCAGGGGAAAGGCATGCAGGAGAGTCAACAAACTCTAGATTTTAGAGAAAACCTAGCCTGGTTGAAGTCTTCAAGCCAGGCTACCAGGCGAAAGTCGTGGAGCAGCTCCGTGAGGATGGCAGGCTCCGTGTTGACGAGAGCAGGAGCGTTCACGCTCAACGCTGGGCGGCGCTGTGGGCGGCGCTGTCGCTGTAGACGAGGAGGAAGAAGTTTTCTTCAGCGCTGCAGCCGGTTTTTTCATCCTATTGCCGTGAACGGAAGTCCTCTTGCCCGCTCCGGCAATGCTGATGTCCCAGTGACGCCTAGCTTCGGGTGCAATCTGCATCCTCCCACCGCAGTCTTCCATAAATGCCGTCGGTAGATCTTGCTCAGATAGGAAGTCTGCCACTTTCAGGCGGCTGCCGGTGCCAACTTCCAGCTCCCGCTTGTCGTACTCATTCTTCAGGCCTTCCGTGCAGTACAGGACTAGTCTAGCTAAGCCCTCTCCAGTCACCGTGCTGTGCCTCTTTCGGTCTTCTGCGAGGTCCAGCCCTACGAAGCAGAGAGAGTAGATCAGCCAGAGGCCGGCTCGGACTCTCTCCGACAAGAAACTCAGAGAAAATCCTGTCTGCTTCTCGTGTTCCTCCACCGGGATCCTTGCGTCTGCTTGCTCCTCTTCTTCCGCCAGAACCAGCTGGTAGGGATCACTAGACGCCATAGCAGTCCCTGAGGCTAGGTCTGGTCCCAACCTTGTTTGGAGCACTCGTCGAACTTCCGCGCTGTCCGGAGCTGGGCTAAACTCCAAAGCTGGAGCTGTCGGCTTTCGCGGTGGAGTGCTGAACTCCACCTCTGCCTGAGTGAACTGAGTACTCAGCCTTCCAGGACGACCCGACTCAGGATCAATCATCTCCTCAGGTGGCGAAGACATCCGCCTCCGCTTTGACTCTTGCCTCAGCAGTCGACTCGGCAAGCCAGGTATTGTCGAAGCTTCTGAAATGGCTGGAGACATGGCCTTCGGCGAGCATGGAGTCCTCCCTGCCAGGCTTCCTGGAGTCTCGGAGTCCACTACCGTGGCCGCAAGGGGGCTCAACGGACTGGACGCAGCCGCAGCTTCCAGTTGTGTCGGAGACAGCTGTGGGGACGTGTCCCAGAACATTGAGTTGTGCGACATCAGCCAAAGCGCGGTTCACGGAGCTATGAACCTTCCTAGCACAGCAAAATTCTGCAGAGCCTCGGACTGCGGGAGCCAACATCCCGGAACGTTCGATGCTGTAGTCTCAGACTGCGGGAACCAACGTCCCGGAACACTCGATGCTGCAGTCGCACACTCCGGGAGCCAACGTCCCGGAACACTCGATGCTGTAGTCTGACACTGCATTGAACACTATGGCACTGTGGAGGCTCCACCTGAACCACTGCCTCTTAACTACAAACAAGCCACGACGGTCACCCTAACATACCCCAAGACTTCTGTCACAGAGACAAGCAAGTAGCAGGATTCAAGAAGAAGATCTGCCCTTAACACGTATCAGCATGTATCAGCCCATGTCCGAGGCACGGCGGCGATGCACCGGGCCCCCACTGCACCGAACATGGCACGCTTGGAGGCATTAGCAAGTTCTACGGACAGAAGCCTCGCAGTGCAGAGAAAGCCTCGTCGGCATGTGGCTCCAAGCCGTACTCAAGACTGTCCCTCGACGGGTATGCCTAGATCGGCACCTGATTGCTCAAGCTGAGGTTGCCTGACATTGTCTGCTGCGATGGGCAGGTTTGTAATCTCAGTTCTCTATTTCCACGACACATCTAGATTCTAGAATCATTGAAATTTGGAGCCACCGGCGTTAGAACTTTGCTCAGGCGACAGGCATTTTGATCAGCCGTGGTCACAGGCCCATGGCATGCAATGTTGCTCCGGAATGCGACCGAGCCCGAGTCAAAGACCAAACCGTTGGCGCCTTGCAGGAAAGCAATGCCCGCTCCTGGGTCCAGACCAAGCCCAAAAGTCCCCTCCCACAACTTCGTGCATTGAACTCTGCCAATTTCTCCTGCGTGGTCGAAGATGCGGCATTCACGGATGACCTCTGCAGTCTCTCTTCTCAATGAATAAAAAACCTTGAACTGCAGCTAAGGGTAGCCGCAATGCATCGAGAGCTGGGACGGGAGGGGCTGCAGCGTCCAGGCTCCAACGTGTTATTTGTAGAACCAAGGACTCAGCTGGACCGGACTGGCCTCGAACCTTGCCAGGCGACAACTACCAGTGATCATGCGTGTTACGGGTGTCGCCTCCAGCCCTGCAGGAGCGCCCCTTGCGGGATCGCCGCAGGACCCAACCTTGGCACAGGCTCCATAACAAGCCTAAACCACCGATCCCAAATTTCCAAAGCAGAGGGCAGTTCCCCCCCTCCGACGTCCTTCACGCTCTTCATCCAAACTACTGAGCTCCCCACAATCTCGCAGCCTTCTATGAGGGGGCTGGAATTGCTCACCTGATGCCCAAGGTTGATCTGGGAAGATTCGGCTTCGGCTACGAAACTCGAACCCCGGGACAGCCGTGCTTCGTTCCTGCCAGCCCGGTAGGTTGAAACGGCTACCTCTCCTCCTGCCCCACATGAAGAAACAGTCCAGCGAAGGTTCCACAGCTCACGGACAAGAGCAAGATTTCCGCATGCCGAAGTACAGTGCCTTAGTGCCTGGCAGTCAGAGCGTGACAGCGCGACCTTTCAGCGGAGAAACGCTGGACTCCGGAGCGCCCATGCACTTTGTCGCCCAGCATGTCTGGGAGTCTGGGAGCTGCCGCTCTGCGCAGAGTCTCAGATGTCTCAAGGCCTTGGGGTACAAATTTTTGCGATTGGATTCGATGGCTTCGGCCAAGAGCGGTTCAGAACTCGGCTTCACGCACATGCCGACGCACCAGCTCCAGAGACAACAACCCCATCTTTCCTTCTCGAGAGCATTGCAGGGGCATGCAACTCTAACCTGTCCATCAGGTTTTAGAGGACTCTACATGCTCTTGACTCTAGAGCATCCGCAGCGTTCCTTGAATGTAAAGAGAAAGATTGGCAGTGAGGCACTCACCCGCCCCAAATGGTCGGAAGCTCTTTTCCTGCGCCCACGAGCACGACCTTGGTTTGATCTCGGGGAGAAAAGCGAAGAGCCGTGACCTTCCGTCAAAAACGCTTACGCTTCACCCGGGAGCGGCCGGGAGCTGCGCCGGTTCCGTGATGCTCAGCTGCTCGTAGTAGACCTGCGAGATGCGCGCTCTCACTTTTCCATAGGCAACCCTCGCTTTGTTGGCTCATTGTCGCGATATTCTGCTTGAGGATCTCTCGGTAAGGCTCATGCACCCGGCAGTATCCGGACCTTGAAGTATGCTCGCCGTCAGCACTTGCACACGCAGGCCACACACACACAGACAGAGATGACAGAGAGACAGACACAGAGTGAGATGTTGATGTTACTCTGACCCACATTGGACGTCACTGCTTCGAGCGAAGATTGGCTTCGCACTGCACGACAGACCCGTGCCGTGCCAAGGGGTTGAAGAGGGCGTCGATGTCGATGTCTTTCTGCTCTAAGGCTCTAAGGTGCCCAGCGGCAAGCTGCCCCCTTGCAGCGCCTTTAGGCTCCATCTCCAACGGCACGAGACCGAGTTCCACTTGTAAGCGGCAAGAGCGGTGCAGTCGCGGTCCGAAGAAGCCCAAGCCCAGGTATGTCATTCGTCTCACTGTCTTACTGTGCTACGGCATTCTCTTCAAGAACCAGGACGTAACGTCTTTTTGCCTGGATGGCAAATACATCCAAGGTTCTGCCAGCGTTCCAGGCTTCGCTTTCCAAGACATGGACATTGTGTATGAATGATGTGGTTTGTCCGCGCATGAGCTGCTGGCTGACAGCTCTCTCAGCGGGGAGCGAAAACTGCAAGACGATGCTTGCTTCTGGCAAGGGGAAAACGAGACGCTCCAGTAACTGGGATATCAGCTTAGCAGCGAAAACCTTCTTGGTCTTTGAAGCCAAACTCTTACATGTCCGTGTCGTTGGCAGGAGGTTGGGCAGTCCGTGTGCCAGCTGCGCGGCCACACCCCCTTGCTCCGTGATGTAGGCAGCATCGATCTTGGAATGCCGATTTGTTCTGACGCTCAGCAGTCTCTCCAAAATCCTCAAGCCATCGTCTGGTGACTGGGGCTTGTACTGATACATCAGCGACGCCAGGCGTGCCAGTGTGGAAGCGCGAATTTGCGCAGTGTCATTTGAGCTGCCTTGCCTGTCTTGACTTCGCGCGTCCGTGTCAAACACCAGCTCACAAAGTAGCTCACACAAGCGGTCATCTTCTGGCGGAACTTCAAGCAACAATGCACTTGATTCGTCCCTACCTGTCTCCACGAGACATCGAAGCAATCCGCGCAAAGATGCAAACAGAAAAGGCGCATTCGCCATGGACTCCAGGTGACTTAAGACAAGAACAGGATTTTTTAAGCGCCGCGAAGGCCCGGGCCCAGGCAAATCTGTTTGGATACAGCCATGGCCAAGGCCGAGCCCGATTCGCAGAGCGGCGCCGTCTCGAACTGCTTTGTACAGCTCGCGGGAAGCGGATGCGAGCTTTCCCATGGACATGCTGTCCAAGGCCTTCACACCGCCCACTGCCAGGCAGCCCGGCAAGCACTGGAATGCTGGCTTGCTATGCTTGCTGTTCAGGACTTCATCCAAGCAGACGGGTCTGGCCCAACTTTCTGATTCTAGGTCACAGGCTGGTGGCAGTCCCGTCCCGTCTTCACTGACTGTCGTCCCAGCATTTGTCCTTTGGCGCTTTCGTCTGCCCATGCGGATCTTGTTCAGGATCACGTTGGCCAACACACTTTAAACAGCAACGTTATTAAAGCATTCCGTGTCGCGTTCAGACGATTCCGGGTAAACTGAAGCTGGTTACGGCCAACAGCACTGTTGCACTGCAAGCCTGAAGACTTGGTGTCATGACATTTGGATGTCTCTCTGAACAAGCCAAATGGATGAGGTGCACGTGCCACTTCAGGCGTGACGCTTGTGAATCCCATGTCAGGCCACAAGGCAAATATCTGACTGAGTCCCAGCCAGAATCTGCTCACCGCTGCCAGACGGCTGGACCTCAGCAGCAAAAGCTCCCAGCCAGCGGTCCCAAGCTTGGCAATCTGGAGCTGTTCGAGCTCTAGATCGCCACCATGACGACTTCGGAGACACACATGGACTCAAACACGAAGCATGCATGCTGACTTTTTTGCTGCCACTTCAGCACGCATAACGTCTCAGCGAGATGTTCAGATACTTAACTAGTTGCTGTTCGAGCACGCTTTCGCAGATGCCCCGTAGTGATGCGGGCTTCATCTCCAGTCCCATTCTCCTGGGACCATCGCATCATCTGGCCATTGCGACCACGCCCCATGCACGGCGCATAAACCTGAGTACATAGCGGCAAAGTCAAAAGACCGGAAACGGATTGTCTAACGAGCGCAAAGCGTGCCGAAGTCACCGTGGACCGCATCAAGAGCTGGACCACCTGGCAGTCCGAGTGGCATAGCGGCGGCCGCCATCTTCTGCTTGAATTGGGATGGCGAGGGCGAGGAGGGAATCCCGAAGCTGCGCCAATGTGCAGCCACCGGACGGCAATCTTTCGAAAAGCTCCAAACCAGTCAGCCCCTTAGCACCGGCAGTCTGCAATGCCGTCTCCACCGCTGCCAGAACATCTGAAAGAGCAGCTGCAGGAGAGCTCTCCGGCTGTGTAGATTTTGTCGCCCTTACCACCGTTGGCCTTTCACCGCCTTGGATGAGGCGCTCTTCGTGCCGACTGCGGCGGCTGGATGTTGCTGTTTCTGTCTCCTTGCGCTGATCAAGGAGGCTCCGGTAGCTTCGGTCTTTCAGGTCTGGCTGCAGCGTCAAAGACTCAACGATCCCCTCGATGGGCGCCTGTCCACGCGTTTCCGATTCTCCCTACTTGTCATGACTTGCTATCCTGCCCGGTCCTACTACTGGCATTGCGATCAGACCTCAGAGCCATCCAAGGGCTGCCAGAAGCTGAAAAGCTCAGGAGAAGCTCGACGCTCCACCCGCATACTTGTTGGACACCCAGCTCGCGCGGAGTTCAGTTTCAGGATTCCTTGCTCCTTGGCTTGCCCAGTGCTTCAAGGCTGACCCTGCATTCGCGCAGTCCTTCTGCAATCACGTGGTGCACATGCTCGAATTGGGCCTGGCCTATTGCCTTAACAGGGTTTACGCTGGTTTTCGGACGGTGTTTGATGTTTGTCTCACATGCAAACCAGCGATTCGCGACGCCTCGGTCTACCAAGCACCAATGTGTGCACGCAGTTCAAACTCAAGTGTCTCAAGTGCAGACCCGGATCAAGATCCAGATCGGCCACAATGTCCTGTGGTTTTGATTGCAGCCACTGCTCAGATAGCCACCTGCAGCACAACAGAACATGCCCATTGCCGTTTGATGGCTGTGCATGCAACCCGTCAGAATGATAGGTCTGCGGTCTGCTTTACATGGCCAGCGATTTAGACACCCGTCCCTGCCAGGCTCTGAGCTGCGCCTTGGGACTTTCAGCAGCCGGAGTTGTCCGGTAGCCATGGCCAGCAAAGCGGGTACTAAATGTGAGGTACAAAGGCTGTCGAGTCCCAGCCGCGGACTGCCGGATGCGACTTTCCTGGTCCTAGCAGTCCTTGCAGATCACCAGACATACACCACGCACACCGAACCCAGAAATACCTGCTGCTGAACCGACGGCCACCCGAGCAAGAGTCTCTGTTGGTGCAACTTGGAGCAGGCGTACATCCACGCGACTTGAACTGCCGAACTTCCTTCCGTCCCTGGCTGAGAAGTCCCGCCGCTGCTGCAATGGTCGGAAATGTTGCAGACCTTTGCCCACAAGATAACTCCGTGCTGCAGGCTGGCATTTGGAGACAACGCAAAACACATCGACGAACAAACGTTGCTGTTTACGCACGACGAATGCCGCCTGGACCGTCTATGGTTGTTGCAAACTTGGCATGACTACCATGATGCAGCGATAGCAGCGACGGGACTGTGTGAAGCACGGCCCTCAGCTCGGACACTCGGCGACGCCAATTCATTGGCGCATGTTGGAGGGCGAAAGACATGGGTTCAGAGCTCGGCAAAGATCTGGCACGCCGGCGACACGAGCACGTGCTTGCATAAACATCTCATAGTAGATTGCTCAGGGTTGACAGACTGGAGTAATGAGTTCTCTGCCTTGATTCTGTTCAAGACTTTTCAGCACGAACAACCCTTTAGCAACAGGCTTTCCACTTCGCGCAGACTTGGAGCAAGCAGCCCTAGAAGCTTCACTGCGGAGCCAGCTTTCGTACACGGACAACCCTAAACCTCGAACCGTCAGCACCAACCACCATTATGCACCTGAATTCAACCGCTTCAATGCGACAACGCATGCAACAACGCAAAATGCGACAAAGAGTTGACATGTGAATCAATTGCCATCACCCGATCATCACCCCACCCTGGCTCAGCGGCGCGACTATCCAGTCCAGCGGGGGATCCGAGTCTGAGTTCTGGGCGGAACAGTGCGCACTTGTGTCCCACTGGCCACCTTTTTCAATTGCGCAGGCTGGGATTCCACACAACGTGCTATGGTCTGCTACTTGTACAATCTGAAAACATCCGTTTAAGTGTGCTGCCACCCGGCCAGGTTCTTCTGCACGGGAAAAATATCCAGGTGTGTCTGACACCTCGGGAACTCACTGAATCCAGGCATCGCATGGTCCCATGACCCATGGAGGTTGTGCGTATGCGAGCAAGCCCCACCTTTCTTCTTGCATAAGAACCGTCCAGGCATGCCCATCTGCTCCACTCTGCTCTCTTCCGTGCGTAGTGGACGAGCACCCCTGGCACCAGGCCTAATAAAGGGATCGGTAAAGACCCACCTCGATGGGAGTCGGCAAGGTGCGCAGTGATCTAGTGCCCCGGAAAGGGTACGAGTCTTGTTGTGTTCGTTTTTCGGTACGTGTCTCGTATCGTGTTACTTACCCACTCTTACTCGGTACGCAGCGGCCCGAGTAGAAAAGCAACGAAGAACTTTTTGGGCAGAACACAACATAGTGTGCCCACAGCGTTGGCTTTGCTTGTTGAGACACTTGGAGCACTGCATGGTGATTCGATCCTATGTTAACGCTGCAAGCATTCCAACATACAGCCTCCTGCAGCGGATGTGTGCATCAATAAGTTATATGTATATATACAAATCCATGTATTTATTTATTATTTTGTATATTGGCTTGTCTGTTTGGTAGCCCGCCCAAAGATCTATGCATTTTATCTGTTTTCAGCTATTTCCACTGACGAGCATCTCCTCATGACCATCCTTCCACTCACTCGATCGTCTCCTCATGACCGCGCAAACCCCTGCTTCCACTCACGTGTCTCAAATCATCTCCTCGTGACCGCACAAAGAGACCATATTGAAACCCAGTGTAGCCCAACATTTCAATAAGCCCGGCGGAGGACCAGATTGAAACATTGAGCCGCATTGAGTTTCAATATGGCGGATCCAAGATCCCCATGACTCTTGGGGAGGAAACTTGGATCACGGATCCTGGATCCGCCATATTGAAATCCAATATGTCCTCAATATTTCAATATGGCCCTCGCTGAATCCAAGATTCCTCCCAGAAGTCCCGTGCAATCTTGGATCTTGGAACCGCCATATTGACATTCAATGTGTTTCAATAACTCAATGTGGTCCTGTGCCCTTCTTGGTTTTGTTGTCTGCACGGCTCTTGTTGCAGTCTGCATGTGCATGTCTGCGGCATCCAAACAAAACCAACAATTGCGCCACGAACCTGAAAAGATTGCTTTTTGTTTTTTGCAGACAGTACAGCGCTTAAGAAAACAAAGATTAGCTTCTTGATGCAGCACAGCGTTTTGGGCAGTTTTCTTGCAAAAGTGCTGCACTGTTCCAAAAAGACTTATCTTTTTGGAAGCCTGGGGAGCTAGCCTCCAAGACTGGATAAAGTTGTGATTTGCACATTGGGAAATTTGATTGGCGTTTTGTGACACTACGACACTTTTGCAAGAGAAATAGCTTAAATTGCTGTATTGTCCCAAGAAGATCTTTGGGAGGCTTCTACAGTGCATTGGATGAGTGACACGGGTGGCGCCCGCGCGGTGCAGAATGTCTTCTGACGTCTTATTAGTGTTCTAAGTCACCGAGGAGAGTAGTCGTAGTAGTCGTAGTAGTAGTAGTAGCAGTAGCAGCAGTAGTACTCTGGTGTTGTTTTGTTATAACCTTCTTGGTAAGATTTAGTAGGAGTTTATGCGTTAATACCATGAGAGTAATATGGTGAGGATGAATGGTTTAGTAGGAGTAGTAATCGCAGCACTAGTGGCAGTAGTAGAGTAGTAGTAGTAGTAGTAGTAGTAGTAGTAGTAGTAGTAGTAGTAGTACTAGTACTAGTACTAGTACTAGTACTAGTACTAGTAGTACTAGTAGTAGTACTAGTAGTAGTAGTAGTAGCAGTAGCAGTAGCAGTAGCAGTAGCAGTAGCAGTAGCAGTATGTAGCGACTCAGCAGCCCCTCTGGACCCTAAGCCGTGCCGTCTTCTTCTCAGTATCGTGGCTTTTAACAGAAGGATTCACAGGTCACAGGAGGCAGGACATGGCTCGCACACCGAATTTTCCGTCGCACAACACGAATCTGCAAGGTACTTAGGCGCATCTGTGCATAGCCTAAGTCGAGGAATTCCTTGCTGTCTGCTGCTGTTCAACATGAGGCTTCTGCCAGTCATGGCAAACGCCAATTCGGCCCCTTGGGCCATCCGCTTGAAACATCACACATAAATCAAGGTTCCACTGCATCATCCCCAGCTCCACTAGGGTCGACTTACGCTTTACAGGGAGAGGTCTTTGGGCATCAACACCCCTCCTCGATAGCACCGCGAGGTGCTCATCGCCTCGCATGAATTACCGAGGCCCTTCTGTGACCTCTCGCTGTCCAGGGATACATTTTGCGCACGCATCTTTCTGAATGTACTTAGTCGATCTGTTCAGCGTGCTGCAATCCCTCGTAGCATGTATACACGAACCAGAAGGGGTTGTGAATACAGCGCGGGGCATTTCCCTCAGCAGTTCCACTTGTACCTCGACATCTCGAGTTCGCCCACTGCGACCTCTCAAGGCTTCCTCGGCTAGCCGAGGTGGGTCCGGAACACCATAGGGTTCCCCACTAACAAATACGGTCGCGAACTTTTCACTCAGCAAAACGGCCTTGTAAAGCGGAGTGTCTCAGGTACTGCACATGCGCATTGTTATGCACACTGAAAAGGGGCATGCTAGGTAACAGAAGTATTTAACACGCCCTCTTGGATTCGCACCAACTGTACAGTTTGCGAAGCCACACTGGAAAGTTTGTAAGTTGCGAAACTGCTGCTCTGTCAAAGCTATTCCAAAGGTCTTACATGACAGAGTGCGGGAGAAAAGCTACGTCACTAAAGAACGAAGCTACGCAGTACAGAAAGAAGCTACGCCAGTCTCAGCTCAAGTAGTTGTTAGAGCTACGTGTTGGCGCAACTTTCTCAGCGTTGTTTCTTCTTGATGTTGAACATCTTGTCATTTGGATTCTGCTGCTTCAAGCTTTCGTAGATGTCATAGAGGCAACGGTGGCACGGTGCAAGTCCGCGCTCTACTGCTTGTGATAAGCTCATCTCTCGAGTGGCTTTGGCGTCCTTCGTGATGCTACTGCAATCTCTACGATGACATGAGCGCCCATAGTGAGTTGCAATGTGAACCCGCGTGTTTCCATCTATACCGTCCATACGGCACCGCGGAGTATGATTTTGAAGTATTGGCAACACCTCCTGTTCCATCCACTCGTGTAGTCTTCGTTGGGTAACACCATCCAAACCAGGATTGTTGTTGTCGTCGCGGCCATAATGTGCATGAGGATCTTGTCCACGAAGAAGTCGTTGATCTTGTACTCCAGGTAGTGCGCCGGCATCTCGATGAAGAAGTCGTTGATCTGGTACTTCACGTTGTGCGCCGGCGTCTCGATGAGGAAGTCGCTGATCTTGTACTTCACGTAGATGTTCAGGTTCTCTTTGATCTCCCGGTAGAAGAGGATTTGCCACTGGACTTTGAGCTCGTTGAGGCCACAAGTCGATGTTGATAACGATAGTCGGCAACCGTCTGCACATACAGGTCGTCAAAAGGAGCACGAAGGAGACGACCAGCAACCATATCCACATCCAAGGCTGATAATCTTCCCATGTGAACCAGGTTTGTGTACTCATCAGCTTGTTGTTGTAGGACTTTGGGATTCTTGGCATAGAAGTCTGTTGACTTGAGCTTCTGGTGTTGTTCATAGAGGAATCGCCGAAGGGTTTTCTTGGCATAAGCTGAATGTCTTGACTTTTGGGAAACTTGTCTGGTTTTCTTCTCCTTGCTACCGCTGGGTTTCCGCTCGTCGTCGGAGTTGAGGTCGAAGCTTGCTGATGCCGATAGAAACCACGGTGTTCCTGGCGCTGCTGTTCCTTGTCCTTGTCCTGAAGCTTTGGGTTCTTCGCCAGGATGAGGAGCATTGGAAGAAGAATCATGAGCATTAGCATGGAGGCCATCGCTACTTTCATCCATGTCCCGTGGGACTCAACTGCTGAAACTGTCACGCCTTCCGCTCGATCGATCAACATAGAGGCTAACATGAGTCGGAATGCTTTCAAGCCTGTGGACCCAAAAATGGTCCTTCTGATGATCTCTTGCGCGTGTTCTTCATCACCCAAGCGAGTCTCACCATCAAAGACATGGAAATGGTAAAGCAACTGATTCATCTTTGATGCACTGAAAGTCTTTGTCAAAAGGTCTGCAGGGTTCACTCTCCCACTGATCTTGCGAATGCTGAAGCTACCTTCCTTAAGCTTTGACTGAATCCACAATGCACTGGTTGCCAAGTGACGCGTCCGACCACAACCAGCCTTCTTGCAGAAACCAATAGTAGCGCTCGCATCCGTCCGATGCACCAATTCAACCTTCTTGCCAGTGATGAAACTCACCACTTCTTTCAGGAACAATCCTTCAGCTACGGCTGCTAAACAGGCATACAGCTCACTTTCCATAGAACTCAGAGCAATCACATGCTGCCTACGAGATGTCGAGTACACTGGGATGCCGTTCAAGAAAATGCAAAAGCCCGTGGTAGACTTCCGATCATCACCCGAAGCAAAGTCTGCATCCGACACCGTTTCAAGCAAGTTCTCAACCTCAAACGATGAGTGGTCACCGATGCCACTCTGCTCATTCAAGAACGAACGACCTGGACATGTAGCTGGGAATCGAGTCTCATGATCCATAGTGCCTTTGAGGTACCTTGCCACATGCTTAAGGCACCGAAGATCCTGCTTGCAAGGCGCGGTGGCTTTCGAGGAAAGCCTTCTTGATGCGTGCTGCACTTCTGGCCGATCCGGCGAGATGTATAAGATGATCCCGGTACATGATCGAAACAGACTATGTTCATCTGCGGAAAGTGGTTCGTCGTCGTCTGGCTGAGGTGACATACCCGATGGCCAAACCGTTGGTTTTGATGATGCGTTCTGGAGCCCTAAAACTTCAAGAATCTTCAGAACATACTTTGGCTCCTGCTTCACGCTGATGTAGTCACCATGCCCTTCATACGCCCTCTTCAAGAAGCGACAGCTACCGGAATCCAACCTACACGGTCCTTCAACCTTCACCTTCAACTTGTTTAATTCGAGGTGCTCTCGAAGCTTCTCCATCTCGCCCGGTGCAGCAAGAACCTTGCCGTCATCCACATGAGTGTTGATGACCAGTCTCCCCGGGATAGCAAAGATCGCTGGAGCAACTTCACAAACTTTCATGTCATGCTTCTGAAGCACTGCACTGAAGAACTCATACCATCCCTGAGCACCATCCCGTTGACCTGGTAGATTGTACAGGATTCTGTAGACCCGGCCGTTGGCCCTGACGTATTTGGGTGTGCGCTGTGGGACCATGAGATAAGCGTCTGAAATGTCTAGCGAATACAGCTCTAGCTCAACTGATGTAGCAGCCATTGCCGCAAGGAGTTTTGTGGTACTAGAGATAGAAGCTGGACTATACAAGTCATCAAGCTCTGGGGATAGAGAACGAAACTCTCGACCCACCAGGCGGCTTCTTCTTGTCCACTTATCATCTCTCCACCTCCAATCGCGGACGAACTTTGAGCTCAACTCGGTTGTGTCATCATCCAACTGTTCTTCATCTGCATTCACTAATACACCCATGCCAACAAGCCTATCGAGTTCGAACTGATCACGCTCGGCATCGAGTTGTGCCAAGGCCTCATCGCTCAGCTCTGGTGGACCCGCTTCGTAGTTGTTCAGCATAATCGTGTCCATCTCATCAATTACCTGATTGAACTCACCATCGTCTTGAGGATCCACTACTTGATCATGCTCTTCAGACACTTCCGGGACTTCAATCGGCTCTGACGGGTCATACAAGTCATCTCTAAGTCTGCGCACCATAAATGAAACATGTGCAACACGGCTCTCACCAAGCTTTCTGAACTTCGGACTGCTCTCCAAAGCTGCACTACCTTCCTCCTCTACTCCAACATTCTCTGCCAAGATGTCTCGTGATCCACCAGATGCAGATCCAGTGCCACTGCTCCCACTGCCGCTCTCACCTGGTAGTGACATGGAGTCGAGCGACACGTCTTTCTTAGAGGTAGAGGAGGATGAGGAAGTTGTTGGGTCTGAACCTGCTTCATCTCCCGGTCCACTTTGCTCTCTCTGATCTCGTTCTTCTTCTGGAGGTGCTTGTTCTGCTTGCTCAACAACTGCTGGGAGACGAATACGACGACCACCACGAGGGACTCGAACACCAACTACACCAAGAGTCAAATTCCACGATACGCCTTTCACTGCATCCGAGAGCATCGGTTCAAACTCGGTAGGGGACCTCCTGATAGTACGAGCAAATTGTATACCTTCAGAGGTGCCGATCACATTGAGCGCGCCACTATGGGATCTGCCTAGGTACACACCCTTGATCCACGTTGCACCCTTGGCCTTGACTTTGGGCAGGCACTGAGCAAACACTGAGCATCCGAAAGGAGCAATTTTCGCGGCAAACGAGTGGCCATGGATCAATTCGTAAGGAGTTTGACCAGACGATAGAACATGATAACGAGAATGAAGCCACCCTGCATGTCGGAATGCCCATGTGAACATCGGGTGAAACGACTTGACCTGGTAGCCACACTTCAACTCAATCGCTCTAAGGAGGCAATTTCCAAGCTGACGTATTGTTTGCACATAGCGCTCTGCAGGCAATCCTTGATGTGTTGACGCATCTGGGGGCACAGGCTCGCGTTCTGTCTTGAATCCAAGCTTCGTGCGAACTTGAGTGATGTGGTCTACAAGCTGGTTCATCGCTGGTTCGGTATCAGCGCGGATGTGTACTTCGCGATACCCTAAGGACGACATCATTCTCACAATCTCCTCAGTGCAACCGCGAACTGAAGCTCCACCTTTGACGTCAATGGGCAAGACCAGGACATACTTTGTCTTCATGTCGACGACCAACAAGTGCTCACACAACGGATCTCTCTCATCTGCTGTGCCCTCGGTCCCCGTGTACATGTAGTCCAATGACACGACTGGTATTGCACGTTCTTCGGGCGAAGTTGCGGTATGATTATCCTCTCTCGAGCGCGCAGCTAGGCATGCTTGGCACCATGGTTGTCGCGGTAAATGTGTCAGAGCATGTAATTCTTGTTCAGCAACCGATGGCAACTTTGCTAGCGGTTCTCCTTCAGCAGGTCTCTCATACTCTTTCAACACTGCGTCGGCAATCTGCGTGACTGCATCTAGCCTAGACTTTGTGACCGATTGTTTGATGCGATTCCATAGTACAGCCTTTGTACCATGATGGGAGATGTCCAAGAACTTGCATGCGGCACGAAGTGTTCCCAATGACGAAGCTTCATCAACATCTATGCCAGCAAGTGAAACTCTCTCTCTTCCATCATCTACCTGAACTTCTGGAGGAGGCACCATAGGAGCCTGTTCCGCATCGCGCGCCGCCAAAGCCTCTTGAGCTTCCGCGCGTTCACTCTCCCTCTTTTCTCTCTCCAACTCTTCTCCGATGCCAGCTGCCGGTACCGAATCACGTACAAGCTTCCCGAAGCGCTGGATTTCAACAGGACGTGTAGACAGCAAAGTGAGAATGGTGTAGTTCGCCCCATCAGGTGAAATCTGTTTCCGTTCATTGCCTTCCCAATACGCTCCCAACTCAAAGACTTCGAAATGGTCTGGTTTCGGACGACCTGGGATGTGAAGAAGCGTAGTTCTATAGGGCCAATGATCACACGGAAACGAAAGACTGGGATCTTCTGTGACCGACGAGTGCTTGCTCACGAATACAGGAGTTTCATCACTCGTTAGCTGCCAACCGTCCGTGCCCCTCACAACTGTCTGCACAAGTTCATCACCGACATGAAGAACTGCACGAACGTCAAGCTCATCTTGATCACAGATCTGTCTGATGTACATGTTCATGGCCAACGAGTTCTTCTGGAAATGCACAGGCACATGTCTCTCACCCTTGGACAACAGCATAGACTCTTCACCCTGAACCAAACTCCAGCCATCTCGAAACAACCGTGCTGAACAGAGCAGCGGTGCTGCGACCTGCGCCAGCACAGCATCATCTTCAAAGACGACCGTGTCGCCTTCCATCGTTTCAACCTCGAATTGGACTCGAGCTCTCAGGCTACCTCCTGGAATGGAGTTGCCCTGCGCATCTCGAAGCTTGTAGGGCTTTCTGTTGTCGGAAGTTCTCACACCTACCTCCGCAAAGCGATCAATTGGAAGGACTGTGACATCCGCACCGCTATCGAAAATCACGCTCTCAAGCTCCACAGTCCCGACAGCACGCACATGATGATGGAGTTGATCGGCAGTGATGTTGGCTTCCCCTACAGCGATATTGTCTATGAAGCTTCCCTCACAATCACAAAGCTCATCTTCATGAAATGGTTCTTCAGCTTCACAATCCGGATCGTCAGAGAGCTCATCTTGCACCGTGAGATCATAAACCAAACAACTCGTACTCACTAGCTCGGACTCTTCGTCTGACACCCCAAGGCGTCGCACCCAATCTCCGTACTCAGGCTCCGTAGGCCAAGATGCCCACTCAGCTTCCGCATAAGCTTCCCAAGAAGCTTGATCATAAGGATCCCCCTCGGCTTCAGCTACGTAGGCTTCCCAGGATGCTTCATCTAGATACTGCTCACCGTCAGCTTCGAACTGCATCTGCCACTCAGCGTCATACAAAGCATCACTCCACTGCTGATCATCGCCATGCTCACTCTCAGTGCACTCTCCTAGATCTCCAAGTCCAGCAGCTTGCAACCTCCGAACAAACCCCGCGCTCTGAGCAGGCCTCGCCATCGAAGTCGCCACACCACCAGTAGCAGTTGAAGCCGTCGTACTTGCTGTAGCCGCTGTAGACCCAGGTTTTACCTGGGATGCAGAGTCACTCGGAGCCACACTTGGAGCGTACGTGCCAGCGCCGCTCTCCACTTGACGAACAGTGCCCCAACAGTCTGCAGCCACATGTCCCATGCGACCACACGCGTAGCAAGGACCAACACCTTTCGAACCTTTACCTTTGGGACCTTTGTTCTGCTTGCCTTTCTGCTGTGACTTTCCTTTTCCACTACCGTAGAAGGGCGACATCATGAGCTTTCCTTTCTTGCCACCGAACTTGCCCTTGCCTTTGAAGCCTTTCTGATGAAAACCTCCAGGGACTCCTTGAAGCCCAAATGGTTTCCCCTTCAAGCCCTTCTGGTAGGGCTTGCCTTTGCCGTACTTTCCACCACCAAACGCTCCCTTGCCTTTGGGCTTACCACCAGACTCAGCATGAAGTCTATCAATCTCCATTGGACTCGGACCGCTCTGATCACTCGTGAAAGGCATGCCGAAAGATGACGTAGTTGATGATGTGAGCTGCAAACCACGCATGACATGTTCTGTAGTCCAACTAGCCGTAGTCTTCTCAAACTGCAAAAGCTTGTCTCTAAGCCCCGTGTATGTTGTGTCACCGGACAAGTTCAACTGAATGTGTCGCTTCACATCACTCGGCAATCCCTTCAGAAGTGTGCTCATCTTCAAGTTGTCAGGATAAAAGGTATGACTGACAGCCTCATATTCGCGGATCAGTCTCTCGTAGACCAACACATATTCAAGGAGGGAGCTTCCAGCCTGAAGTGGCGGAAACGACACCAGCGCTTCCGCAAGCGCCAGCTCACGGCTTCTGGTAGAAGGCTTCAATTCCTGATGTAGTCTCTGCCAAACGAGGAGCCCGTCACGGTTCGTGACAGCCTTCAGGAGCCTAAGGGGCCTACCTTTCAAGTAGGAAGAAAGAATAGAGTAGAGACGATAGGCCCTCTTCCTACCAGCATCCGAGTACTTGTTGATGTCCATGCTTTCAGCTTGTGTTTCGGCATGTCGAAGATCTTCACGATAATCCGGATCATGTACAAGTAGCCAATTGACAAAAAGAAAAGACCATTCCTCGAAACCACTGATTTCTTCTTCAAGGGATTTTGGAGCAAACACATCTGGAGCTTTGACGGCCTTGCCGCCATCCTTGAACGAGTTGCTATTCGACGAAGCCAATGATTGTATAGCCTGAGCTAGCTGTTGTACTACCGAATCTGGAAGTGTTGCAGCTGCTGATTGAGCACTTGCTTGAGCTGGTGCTGTTGGGCTCTGGGGAGAAGGTCCTTCGAAGCCGGGAGGAGGTGCTCCAGCTTCCATTTCACTTATGTCGTCGTCACTCATCCTTCGCAGCCAGACTCAAGGCCGTTCAAGTTTCTGATGTTCCGCAAAACAAGAAAATTTTGAAGAAAATGAAGTACAGGCCACCCTCGAGCGGCTCTTGAAAGAAGATATAGGATTTCAGGCCACCCTCGAGCGGCTCAAAGAGTTGTAGTCTCCCGCAAGAGGCTACTTCGCGAATTGCAGTGGCTCGCCGCCACACTCTTGTACTCAGTGCCCTAGAACTGGCCGCCGCGCAGCCCGATGGCTCACTCAACCGAAAGACACACACTTGGGCACTACTCTACACACCTACACACACACACACACTGGGGTTTGGTTCCTGACCCCGAGCAATGAGCCCAGACCCAAAGGAATGGACCTCAAAGCTCCGCTACCATAACAAATACGGTCGCGAACTTTTCACTCAGCAAAACGGCCTTGTAAAGCGGAGTGTCTCAGGTACTGCACATGCGCATTGTTATGCACACTGAAAAGGGGCATGCTAGGTAACAGAAGTATTTAACACCACGGTATGTAGGGTTCGGCGGGTCCTCTCGAGGGAACCGCTCCGCTCGTTCTCGTCGCCTTCTGCGAAGAAAATCTTCATCGGCAGCGCAGGCAGCTTCCGGTGGTGGTGGAGGGGGCCTTGGC
The DNA here is from genome assembly GCA_905221615.1 of Symbiodinium sp. CCMP2592. NCBI lineage: Eukaryota > Dinophyceae > Suessiales > Symbiodiniaceae > Symbiodinium > Symbiodinium sp. CCMP2592. Next base: position 208,231 of record CAJNDT010000012.1, on the reverse strand, counting down.
GGTTCCTCCTCAAATCTCGCTGTTGGCAGCGGGGATCCACGCACTGACTCTCGGGTCAGTATCCTCGTAAGATCCACGCCCGCTTTTTCCGCAAGACTCGAGAGGGTCACTTTGCCTTCGAGCTCCAGCGTTCCAGGGTCCTCTTGTAGCAGCTGATTCAGCTTCCTCATCTCTTTCTTAGAAAGCCGCTGCTCAGCCTGCATAGACCTCACACGCGCTGATTCCGCTCGCCGATAACAGTGTCGGCCTCCCTCCCACAACGCTACCACACAGATAACCAGCATAAGAATCACACCATACAGCTCCAGAGATGAGTCCACGGCCAAGGGCGAGTGGGCTTCCGGGTCGTCCCTAGCTACAACTGAAGCTATATTCTGAAGAGCAACTAGCAATCCCAGACAACACCCCATGTTGTTGTTGCCGGCTGTTGCGCTTGTGTTGACCTGCTGCTGCGGTTGCTGCTGCTGTAGCGCTGAGGCTCGAACCTGCCGAACGAAACCTCTTCCATCATCTCCTCGAGCGTGTCCGGGGTGCGGTTCACCTTCTCGCCGTCGACATAATCCCCAGGACTCGAGAATCCACTCCATTCGCTTTGCCGCCAGGATCTTTGTCAGGCCATCGGCAAGTTGACGTTCTCCCGGGCAATACGATATTCCTATCCAGCCTCGCTGGATCTGTTGTCGAAGTGCTCCGGCTCGAACCTTGAGATGCCGGGTTCTCCAGCTCCCCCCTTCTTCCGACGCCAGGACGATCGCTGCTGAATTGTCCACTCGAAGTTCCCTTTTCTCAACGATAGCTCCCATGTCCTGTAAAAGGGCATCAATGGAAGCTGTCAGGGTCGAACCCTCGCTCGCCGCCAACAACTCTGTCTCCGCCGAACTCGTTGCAATGAGTCCCTGGCGACCGCTTCTCCAAGCGACCGGACTGCCGGCCCAGAACACCACCACCCCGCCATGGCTTCGGTCTCCATCCGGTGCATAGCTGCTGTCGGTGTAGGTGATGATGTCACGCGCGCCCTCGGTGCCGTAATGGAGCTTCCATTCCTTCGTGTAGTTCAAGTAGGCGAGGACCTTTCTTCCCACCTGCACTGCACGGGCTGGGTCCTTGCTCATCATAGAACTCATCACACTAACAGTGTAGGCCAAATCTGGCCTACACCTCTGGGCTAGCCATGCTAGCTCGCCCGTTATCCATTGGGCGGCCTTGAGGTCCTTCTCGTCGAACGACTCCGGGTAGCACTCGGGATCCAGGCTCATCCATTCCTTTGCTGAGGGAATGGTTGACATCTGCTTCTCACCGATGTCGTACTGCCTTAGCAGCTCCTGCACATAGCCTTCCTGGTCCAACGAGAAACCGAGGAAGTCTCCACTGTCATTTTCGACGGATCGAATTTCCATGCCGAGGAAGCGGATTGCATTCTCCTTGGTGGCGAACTGGATTTCCGTAGTTTGCCACGTTGTGGAAAACCAAGCATGAACGTCCTCGCACACTTCCTTCGGTCCAGTCACCAGGTAGTCGTCCACATAGACAGCGATAAGCCCCTTTAGCTCACCGCTAGAGTCCACGACCCTCCATATGTTGGGGTCGGCGGTTCCCTGCTCGAACTTCAAGTTGTTCGCCGTAAGTGCCTTCCTCATCATGTCGGTGCGGTGTTCCCCCACCAGCGGGGACTTGATCTGAATCCATAGACTGCCGCAAGGGCAATCCACAGCTCGTCCGGTTCACATAGTCCCGCCCTCACTAACACGGCAGGGGGTTTGATAGCCAAGTGGACTCCATCAGGGACAGGTGCTCGTAAGAAGGCGCTGGTCACATTTACATCTCCATTGATGAGGCACCATCGACGTCGGGCGCCCTCACCAACCATCAACCGCACGGCTTCAGCTGCCGCACCGCCACTGTAGTTCACCTCATCGTCGGACTTCTTCTGGAAGTTTCCACAACTGACTATCCTTGTTCTCCGCCGAAACATAGTATTTGGCTTTGACGGAGGTTTTGCTGTATACACTCCCTGTCCCGGAACCACCACGGCTCCAGGAAGTCTCAGGAAGTCCTTCGCTTCCTGCCCCTTTACTCTTTTGATCGCGTTCATGGACTCCATGGCCTTGATCTCATCCATCATCGAAGGAACCCATTTCTCAAGGTTCTTTTCCACTTCCGCCGGGTGGACGGTGTGGACAACCCTGAGCTCGGTTTGATCCGTCTCACAAGTAGACAGTATTCCTTCAACATCCGGAGTGTAAAGATTCTCAGCGGCTGCCTTGGCGACCCTCATAACATCAGCTTCCACCTCCGTGATCCTATCGACGAGGTCAAAATCCTTGATTGCATCATCCTCGTCCGTCACGAAGGGGTAGTGGAGGACTTGGTCATTCACTTCCTGGATAGCCTTCACGCGCGCGTGGTCGTCCGCCTCCTCAGGCAGCACAAAGCCTGCCTCCTCAAGCACATTCTCCATTTCCTGACTGAGCTTTCGCCAGGAGCCTATTGTATGTCCAACCGCAATCAGACGTGGCCCCTCAGTTCCTTGGACCACGCAATGCCATCGCTTCGGGTTGACCTTCGCAGGGTTCGTCAACGAGTGAACTTGGCCTGGGGTGGTCTTGTCATTGACGAGCATGTCCATGTAGCGTCCTGAAAAAACATCACCAGGTCTCAGCTCCTCCCATACTCCAGCGCCTTCGGTCACCTCTAGCGGGGACACTAAGTTCCAGGAATTCTTGTCATTGAACACGTCCCTGTGGGTGGGCATACATGTGTTTTTCACTAGGGTTGCAAACGTAAAGGTCTCATCCGGAAAGTCCAGCTGGAGGAGCTCCGTTACCTTTCTTGTAAGCTCCGGGGCTTCACTCGTGTATTTCGTCACTCCATACTGGCCTCCGTGATTGAACGCGCCCATCGTGACATAGCCGCTGCTGGGGTCGGGCGCGGCCTCCGTCACCAACTGTGGCCTCTTCACCGAGTGGGCTGGGTCTTTGGCAACCAGCTCCAAAATCTCCTGGACCAACCGCCTTCGGTGGGATGCCCCAAACGTCAGACTTCTGACAGCCACACCATCCGCATCCACTGCCGACTTCCCTCGTAGACGCCGCCGTGGTGGGGGCTCAAACTCTCGCACATCCGCATCCGCCGCAGTGCCAGGATCATGTAGGCGAGGTCGCACATTGGTTGTGACCATGATCCTGCCATTCTCATCCTCGAGGACAGCGGAGCCATTTCGAACATCCCACACCGGACCCAGATAAGTTCCCTTCACCCAGTGCGGCATCAAGTCGTGTTTACCACCATCACTGTAGCGCTTCTTCCTGATCGCCACCCTGGTTCCATACGGGCACACAGGGTTGAAGGTCTCGGGGTTCAGCCTTTTTTCGCGCTGGTTATGGGCAGCCGTGACCATAGCAGTAGCCCAGTGCGATGTAGGCAACCCGGAAGTCCTCAACAGTAGGCGAGCCTGCCCCTTTAGGTAGCGCACCGCCCTCTCCGCCGTGCCATTTGACTGAGGGGATTGACCCTCAGTCCGCGTCAACATAATTTGTTGACCAAGGGTCCATTCCCTCAGCGCAGGAGATCGAAGTTCATGAGCCCGGTCGCTGTGGATTCGAACGACTGGAAGGTTCATGTGCTTGAGCTCCAGGATGATTTCTTGGATCGCCTGCATAACTTGCTTGGCTTTCTTACCCTTCAAGGGTTTGACAAAGTAAAGGTGATCCATGGGAATCTCGCGGTTCCCTTCCAAAAGCTCATCTTGTTCTTGATTTGCACGCTGTTGGCGGTCTGCTTCCTCGTCGTCATTCCACAGCTCCTCGCCCTTGACCTTCCTCAACGAGGGATCTCCTTCTTCGTCTCCTCGATCCAAAGGTTCCTCCTCGCCGAAGTCAATGAATCCGACACCTCCCTCGGGCTCCGCCTCATCGTCGGCCGGCTCGTCGAGCTCTGGGACCTCCAAATCCAAGTTCCGGAAGTCATAGTCTTCCGCCGCAAGGTCCTCGGGTAAAGGCTCGGGCGGATCCTCCTGGTCTTCAAACTTCGGCTTGGTGTAGGCCGCCGCCAAGAAATAGCGGTATCCATAGCCACGCGCATCCCTCGACACCGCCCTCAACGGACCTCCCACATCAACGCTCAACACATAAGCGCTCTTTTGTTTGGTCCTCCGGTGGGGCCGTCCCGTGCCCAAAGACATCACGCATTGCTCACAGTCCTTTCTGAAAGGTACATGATCTCGTTGTACATGAAGTCTCCAACCTTGCTCCGCTGTCATCTTCCGTACGTCTGGTCCTGGGTCGCGATGGGCCCAAGCTCGTGTAGATGCAACACCAGAGTCCATGAGTTTCTCGGCCACATTCCTCCGGACAGCTGAAACCCACGGTCTCCGCTCATCTTGCTTGCCCCCCTTCACGTCCTCGGACTCCCGCATCTCATCAAAGAACTCAAAGTCCAAGTTGCTCACGATTGTGACGGGGGACTTGCTCAGGTAGCCAAACGCTCCTTGGTCGAAAGAGACTTTCTTCATTGTAAGGGCTCCGTTGCCTCCATGAACGACCTCATCATAGGCGTTCGCCACAAACTCGGGGCATCCCTTCCGTTCACAATCTCCTCGGCGTTCTCGGGGTGGCTCATACAGAACTTCACCTCATGGCCGCCAGACTTCGCATGGGCGACCAGGTACAGCATGAGTTGTCGAGCCACCAAAGTGGTCTCCTTGTCCACATAGTACCGGTCCGTGGGGCTCAGATCCAAGAGGCCGTAGGGCTCCTTGGTAGACCGAACCGGGCCTGGATAACCGGGTCGATCTTCATGCCTTTTCAAACTGAACGTACCCGCTGGCGGGGCACCCAAGACTGCCTTCACCCTCGAAGACATCGCTCCCCACATCAGGGCCTTGTAGGCGGGCCCCATCATTGACCACCCACCATTCAACAAAACATCCACATTCACGACCACGACCTCAGTATTTGTTCCTGGGTTGATTTGGCCCGTGAGAGCTTGGATGGGGTCCGCATTCACCTTGGTACCGCCGTACATGTTCAAAATCCAAGCCCTGGACCTCATCAGTCGCTTGCGAAGTCGCCTGCATAGCGGAAGACCCTTCAAATACTCCCACCCCTTTTCATCAGTGACCTCCACATTGGGGACCATCGTGCCCGTCACAGCTTCCGGAAGGCCCTTGAAGATGGGGGACTTGAACAGGACCTGTAGACCATCCACCACACACCCCTCCTGAGCGTAGGCGGCGAGGTTCTGCCTCCAATCCTCCTTGTTCACCTCCATCATTCTCACCGCATTGAGCTTCTGCTGGAGGCCTTCTGCCCTTTGCTTCAGCTCTTCGACCTTTTTCATCTCGAGCTCCGCGATGATCTCCGCCGCCTGACCCGCATCGGTCATCTCCGGACATCCTGCACGCAACCGCGTCCTGATTCGTCCATGCCGCGGATGGATCAAAGTAAAACCTCCCTTCGTCCATTTCAGAGTGCAGCCAAGGATGTCAATCATGGCACCGAAGGGAACGATGGGCTGCACTCGGTCCTTCTCCTCCGCCGCCAGCAAAATGCTGCCAGAAGGAGCTTGCTTCAGGATCCGTTGCTCGTCTCCTGCCAAAGTCACACCGACTGCCTTGGTGTTATCTTCCTCAAGACGATCTCGAGCAGGGCGCAGAACATGAGTCGCGCCGGAGTCCAGAAGAACTCCTGAGTCCTCGGTCCGTGGAGCTTCCCGGGTTCCATCAACTTTCATCGTCTTCAGCTTCAGCTCATCCAGCTGTCTCTGTATCGACTCGTACGTTGGGGCCGAAGAGGAGGAGGTTGAAGCAGGCAAACCCGAGCTGGCCATCATCGACTTCAGCATGTTTGAAGCATCTTCAATGACCTTCTTGAGGGCCTCCTGTCCCTCTCCTTCCTTTGGTTGCCTACCACGACCGGTTGGTGAGGTAGACGGAGACGGCTCTGCAGCCGGCTGGGTTGTAGTAGAGGACGTTCCTGACTCCGTGGGGCCATTCATAGTCCGAGCTGATGGTCCTCCTGTTGTAGTCGCTGAGGCGGACTGCAGTTGATCACCCCTTTGCCTTGGAGCCGCTTGGGCAGGTTTCTCCTTGGCAGGGCAGTCCTTCTTCATGTGGGAGGTTGCAGAACAGATCAAACACCGTCCGGCCTTTGGTACCGATCCCCACTCATGAGCAAATTGGCAATCTCCCCCGCGCTTGCAGCCTGCGTCCGTCTTAGCGAACCACTTGCATGGCCTCTGGGTGGAAGTTGTAGTAGAGGAGGTCGACGGTGCTGCCTTGGGCTTCGGAGCTGGTTGGTCTCCCGGCCCCTGTGCCTGCATTCCCTTGATCTTGGGACCCTTCTCAGAGGTCGGTGTCCTTGAAGCATCAGGCGTCGAAGACGTTGCCGAAGTTCTCTTTGATCCACTGGCCAAAGCTTCGGCTTCAGCCAACAAGTGCTTATGAAAAGCAATCACTGAATCATGCGTCGGCTTCGTATCGAGCTTCAGCATCGTGCGCACCAAGGATGTGCGAAACGCAGCTTCTGAGTTGCCATCCAAGACTCCCTGCATGATGACCGATAAGGCTCTCAAAAGCACCGACGGGTCTGGCGTCGAGACGCCTACGTCGCCGGCTCGCCTGAACCACCTTTCCCAATCCCGCAACGACTTCGCAGCCTTGAAGGGCTCAGTCTGAGCCGTTGGGGACTGCAGCTGGTCCAAGACCAGCCTCTTCTCAGTCTCGCCGCCCGGCTGGTATAAGGTGAGCACTCGGTACAGTATCTGCGTTGCCGACTGCGTAGAGCGCCTCATCACCAAGTCGGCCCTTACCGAAGAATCAAGGGAGGCCAATAGCATGGACGCCGCCCTCGAATTCAGCCTCGCAAACTTGCCCTCCTCGAGCTTCTTGTCCACCGGGGCCTTCATCGCCAGACGCTCCAGTGGGGTGGCGTTCGACCACTGCTCATATCCTTTCTGGGCTAGCGCTTGAACCTTGGTCCACCAGTCATAGGAGCTGTCGCTCAAATCCGCCATCGGCGCTTGTAAAAGCTGCAACCAGTCCTGAACTTCCACCGGAGAGGTCTCGGGATCAGGAGCCTTGAGCTCCGAAAGCGCCGCTACTCCAGGCTTCACCGTCTCTGGGTCCGTCCCTTCTGACTTTCGGTCCAAGGCACGAACCTGCGCTTCCTGAAGCTGCTTCATTCCCTGCGCGATGACCCCCAGGAGATCCAGATGAGTCGTGTCCTTCTCTTCGGAGCCTTCGTGAACGCGACTCGTCGGGACAACGTGACTTGAGCTAGCGACCCCTGGTACTTGTTCTGCTTCACGACTCTGGTCATATGCCCGATCACCTCCAGGTAGATTCTGCTGCATTGTGGGACGATCACCTCCAGGTAGATTCTGCTGCATTGTGGGACGATCACCTCCAGGTAGATTCTGCTGCATTGTGGGACGATCACCTCCAGGTAGATTCTGCTGCATTGTGGGACGATCACCTCCAGGTAGATTCTGCTGCATTGTGGGACGATCACCTCCAGGTAGATTCTGCTGCATTGTGGGACGATCACCTCCAGGTAGATTCTGCTGCATTGTGGGACGATCACCTCCAGGTAGTCCTGCTGCATTGCCCGATCACCTCCAGGTAGTCCTTGCTGCATTGCCCGATCACCTCCAGGTAGATTCTGTTGCATTGTGGGACGATCACCTTCAGGTAGTCCTTGCTGCATTGCCCGATCACCTCCAGGTAGATTCTGTTGCATTGCCCGATCACCTTCAGGTAGTCCCTGTTGTCTTGCTCGATCAGCAAGTAGTTGATTTCTTTCATACTGAAGCTGCTGAACTTGCCCTCGGAGGTCTCTAGCTTCTCCTTCGTACCTTTGAACGTAGCGAGCCAGCCGTCGTTGGACCTCAGCTTGAATCTCATCCGAGGACGTTGAGCTCCCCTCGGGCGGAAACAACAAAGGCGCATCCCTTGGCCCCCTCCTCAGCCTCGCGGTCTGCTCAGGTGTGAACAAAGGCGCTGGAGCCTGCTCAAGTGACCTCAGTGGTACCTGACTTCGCTGCTGAGGTGAAGGAAACTCTTCAGGAGGAGAAAAGTTCAAATCTCCAATCCTTCTTATAGGAGAAAAAGTCGCCGGATACAGATCTCGCTGCTGGTGCTCCTGCTGGTGTTGCTGTTGTTGCTGCTGAGCTGCCGGGGTTGCTGCCTGGGATCCTAGAAAGCCCAAACCTTCCATAGCCCGGCCCTGAAACCCACTCGTCCTCGTAGTTGTGGCTCGTAAAAACTCAGTCAGTCGTGCAACCCAGCGAACTGCCGGTAGACCTTCTGCAGCCTCATACGAATATTCCATCGCCACCGTACGCTCGGCCCGATGCGGTTGATCCATCGTGGATCCCACTGGAACTCTCGCCCTTCGCGGCGACGGAGGACTCGCTGTGACTGAAACTCATTCATGAGCCTAGGGGTATTTCTCAGCAGGGGTACTTCTCAGCCACCACCGAAGATTTAAGAAGATTGTTGAATTATTTGGAAGATTGTTGAAGAAAAACGAATTATTTGGAAGATTGTTGAAGAAAAATGAATTATTTAGAAGATTATTGAAGAAAAACAAATTATTTGGAAGATTGTGGGTTTCAATTTGAAGCTTAAACACGGTTTAGGGAAGTTTAGGGCTCATGGTTTAAGCTTCCTGGCACGGCTCGAGGACCTGCCAAAATGGAACACCGAGGTTTATTATTCGAAATTCTTCGTTGTATCTGCGGAGAACTTCAAACACTTTTCTAGACTTGTGCTTGTTTCCCCCAGCTGAAACCGCCAGATGTGCTCAGTGTAGCTGCCAAAACTGGCGGGCATGCAGCTGCCGCTTGGTAGAGCAACATACACCAAACCCCATTCTGAACATGTTGGCACTCTGCCTTCGACAAAGACAACCCAACAGCAAGGTTCTCTGTGATAACAGGCATGAATGAGACGGAGGAACACACCAGCTCAACAACACAGCCATGTCCCAAGAACGGCCTCCCTTCTTTGTCCGGTATTGCTTCCGGTGACTTGCATGACTGCTTCGATGTCACCAGGTCAGGCCCCAGCCGGCGCATTAGCCCATGTGCCCGGCTGTCATCTATCCCCTGCCCCTGGGATAGGTTGGCCTCAAGGCTGTGACACAGGCAAACCGAACGCCTCACACCTGGCCAATGGTGTGGGGAGCAACCCCGATGGGGCAGGGGTTTACTCCTTAGGTAAGGCAACCCCGAGGAGGTTCGACTGACACTCTAATTACTGTACTACTGCTCGATATTTGGCCTCCCATGTTGCTGAGGTGGACACTCAAATTATTTGGAAGATTGTGGGTTTCAATTTGAAGCTTAAACACGGTTTAGGGAAGTTTAGGGCTCATGGTTTAAGCTTCCTGGCACGGCTCGAGGACCTGCCAAAATGGAACACCGAGGTTTATTATTCGAAATTCTTCGTTGTATCTGCGGAGAACTTCAAACACTTTTCTAGACTTGTGCTTGTTTCCCCCAGCTGAAACCGCCAGATGTGCTCAGTGTAGCTGCCAAAACTGGCGGGCATGCAGCTGCCGCTTGGTAGAGCAACATACACCAAACCCCATTCTGAACATGTTGGCACTCTGCCTTCGACAAAGACAACCCAACAGCAAGGTTCTCTGTGATAACAGGCATGAATGAGACGGAGGAACACACCAGCTCAACAACACAGCCATGTCCCAAGAACGGCCTCCCTTCTTTGTCCGGTATTGCTTCCGGTGACTTGCATGACTGCTTCGATGTCACCAGGTCAGGCCCCAGCCGGCGCATTAGCCCATGTGCCCGGCTGTCATCTATCCCCTGCCCCTGGGATAGGTTGGCCTCAAGGCTGTGACACAGGCAAACCGAACGCCTCACACCTGGCCAATGGTGTGGGGAGCAACCCCGATGGGGCAGGGGTTTACTCCTTAGGTAAGGCAACCCCGAGGAGGTTCGACTGACACTCTAATTACTGTACTACTGCTCGATATTTGGCCTCCCATGTTGCTGAGGTGGACACTCAAATTATTTGGAAGATTGTGGGTTTCAATTTGAAGCTTAAACACGGTTTAGGGAAGTTTAGGGCTCATGGTTTAAGCTTCCTGGCACGGCTCGAGGACCTGCCAAAATGGAACACCGAGGTTTATTATTCGAAATTCTTCGTTGTATCTGCGGAGAACTTCAAACACTTTTCTAGACTTGTGCTTGTTTCCCCCAGCTGAAACCGCCAGATGTGCTCAGTGTAGCTGCCAAAACTGGCGGGCATGCAGCTGCCGCTTGGTAGAGCAACATACACCAAACCCCATTCTGAACATGTTGGCACTCTGCCTTCGACAAAGACAACCCAACAGCAAGGTTCTCTGTGATAACAGGCATGAATGAGACGGAGGAACACACCAGCTCAACAACACAGCCATGTCCCAAGAACGGCCTCCCTTCTTTGTCCGGTATTGCTTCCGGTGACTTGCATGACTGCTTCGATGTCACCAGGTCAGGCCCCAGCCGGCGCATTAGCCCATGTGCCCGGCTGTCATCTATCCCCTGCCCCTGGGATAGGTTGGCCTCAAGGCTGTGACACAGGCAAACCGAACGCCTCACACCTGGCCAATGGTGTGGGGAGCAACCCCGATGGGGCAGGGGTTTACTCCTTAGGTAAGGCAACCCCGAGGAGGTTCGACTGACACTCTAATTACTGTACTACTGCTCGATATTTGGCCTCCCATGTTGCTGAGGTGGACACTCAAATTATTTGGAAGATTGTGGGTTTCAATTTGAAGCTTAAACACGGTTTAGGGAAGTTTAGGGCTCATGGTTTAAGCTTCCTGGCACGGCTCGAGGACCTGCCAAAATGGAACACCGAGGTTTATTATTCGAAATTCTTCGTTGTATCTGCGGAGAACTTCAAACACTTTTCTAGACTTGTGCTTGTTTCCCCCAGCTGAAACCGCCAGATGTGCTCAGTGTAGCTGCCAAAACTGGCGGGCATGCAGCTGCCGCTTGGTAGAGCAACATACACCAAACCCCATTCTGAACATGTTGGCACTCTGCCTTCGACAAAGACAACCCAACAGCAAGGTTCTCTGTGATAACAGGCATGAATGAGACGGAGGAACACACCAGCTCAACAACACAGCCATGTCCCAAGAACGGCCTCCCTTCTTTGTCCGGTATTGCTTCCGGTGACTTGCATGACTGCTTCGATGTCACCAGGTCAGGCCCCAGCCGGCGCATTAGCCCATGTGCCCGGCTGTCATCTATCCCCTGCCCCTGGGATAGGTTGGCCTCAAGGCTGTGACACAGGCAAACCGAACGCCTCACACCTGGCCAATGGTGTGGGGAGCAACCCCGATGGGGCAGGGGTTTACTCCTTAGGTAAGGCAACCCCGAGGAGGTTCGACTGACACTCTAATTACTGTACTACTGCTCGATATTTGGCCTCCCATGTTGCTGAGGTGGACACTCGGGTGCCGAGCTCGGACCCAGCCAGCACGTTGGCATATGTGTGACTGGCTGTCATCACCAGGTGTCCGCTCTGGTGGTTGGCCCCAAGTCCTCGATCGGTTCCTTCTTCCGCGGTCCGCCAGAGCGACCCCATGCCCGGCCATCGGCATGCAAGCGCGGCTGGTGAATCAAAACTGGACACACCGCGACTTGTTGGTAAGGTTGGTGTGACATAAGATGCCATGCAGGGCCACGCGGGCAACTTCCAGCGATGGGCAAAGTGCTTCAAGACTTTGCCCGCGGGCGCGGGTACGTGGCATAGTATTTAGTAGTCGGGCCTTCCCTGCAATCTGCGCTGAATCACCTGCCGTGGGCACACCACTTTGCTAGGCGAGCACAGACAGAATAAATCCCCAGCGCCGGCCAACGACACTGTCCCGCACGGTCAAGGACCCATAACTCGGGTCCGAGCCCGACTGGAGCGCGGTCTGTAAGACCACGGAGCTGGGGCATGCAGGATGGGTAGGGCGAGTCGAAAGCAAGCAGCAAGCCAACCAAGACATGGCACGTGACAAGGGACCAAGTACATGACATTCTTCGAGAGAACACTTTACCCGGAATGCAAAACCTCAACTCATTGCTAGTGTGCCGTCCAAGCAAACGCTTTCGAGAGAGCCATGGGCAGTGTCATTCTGTCGTCGATCCAAGAGAACAGAAAGCATGTGCTCAGCAGAAAGAGATATAACCTAATCATGGGTTAGCGGCCTCCCCCATTTGCTCTTTTCCTCCCGCCCGTTCGGTTAGTTGGAATGCCGCTTCGGCTGAGGAGTGAGGCAGGCATCATGGCTATGCTGATTTCAGACTGCTGATTTCAGACTGCTGATTTCAGACCCGAAGCCGCTTCGGCTGAGGAGTGGCAGGCATCATGGCTATGCTGATTTCAGACTGCTGATTTCAGACTGCTGATTTCAGACGAAGCTGATTTCAGACTGCTGATTTCAGACTGCTGATTTCAGACAGGTTCAGCAGCGACTACAGCACGAACTCATCGAAGGCATAGTCTGCGAAGCCTAGTAGTTTTTCTTTGGCGGAAGTGCAGCTATTATCGGAGCCAGGCCCCGAAGAACATCAGCGTCCACCACACCAGGGTGTTGTTCTTCGATGCCTTCATCAAGCGGGAAGTCATCCCTTGCAAGATCCCATTTGGTCCACATATGGCAGTGTACCTGCCTGAGAGGATCCTGCCAATTTTGCTTGGTGAACGTCTTCGAGAAGCTTTTCTTTCCAAACTCTTCCACCCAATATGTGTGTGTCGCCTTGAACTCGACGTTCCATCTGTAATCGTTGACCCTGAGAGTCATGCGAGCTTGCGGAGCACATAATTGGTCAAGAAGTTCCATTGGAGAGCTGTGAATTCTCGGTGCACCCCGACGACTGGAAGCAGGTACCACAGAATCCTCCTCAGCTGAATAGTGTTAGGGGCGAGGTCTGAGGGAGCCAGGGAGTTTCAATTCACAAAACAGACAACTCAAGTTGATATGCAGCTCAACATAGAGCAAAGAAAATTTAGTCCCAAGGGCTGCATCGGATGGGGCAGGACCGGCACTGGGAGCAGGCAGGCTGCTGGAAGCGGCAGCATTCTGAGGGCCAGCCTGAACTCAGCACCCGACACTGGAAACCCGATACCTACCACAAAAGGCAAGCCCCTGAAGGCTGAAACCTAAAGCCCAAACCAGACCATATAACCAAGATACTTCAAAATACCCTAGCCCAAACCTTAGCACAAAAAGAGTGGGTTCCTCCTTTCGGCGACGGGCTTCCTCTGCGGCCTCGTCTTCGACCTTCCAGATCGGGCTTTGGGTTTTGGGTTGGGTTGAGGAGCCCTCAAGCCGAAACCTTAAAACCTCAACCCCTCGCCCTAGGATACCCCCAAACACTAAACCACAAATAGGCTTCCTTTTGTAGGCGACGGTCCATATGGGGCTTCCAGATTGGGATTTGGGTTTGGTACTTAAGGTTGGGGATAGATCGTTTCGCGCCCTCAAGCCTTACTCGACTCCTTCTCGGCTTCCTCCTCTGGGCGATGGGCTTCCTCTTCATCAGCCTTCCAGGTTGGGTTTCGGGTTTGGTACTTCGGGTTGGGGATTGATGGTTTAGTATAGAGCCACACCCTCACCAGCAGCACCACCAGCACCTAGAGCCCTCAAGCCTACACCCGAAATCCTACAACACAAACCTGAACCATATTCCCCAAATACCCGAGCCCAAACTTCCTCTTCGGCCTTTTCTTCGGCCTGTCAGATTGGCTTTCGGGAATAGGGTTTCGGTTTGAGGGTTGAAAGCCCAAGCCCAAACTAACCAAACCTACACCACAACTCCCAAGATACCCTAGCCCGAACCCTAGACAAATCACACAAAAGTTTCAAACTCGACAATGGCTTTGTCCTCTCGGCGGCGGGCTTCGTCTTTGGTTTCGGGTTTAGGGTTTCGGGGTTTAGGGTTGAGAGCCCTAAAGCCTAAACCGAAAAACCTAAACCGAAAACCCCTAAAACCAAAAGCCTGAACCTCCACCCTAGTTCCCAAGATACCCTGGCCCAAACCGGAAGCAGCTCGACACCGTCAAGATGGCCTCCTCCTCTGCCTCTCTGCGATGGGCTTCCTGGTCCATTTCGGCCTTCCAGATTGAGCTTCAGGTTTTGAGTGTGGGGTTCAGGGCTGAGAGCCTTCAATCCGAACCACCTAAACCCAAAAGCCTGAACCTCCACCCTAGTTCCCAAGATACCCTAGCCCAAAGCAGAAGCAGCTCGACACCGTCAAGATGGCCTCCTCCTGTGCAAAGATGTTTTCCTCCTCTCTGCGAGGTGCTTCCTGGTCCATTTCGGCCTTCCAGATTGAGCTTCAGGTTTTGGGTGTGGGGTTCAGGGTTGAGAGCCTTCAGTCCGCAACACCTGATTAAACCCAAAAGCCTGACCCTCCACCCTAGTTCCCAAGATACCCTAGCCCAAACCCTAAGCAGCTCGACACCGTCAAGATGGCCTCCTCATCTGCAAACATGGCTTCCTCATCTCTGTCATGGGCTCCCTGGTCCATTTCAATTTCGGCCTTACAGATTGCGCTTCAGGTCTTGTGTGTGGGGTTCAGGGTTGAAAGCTTTCAAGACGAAACCCTAAACCCAACAACCTGAACCTCCACCCTAGTTCCCAAGATACCCTAGCCCAGACCCTAAGCAACAAAAAGGTTTCAAGTTCGATTCCTTCTTCTTGGCTTCCTCCTCTCGGCGACGGGCTGCCGTTTTGGCCTTCAGAGTTTTCTTCCGTCGTGCCTGCAGAGAATCACCCTGAGCCCGAGAGCTAGCTAAACTTCACTCTGAAACTAAACTCCAAACCCAGCAAAATCCAAAGCCCTCAGCCTGTAAACCCGTGCCCTAGATGAGCCTTCATCTTCGGCTCGAGCAAGCCTTTCTTCCGTTGCTTTGGCGGAGCCTTGGCCTTAGCCTTCCGTTTCGGAACTTGTTCTCCCTCGTCGGGACCAGCAGCTCTGGGGACAGCGATCCGTCCAGTTCTCCTTTGTTTGATCTTCTCCTTCTCTTTCTGGATCTCTGGATCGCCCTGATTCTCGAGATCCTCGAGCTGTTCCAACAACTCCTCCATGTCACTGTCCTCAGCGTGTTCTTCTTCTTGTGGAAGCAAGCAGGCAGCCATCTTCCTCCTGGCCTCTTCTTTCTCGTGCTCGGTTTCCAAGAAAAGATCGAGGATTAGGCCGTGCAAGCTGGCTCGTGACTGGTTTTTGCGAAAGTTGACTTTGAACAATGCCAACAGGTCCTGGCACTGCTTGCATGTCAGATTGAGTCCGGCATGGATTCTAGCCAAGGGCAGCGACATGGCCTCAGAGGTCTGTTCCAGGTGCAGCGGGCCGTGCGGGCCAGACAGGCCAGGCTTGACAGGAACGGAAACCCAGTCCTCCAGCTCCGTGATGTGGTGGAATCGGATGGCATTGTGCCTGTAGGGCCGGAAAGCCGACATCCCAGCAGCCGTGCGGACTCCTGCCGCCAGCTCCAGGTCCCAAGCAGCGAAGCCATAAGATCCAACAGCCAAGATCAACATGATCTCTCCTGCACGCTGGCATGCTACCACCTCGCCTGCTGCCCCAGCCAAGACAGACAGCCAAGCAGAGTTGGGGCCAGCTGCAAACTTGTCCCCATCTTGCATGTAGCAGAGGAACCACTCTGTAGCCACAACTTGCTGCCACTCCATCTGCTGGGTCGTGCTCGGCCACGTATGCTGCTTCGTTTTAGTTTCCATGAGCCTCTGGAACTCCTTTTTGAGAGCCTGAGTCGAAGACAAAGAAGAGCTTTCTTTAGCAAATTTTAAGGTCTTCGGACCTTAGGATTTGCGGAGTTAGGGTAGTCGGAAATAGAGCCCTTAATGATCCTGAGAGTCTTAGGGCCTTAGAGTTTGCAGACATAGATTGAGGCGGGAGGCATGGGTGTTGGGGTGCGTGAGCTTGTCAAAGCTCGAGGACTTGCCCGCAGAAGCAGTGGCTTTCTGATCATCTGACACCTTCAAGCAGGGCACACCACGGCTCGGTATTGCACTGCAGCGTATGCAAGCAACTTGCTTCCCTGTCCGAGATTTTTGAAAGTGGCGTGCGTCCCTGAGCGCGTCTTTGGCCATCTGATGTGTATTTTCCACGATAACTGTGTCGGCAAGATGCGTGCTGACGAAGGTCAGAAGCTCAACCACTTGGTTGTTGTAGGCCCGGCGTTCGGCTGTTGTTGAAGCGACCTCGGCCATGTCCCGGATCAAGTGGATCAGCCTGTTGACGGAATTCAGCCGCCAATGCATCTCCTTCAGGGGTTCCATGCCTGCTCCACCAGCCATGGCTTTCTCGGCCTTCAAGACGGCTGCCCAGTCGGCATGCATCTGGGTCTCCCTGCTTTCTGCAAGAAGTGCCCCAGCATATCGAAAAGGCGGTCGGAGGTAGTACGAAGCGGAGCTCTGCACACGTCTCCTTATTCAGTCTTCGGTAGTGTGGGGGCTTAAAGCCTCAACCCTAAACCTTAAACTCTAAACCCTGTAAACCCTGAACCCTAAACCTAAACCCTAAGCGCCAAACCCTAAACCTTAAACTCTTAAACCCTATAAACCTTGAAATGGACTCAACCCAGAAGGATGGTAAGGCTCAGCAAGTCCTGACTAGGTGTCGAGGACCAAAATAAAAAAGGCCAGGCAGCTGAAGTAGCTGCATGAGGTACCGAAAGTGCAAAGAGATGCACTGTCCTTCCTCCTCGTTTGAAAGAAAGCGAGCCGGGTACAGTTTCTGAGGCCCATCAAAGAAGCCATTCCCGATCACAGCGTGGATCTCCTCGGCCCAGAGCTTGGTCCCAGCTCTTTTGGCGATGTCACCGGCGATCTCGTGAGGCAACTTGAGCTGCTGGGCCTGGAGCGGTTTGGTAGGGTCTCAATTGCATCAAGAGTTAATCATTGCTTCGGATTGAGAAGCTAGATGTTCGAGGGATTGAGGGTTTCAGGACTCAAGTTCTGCAGGCATCATGGCTATGCTGATTTCAGACTGCTGATTTCAGACGAAGCTGATTTCAGACGAAGCTGATTTCAGACGGCTGATTTCAGACTGCTGATTTCAGACAGGTTCAGCAGCGACTACAGCACGAACTCATCGAAGGCGTAGTCTGCGAAGCCTGGTAATTTGTCTTTGGCGGAAGTGCAGCTATTATCGGAGCCAGGCCCCGAAGTTCGAGGGGTTGAGGGTTTCAGGGCTGATGTCATCGACTAGCAATAACCCAAGGTGCTTTCTGTGTGAAGCAGCTCCAGACTGGCGTCGCCATGGAAACCAAAAGCTCGTTTTTCCACCAGGTCCATGGTGTTACGAGCAACGGTGCAAGTCGCCATGAGCCCATCTTGAGCTTGAGTTGTCGTAGCTCCTCTCGATCGTCCAGATTGCCGGCCAAGATATCCGGTGTCAGCACTGCCTCAGGCTGGATGCCTTGCTGTGGCGGCCCACCTTCCCCAATCAGCATCTTTGTCCAGAAGTGTTCGCCAGCATAAAATTGGTGCGATTGGAAGTAAGAAAACCATCTCATGAGTTTGACGAGTGGTCCATGCTGCTGCAGCGTCTGCAGCGAAGTGATCGTCCCGAAGAGTGCCTCCCTCTCCTCAGCAGTCGTTGGCTCCGAAAGGCCCATCTCATGGCAGATGTACGGCATGTAGCTGAGGAAGATTTTGCCATCAGCTGTCTGTTTGGCTCTAAATTCCTCTGCATACTGTTGCTTCTTGGCCATCCAAGCCTTGGTGCCTCCAGGTCCATAATTCATGTTGTAGATAATGGAGAACTGCAGGAGGATGCGAAAGAGCTTCACACTCCTCATGGCCGACTTCAAGTCGTTCCATGTACGATGACTCTGATCATACAAGGGAAGCACGAACCCACGAAGCTTGAACTGCAAGTGATCGAGACCAGGACAGTTCAGCGGTCCCTGATCGCTCACCGAGATCAACAGTGGCTGCTTCGCCAGACTCCATGCAGTCGGTACCTGTCTTTGAATCGACTGTGTCGTGGTATTATAGATGAAGTAGGTCCCGTTCATCAGCACCCGTTCCTCCTCAGCCCGGAGTGGCCCCAGAAGTAGGTCTGGAGGCTTTGCGAAGGCGGCAAGCGGAAGCCCAATTGAGTTCAGGGCATGGCTGAAAGATCGCATTGTATTGTAACTCTCGACACGTGTGATCCGGCCTTGCACAGCCAATGTCCTCACAGTTTCGTGCAACTCTGCTGTCTGGACGGGGCTGATGTTTTGTATGGGTAAGTAGCCCGACACGTTCTTCTTGTAATCGTATGCGATCGCCACTAAAGTTTCCACATCATAGGTTGACGCATCCCAGGACACCTGGACATGCTGCGTGTCGGCAAAGGCCTGACAAGGTAAGTTAGTTCTTGCAAGCAGGCCCTGACATCCAGAAGCCTAAAGATCTATCTCATATCAATTCAACAACACCCTGAAACATAAAACCTTTGTGCTCAGCAGGCCATAGCAGGGCAGGCAAAAGCGTAACGGTCAATCTCAAATAAAACACCTCTTCAAGTTCTAGAATAATCTAAATTAATATCTAAACCCTACAAGATAACCCACTTTTATAAATAGTAAACAGACCCTACCTGCCCAAGGCCTAACCATCAGAATGAAAACGTGGTTTAGGGTTTCGGGCTTAACCCCTAAACTCTATTTTCAAATAGTGCTTTAAAGTTTAGGTTTAAGGGTCTAGAGTCTAGGGTTTTAACAGCGAGCCGTAAAGTTTGATGCCGAGGCTCGGTCGTCAAGAGCTTGACATACTCAGCCACTTCCAAATTAGCCTCAGCTCGCACCAGTGCGATCTGAGGTGGCGTCAAGTCAGTGTGCGTCTGCATGACTTCTCCTCTGTGGCGCTTTTGCGCCTTCACGCGTTGTAAAAGTATGATTTTGTTCACTTTCGGAACTCGTCGACTGTTTCCATGCTTGGTTTTCAAAAGGGGAAGCGGTGCCAGTGGCAAGTTGGCAAGTTCATCGACATAGGCCTCCAGCAAGTAACCAGCCAAGAAAACAAATTTGGGATAAAGGCGTACAGAGAACTGCTCCCAGATCTTCGAACTCGGGTTGTGCTTGCTCCATATTAGGAAGAGGTAGATATCCCAAAGGTTCGTTTGCTGAAGAGTGGTTGAAAGTTTGCGACCACACCAAGCGTGCTGCGAAAGCTTGTCCCAGCCCTTGCTTGCACCCTTATGCAAGTTCTCCAGGTCGGCCAAACTTCGTGTGCTGCCATCTTCAAAAAAATCCAGACTGAGGGCAATCGGGGAGCTGTCAACATCGGAGACAAAGTTGCACGAAACCCTGCCTCTCTGAATGCCAGACAGGGCTATTTTTGCACAGGCTTGCCTCAGCATCTCCTCTACCAGCACCAGCGATTTAGTTTTAGTCTCGGGTTGCAGCTTCCGGCGTCCTGGCAACAGCCCAAACAGCACCAGCAGAGCTCTTGTCTCCACTGTGTGCCCAGCTTTGTGCGGATCTTCACTCCCTGCCCCTCGGTAATGCAGCTGCGACAATGGAACCTTGGATTGGGGGGCATAACATTGCTTTCGAATAGGCAAGCTCTTTACGAAACCCGAAGCCCCAACAGAAAAATAAGCTAAAGTTATGCGACTAAGAAACTTCAGCGCCCTCCAGCTCAGCCTTGAACTTCTCGTTGTTTCTCTGGAAGAACACATGATCCTTCGTCCCATCAATCTTCAGATTGTGAAGCAGTCGGTCCGAATACCATTCGGCCTCTTTGTTGCTGTTGAAGTAGCCAGCTAAGCAATGCCCATGCGGCAAAGTCCAGGAGAAGGACCGAAAAACCTCTCCAGACTCTTCCATGGCCAAGCTCTGGTTCAGATAGTTTATAAAAGACCTGCCAAAAAAGACCCCCGAGGTTTCGGGTTTAAAGGTTTAGGGTTTGGGGGCTGTCAAGGTCAACTTGGCGGGAGTGAATCTGAGCACTGCTGGGTTATAATATGGGGTTTGGTTCAGGGTTTGGAGCTTCAGTGAACCACAAAGCCTCCGTCGGGGCAACAAACTTACAAGACCTGTCAAGATGGACCTCCGAGGTTAAGGGTTTAAAGGTTTAGGGTTTCGGCGCTCACACTCGGACAATCCAGGCGAGGCAATTGATGCGGAGTCTGACAATGTGAAACCGATGATGGGTCCGTCACAGTACGAAGCAACAGGCTATAGCAACACATAAAGTGACTGTATCCGCAGCGACTGAACCCTTCCCAAGATCTTACAGAATTGAAGCAAACTAGAACCAGTAAGACCTCGGGAAGAATGTAGCTACTCAGATCACTTCTTCGGGTTCGAGGAGGTAACATAATAGGTAGGCAAATGTCGTAAAAACTATAAAGAGCCGAGATGGCTCGGGTACAGGTGATCTGGTTGAGTATCATCATCGCGATGATACACGCTGTTCCTAGTCGTATTGACCAGCTGTACTTTTCAAAGGGGTGATACCGAATGGAGCCATGGACTGAGTGCTGGGGGTTACTGTCATGCATATGGAGGCTACATGCACACGCAAAGTTGCAGTGTTGCTGCCAGCGTTGGGCCAGGAAGAATCCGAAGAAAGCTATCATGGCTGTCGCGAGCAGAGTCTCAAATTACCATGCCGTGTGTTAGGTTTACACACTTCCATGGCGCGAACTCAGGCTCGTCTATGAAGAGACATCACAGCAACTGACAACACTTGCAGTAACCCCCAGGATGGGCGCCAGGATCTCGTTGTGCTTGATCATCGTGATCCAGCTTTGGCTTGCAGTAAATTCAAAACAGTTGTCAGAAACTCATCGTGTGGCACGGGCATCATGCAATAAATTCTCAGGATTCTCAGGATTCATTATCCACGACATAGCATGCATCCTCGCAGTCAGCTGTCAGTATCTCATATCGCCTTTGTACCACAAGCCTGCCAGAAGCAGCGCAGAGTGACCCCTTTCTTTGCACTGACAGCCGGGGTCATAATCAGTGTGCAGCATCGTGCAACACCCAGTGTTCGACTGCGGCCATGGCTGTAGCACTGACGAGGGTTCGTGGTTTCTTAGGATCTAGCTTCTTACAATCAATCGCAGAGACCTACCAAGGCGAGTAAGTACCCCAAGAGACCCAAGATATATCGAGGTTAAAGGGGGGAAGAAGGAATAAAACATGCTAAAATTGTGGGTTCAGGAGCTTAGAAACAGAGTCAGAACACACAGAGAGAAAGCAACCCTAAGGGCCTGAAAAGACCCCAAACCCCTGCCAGCACTCCTTGGGGCATGTCTTACACACGTCCCTGCTTCAACATTGTCACCCTCCGATCGCAAAGTCTGAGCGCCAGGGGAGAGTGGCTTGAGTATCTTCTGAGGTATAGGAGTCGAATTGGGTGGTTTTGGGTTTCTTAATGGACCCGGGTGATGACGGGGCAGCTACGTATCTATTATTATGTGCAAACTGGGAGTACAGTGCATCTACAGCTACTCTAGCCACCCCAGGCGGCATTGTTTGTAACTCGTTCCGGATCCGAAACCTCAGGCCTTAAGTGGCATTATCAGCTGGGTTTCAGGACACT
This sequence comes from Symbiodinium sp. CCMP2592, assembly GCA_905221615.1. Taxonomy (NCBI): domain Eukaryota; class Dinophyceae; order Suessiales; family Symbiodiniaceae; genus Symbiodinium; species Symbiodinium sp. CCMP2592. Next base: position 186,659 of record CAJNDT010000012.1, on the reverse strand, counting down.
CAGCCCAAGAAGCAGTAGAGGGGAGGTGCTTTAAGGAGGGGACTACGGAAATCACAGCAGTGCAACAAATGCGGTCTAAAAGCCCAAGGAAGCAAGCAAGCTCCAAGCATTGAGACACAAGATTCAGCATTATGGGGAAACAGTAGACGATGAGTGGTCAGAGGGTCGGCCTGGGTGCATCAGACGAAAGTGTGATACCAACGTTAGAGGGCGTCGATCAGTTTCCACTCCCCCGAAACACACTCTCTCAGTATCGAGTCGAAGTTCACAGGAGGGCCAAGAGTAGGGGAGATTCCATCCCGTATAAATACCCGAGTAACAATCCAATGTACAATAGATACGGAAACTTACCTGCTCCGACCAAATACAAATCCTGTTATTATCGAGCACATTAACGTAGGGCGGTCGATCAGATTCATGAGAGACAATGTTAGACGTAAGAACGTCCATAATCGTAACCCAGTAACTCCAAAGGACGGCTCCACAATGCCGAAGTGGTATGATGCTTCGCATACGTCTAAGGCGAGTGAGTAGTCGGGAAGAAGCGACATATGAGAGGTCCGGAGGGAAAGCATTCAGCAAAACCTGGAGGCCCCAGCCCCATAAGCACTCCCTACTCAACTCATGCGGTGAAAGGATGTCCGGGCCTGGGCCTGGGTTGGTTCTCATTGGTCCAACTGCTGGGGCGCTTAGTTTGAGCATAAGTTCTATCGGCACGGGCAAGAGTTTGTGGGGGGGGATGCATGCTCACCCTCAGACTCTGTGGCCTTTATCGAGCTGGCCAAAGGTGACATGCATGTCGGAGACAACAAATTGACACATACATGCACATGCGTAGTCATGCGAAGTTACTAATTAGTTGGCTCAGAGTTGCCACGGACACAATGTAGAGTTAATAGTGCTGACGGTTCCGCGGCCTATCACATGTGCCCCGTGGTCTGTGAGCCTATCGCAGGGTGAAAGGATATGGGGCTTACGGTTGTTCGGGTCTAAAGGTGTAGGAGCCCTCTTTTCCTCCCGCCCGTTCGGTTAGTTGGAATGCCGCTTCGGCTGAGGGGTGGCAGGCATCATGGCTATGCTGATTTCAGACTGCTGATTTCAGACGAAGCTGATTTCAGACGAAGCTGATTTCAGACGGCTGATTTCAGACTGCTGATTTCAGACTAAGCTCACGAGAAAGAAAAGGTTGCTCTCCCAGACAAAACCATATAAAACCGTGTCCTTAAACCCCACTATAAACTCATGCAGCAGTCGGCTCACCATTTTCCCCGCAACCCAGGAACGTGCTGAATCAGCGGCTCGCTGAGAAGGGCTTTGCTAGCCGAGTCTGTGATTAGGGACCTGTGGGGGGATTCACCACCCACCACTCAATGCTACCCATTACTAGCATAAAACGACACATGGACTGGTCCCCCACTCAAACTGGCCCGCCTCTGTCTGACCACCTGAACCTACTCTACTTAGGTCACCACTACAGCACCGTACAGTATAGCGGCAACGAGGGAAAGCTCCACTATTCGCCGTCGCTGACATGAGGCCTGGGGCACTTGCAGAATTCCGGCTCCCTAGATGCTGAGCCGAAGGCCACTGTGGCACATTGAATCAAGTCTTAGTCTTCCGAATCGTCCTTGGATGTGGGTGAAGGGACATATTCGAGATCCTTCAAAGTTTCCTCAATCTCAAAGGCGATCTTGTACCAGCAGCTCTGGCGGAGAAAGACATCCGAATGTTTCTGGAGGAACTCTTTGGCCTCAAAGAAGTGATCACCCATTTCTTTTTGGTCTGGGCACACAGGAGGAGCAAGCCTCCCCAGAGGAGTTGGAGGAAAAGGCCCACAAAAATCCGGACGGAAATCGCATTGCATTTCACACATGTATTTCTGCAACAATCGGCATACATCTGCCATAGCTCTCAGCCAGAAAATTTGCTCAGAACCCTCGTTGGAATCCACAAAGGAGTCCAGAACAACTTGGAGGTTGTGGAAATACCAAAGCCACATCAACTTGTCTGTATCTGGGTAGGAAAGCTTCAAAGAGGTCTCCAGGCCAGCAGCGACTTGACGGATGTTCAACCACATGGCCCTCGGAATGAAAGGGCAAGTTTCAAGGCTAAGGAAGAACAAACAATACAACAGCTTGAGCAATGCGCGGCTGAAGCAATTCATCACAACGGCGAGAACAAAACAGACAATTCCATGCAAGATTTGCAGCACTGGTCGGTTTGAAGGTTGCAGGCCTTGGCATTGGGTTTAAACTCACGCTGTCATTCCGCACACTGACACCCGTGCTCATTTCATTCCTTTTGCTCAATGTCAAGCACATGTTAATATTATATTCCGACGAAGCAGCACCGGCGACAGCAAGATCGTGACTTCTGCCCACAACACAATCCACATTCTATCCGTGTCAAACTCAACAGGCTCGGTGTTTGCACGTACCCTAGTCGAGACCCTGTAGCGGCTAAAAGGCTAGAACAGCACCCTAAGCACCCCTGCCCGAGCCTGCCTGCTCTCAGCGCATGACTTGGTTACACTCACACTTTTCGGGCATTCTCCGGGTAAGGTTGCCTGGAGGCACTTCTCTGCACTAGGAAAAGGCACAAACCAAGAGGCAACTACTTCTACCTCGCCTTTTTCCCCGGATTGTGGCTGTTTTCAGCCCCCGTACTTTGTCAGGGTTTTGGGTTTGTGCGAAAACAGCCGCTTTGTGAGGTATCATGGCTATGCTGATTTCAGACTGCTGATTTCAGACGGCTGATTTCAGACAAGGCATCTTTGCTTGTGTCCCCATCCATTTCCTGATCCTTCAAGGACCGCTGAAAAAGTTTCTGCAAACCATCGTTCAATGTGTCGTCCACATAGGCTGGACCGTGCGCTTCGGCCAGCATCTCGCAAAACCTCTGCGCATCCTTGCGGGAGAACGCACAGGCTGGCCACTCAGGAGTGGCAGGCATCATGGCTATGCTGATTTCAGACTGCTGATTTCAGACGAAGCTGATTTCAGACTGCTGATTTCAGACTAAGCTCACGAGAAAAGGTTGCTGTCTGACAAGTTGAGTTCCCATAACTCTGATTTCAGACTTGAAAGTCAACAAGCTGACCTGCAACAAAACGTGAACCCTAAACCCCTAAACCGAAACCTGAAAGCCGAATCGTAAACCCATGAACCCCGGGCTAAATTCCGCGGCTTAAGGTCGCTATGGCTCTCGTACAGACGTTTAATTTCACCTTCAGCAGCACTTGACCAGACGATCACCCCTCACTGTACGTGGAAGAACCATGCCTGCCAGGGCAACTCTCAAGGATGTGTCGTGAGTCATGGGGCGAGAACATCTGGCCACATTATTTTTCTGCTTATGATGCCATTATTATTTTTATTGTTTTTTTTTGGCCCTGGGCCCTGCTACTCTGTTACTCTCATACTCTTAGACTACTATTACTCTATGACTCTATTACTCTATTACCCTATGACTCTATTAGTCTCTTAGTCTAAAAGCTCTCTTACTCTACTACTCTATTACTCTAGTACTCTATTAGAGTATTCCTCTCTAAAAGAGTAATAGAGTAAAAGAGTAGTAGAGTAATAGAGTAACAAAGTAATAGAGTAGTAGAGTACTAGAGTAGTAGAGTAATAGAGTAAAGAGTAATAGAGTGATAGAGTAATAGAGTAAGAGTATCAGAGTAATAGAGTAATAGACTAATGAGTAATAGAGTCTTAGAGTAATAGAGTCTTAGAGTAATAGAGTAACAGGGCCGATGGCCAAAAAAACAAAAGAAAAAATATTAGCAGTAGCAATAGCAGTACTAGTACTACGAGTAGTAGTAGTAGTAGTATTGCATTGCGGACGTCACACAATCCGTGTGCTCGACGAGGGAGGACAGTCTATATAGACTGGCCGCTCAGTGGCAGCTTCATCGTTTTAATGAATCCTTTCTTGAAGACCTACCAAAGATCTACCGACCGCAGTTCTAGTCCATGACGTTCAGGTCAAAACTTGGCTCAGCGTGTCCGAACAATGGATAGTAAGAGAAGCGGGCCAGCCCTCCAGAGTCATTCGATGAAGATCCGGTCGTGATCATGCTCGTTGCTGACTCTGTGTTCCCAGTGAGGTCCAGGAAATTGGCCTGTGCCCCTCCATCCCCGACCACAGTCTCTGCAGCATCGTCATCCTCTTCCGAATCACTCGCGTGCACAAGCACTGGATCAGCTGTCGCCATGGGACCCACCGTATTCCATGCATGAAGATCTGTCCCAGCCGCATTCGCAGTAGCCTTCGCAGTAGCCATGGGACCCACCGTATTCCATGCATGAAGATCTGTCCCAGCCGCATCCGCAGTAGCCTTCGCAGTAGCCATGGGACCCACCGTATTCCATGCATGAAGATCTGTCCCAGCCGCATCCGCAGTAGCCTTCGCAGTAGCCATGGGACCCACCGTATTCCATGCATGAAGATCTGTCCCAGCCGCATCCGCAGAAGCCTTCGCAGTAGCCATGGGACCCACCGTATTCCATGCATGAAGATCTGTCCAAGCCGCATCCGCAGTAGCCTTCGCAGTAGCCATGGCACCCACCGTATTCCATGCATGAAGATCTGTCCCAGCCGCATTCGCAGTAGCCTTCGCAGTAGCCATGGGACCCACCGTATTCCATGCATGAAGATCTGTCCCAGCTAGAGCCATGCTGTCAGGCGAGACCAATTGTTCGGGCGGTCACGCTATGTCAAGGTCTGACATGTTCGGCAGTCCTAGAAAAGCTGGCACAGACGGTAGAGAAAATGAAGGCACAGCGAAAGAGAGTAAGATAGAGTAATAGAGTAATAAATAGAGTTAATGGAGTAGTAGAGTAATAGAGCATTAGAGTAATAGAGTAATCGAGTAGTAAAGCAATAGAGTAATAGAATAATAGAGTAATACTCTCTCTCTCTCTCTCTCTCTCTGTCTATCCGTTCCTCAAGCATGCACCCTCTTTCTTGACTGGACCTGCGCCGCTGGCATGTCCTGCGCGACAGCCACCAGATCTTACTTTCACGAGCACCGGCGTCTCCATTCGAGTCGCACAGCACCGCGCACCGCGGGCATCTAGTTCAAAGTGCGAACCCGCTCCTACTTGCACGTGCGCCGGCTCTTGGATTCGAGTCGCACAACACTGCGCGCTTGCAAATTCTCGATCTGGCAATTCTCACAAATGCCACCACGGGTTGCTTTCAGCAAAATGTGACTGCACCAATGGCACCTAGCGCACCCTTCCCACCAGCTTCCGGCGATCTCACGCTGCGTGCGGTACACATCCACGAAATAACAGTCGCCCTCTCGTTCGGAGGTCTCCAGAAGCTCACTGACAGCAAGTAACCACTCCGCAACCGCCGAGGAAAGCAGCCCCCGCGGATCCCGATGGCTATACATTTCTCCAAGGATGCAGCCGGCCTCCGCCGGTGCCACATGAAGAAACCACCACGGCTGCAAATCCGTGCCGCTGAAATGAAACACCTTCACATCTTGCAAGGAAACGGCACCCCAGGGATGGTTCGCCGTCACCTCGCTGACGACTCCAGTGTCCGAGTCATAGGCGACAGAGCAACCGACTTCGAAATTCCATTCGAAGCCCAGCAGGTTCCACCTCGCATAGTGCTCCGCCAACAGATATTGCTCGGGCAACGCAGATTTCCACGTGGTGCCCGCAGCTCTAGACAAAACATCATGCACTTCCATTCTACGATGCTCTTCATCTTGATGCGGATCCAAACGAAGAATACCCGCATTGACGCAGGCCCCCTCTGTTTTCGGATAACTATATCCATTAGCATAGTTGCGGTACATTTGTTCGAGTCTCCCATGATACAAGCCAGCAGGCGCCGGAACTTCAAAAAGAGGAGAAAGATCACAGCGCGGTAGTAGATCCAAGTCCAGCAGCAGCACCCGATGGATCGGCAGAGCCAAGACCCACAGTTTCGTGAAAACACAAGTATGCCTGATGGCGCAAGTGGCCATCTCCTGCCAACACAGCGGAACTTCGCACAACGTCCAATACCGTCGCAAAGACGAGTACCAGCAGTGCTTGGTCTCGCTCACCAGCAAGACTCGCTCAACCTGCGGAGACAAGGTTTTCAAGCGAAAGCCCAGCAGCATCGCATAGAGAAAGAATTCCGTCTGAGTGCCGAAGAGCACGGCAACGAAACCATGGCTAAGATCCCGCCTTTGAAGGCCCTCCATGCTACAGACTCCTTGAAGATCAAAGCCTGATCGAAGTGCCCAGCATGCTCGGTGCTCTTGCAACTACCAAGGACCTGAGACAATCATCAGTACATTTCACGCCATCGTGAGCAGAATCCAAGATGCATCTGTCACAAAGCACTTAAGGTGATGTCTGCCGATGTGGTTGGCTCATGCAAAAGGTTTTGCTGCGAGTGTCTGGGGCAAGCCTTGTAGTGTGTGTGGAGTACTAGAGTTGAAAACAAATATGGGTGTTCGCGAAGCGAGGAAATTTTTTTGATTTTTTATGCAAAATTCATGCAAATGCTTTTGGTGCGAGTGTCTGGAGCCAGCCTTGTAGTGTGTGCGGAGTACTAGAGTTGAAAACGAATATGGATGTTCGCGAAGCGAGAAATTTTTTTTGATTTTTTATGCAAAATTCATGCAAA